>CAMZMU010000043.1:13295690-13737257 GCA_947311845.1 Poa pratensis
TACTTACGAGGCAATGTTGTTGGAGAAGTCGAGGAAGACGCTGCTGCTGGCATGGATATCAATATGCTGGCGTGAGCCACCAATATCTCGGTTTGAGCCACTTTTATGTCGGATTTGACCAATATATGTCGGATTCCAATCTTATGTCGGATCTTCCAAGTTTATCTCTGATTTTCCAAGCTTAACTCGGAATTCCAAGCCTTAACTCGGATTTCCCAAGCTTAACTCGGACTTCCCAAGCTTAACTCGGATTTACCAAGCTTAACTCGGATTTCCAAGCTTAACTCGGATTTCCCAACCTTATCTCGGATTTCCAAGCCTTAACTCGGATCTCCCAACCTTATCTCGGATTTCTAAGCCTCAACTCGGATTTCCAAGACTTAACTCGGATTTCCAAGACTTAACTCGGATTTACCAGCATACCAACACATGTCTGATTTCCAGCACACCAGCATATGTCGGATTTACCAGCATATCAGCATATGTCGGATTTCCAGCACAACTCAGACTTCCAGCATATCAGCATATGTCGGATTTCAGGATACCTCGGATGGACAGTGTCGCCAGGACATGGACGTGTCAGATGAACAGTGTCGGGTGAACAGTGTCGGATGAACAGTGTCGTCAGGACATGGATATGTCGGTTTTGGCTGTGTCAACCCGGATTTGACCAAGTCAACTCGGGAATGATGCCGGAGTCGAGTCCCGAGTCACTTTTCTCACCCGGGATTTGCCGATGATGTCCGCTGGTGGAGGCAGCGCTAACCTCTGCTCACAGCGGCAAGCTAGAGCGCGGGGGACAATGGCGATGTCAAGTCCCCGCGTTGATGACGAAGGTCCCGTCCGAATTGATCCAGCAAGCGCCACTGTCAGCCCCACGGTGGGCGCCAACTGTCGTCGTATGAAACAACAGATACCTAAGGGTAGGCTTATCTTTGGGGCCGATGGACGCTAGAGGATTCGGGGAGAGGGATAGCGCGCTAAGAAGCACACACGAACAAACAGACGAACACAAGGATTTACCCTGCTTCGGGGCTCTCGTGAGGAGATAAACCCCTACTGCAGCATCTAGCCTATTCTGTGTATTTCTCCTCTGTATACGGTCTGTACAAACGCTCCACGAGCTGGGCGAAGATTGCCTCTCAGAGGTCTTAGCTAGGAGGAGCTCCATGTGAGCGGGGGGAGAAGAAGGGAGTGAGCCCGCGCAGGGGCTGAGGAATGCTCTCCCCCTGGTGCCCTTTATATAGGGAGAGCCCAGGGGACAAGGGTGGCCCGACGTCACTGTACAATCACTGTTCACGATGTGACCACTGGGGTCTCGTCACCACTGTACATGCGTCACGCCGGTGTACTCTCGTCACATCAGTGGCACTGTAGCCACGTCCAGGATGGGCGTGGCCTGTCTTGTCTGTGTCCTTGGCCTTGTCCTCTTGCGCGTGTCCCCTGGATCTTTGGTAAGTGGCAGGAGTATCGTGTACTGGTCGAGGTAGCTGCTGGAGACGTCGGTGTAGAGGTGATGCGGTGTAGCGCTGTCCCGGGAGGACATGCCGGTCGAAGGAGTGGTGCTGGTGACGAGAGCTGGTGCCGACACGTAGAAACCTGTATGTCGGTGAAGAAGCAGCCTGGTGATCTCGGTCCAGCTGATGGCACGGAGCTGGAGATAGCGATCAGGGATGTGCCGTCCTTGCACATCTCGGTCGATGGAGCAACGTTGGCCCAGCCGAGTTGAAGGTCCAGCCGAGTTAGGGATAGGCTCGATCGAGTCAACGTCCACCCGAGGTATCCCTGTCTTGCCCGTCCCCAGGTTGGTGACGATCTGATCGTAGCAGCGAAGCCAGCGTCGCGCTGCGCACGCAGCACAGGCCGAGGCGCTGGCGATGCTGGCCCAGGCCCAGCCGGGGTGACCAACCCTCGGTCTGCCGCGGTAGCAGGCCGGCCTTGGGCCGCCGAGGCGAGCCAAGCTCGAACCACCGAGGTAGCACCGCGCCAGCGTGCTCGGGATGGAACCGAGGCGAGCTGGCCCGTGGGAGTCACGGTGGTGTCGGTCCGGCCAGGAGACGGGATCCCGGCCCAGCAGTGGCCCATCCCGGGTGCACCGATCTCGGCCTGCCGAGGCTGGTGTAGCTCGGCCTGGGGAAGTTAGCCCACCCGAGGCTGGAGTGGCTCCGGCCTGCTCCGAGTCAGAGCAACTTCGGCCCGAGATGGAGCAGCTTCGGCCACCGAGGCGGGGCAGTCTCGGCCCGATCAAGCTGGAGCAATCTCGGTCCACCGAGGTAAGTGGATTTCGGCCCATCTTTGGGTATGTCGGTCTGGACTGTTTTCTGCTGTCTTTATCTTTTATTTCTTCTTATCTTTTTTACTGTCTCTTCTAATAATTCAATAACACCATCAATTCTGGGGTACCCGGGGTTACATCCCGACACACACACACACACACTCTCTCTCTCTCTCTCTCTCTCTCTCTCTCTCTCTCTCTCTCTTATTTATCGCTCCCTCTTGATGGTCGGGGTCCCTTCCTTCTACCTTGTCTGTCGCCAACGGTCGGTTTTGCTCTGCCAAGTTGAACTTTGTCGATTAGTTCAATTTGATTTCTAAACCAGTGGCTTCTCTACTCGTCCATGACACCTACCCAAACTTGGGTTTGAGTGAATTGGTGCTCTACTGCTCCGGCTCAACTCTGACGCTGTATTGCACCCCTCCTGGTGAACTCCCGGTACGGTGGTTTGTTGTGGTGCTCCTATACGATTCTCTATTTGTGGTGCTCAAGGTGGTGGTCGCGCCGGTGCGGTCCTCTCATCATGCTATAGGGGGTGGATACTACCTTGGTGCTCATGTCATGGGCTGCGCGTGTGCCCCTGTCGTGCCATGGTGATTGCACCACCGGTAGCTTCCCTCCGATAAGCGCCCTGTCTCATGTCTTTGCCTTCTTCCTCCTCGTGTCATGTCGTGTGGTCTTTTGTGCCCGCTTGTGCACTTCCCGACGATGAGGCATCGTTGCTCACAAACTGTTAAGCAAGCCATTGGGTGAGTCCCTTTCTCAACGGCGGCCGCATTGGTGACCTTTCTTGCGAGAAAACGCTATCCCTCCACCCCACTTATGGTGGCGACTTTCCATACATGAGCAGCGACGAAGAATGGGATGCGGGGACGGTGTTGGTTAGATCGAGAGCGGCGGTTGGCGGTGTGATAGAGAGAGGAGTGAGAATGCACTTAAGTGGACAAGTTTTCCCTACCTCGTTGTCGGGTGGGCCAAGTGGTGCCATGTCCGACGTGAAGAGTGTGTCCAGATGCGTGTTGGCATGTGGATACGCCGAACCGGACCTGAATGTTTGGGTGGCGGCAAGGAGGCACTTTTGGACCGATGTAGAGGACTGTGGAGCGTGTTTTTCTGTCCATACCGTGATCAAACCGATGGGATGATCAGGGCATCCCTTGGAGATGGTCTTAGATCTTCCTCGCCGGGACCTCCCAAAGGCCCATTGTGGGCCTGGACCAAAAAATCGGCCCCGGGGGCATCCCCAACCATCGGGCCCGGACCAACTTATGTCCGACACCCCCCAAGTTTGGAGGCCCGCTCGGGTGGCGCCGGACAACGCCCGGACAAGCCATCAGACAGGCGGGGCCCTCATGTCATTGACTCGCCCCTGGTCAACCGCGATTGATGGGGACGTCTAGGAGGCCGGTACGGGCGTAATGGCAGCTACATCGCCGGGTTGTTCCCTAGAGACGTGACTCGACGACGTGCTTTGCCATCCCCACGCATCGCCTTAACGCCGACACCAAACGACGCTACCTGACGGAGTGCCTTGCCTTCCCCACGCGTAGCATTAACACCGGCGCCAGCGCCCCTCGGTCTACCACGGAGCTGTATAAAGAAGGCCTCCTCCCCTAGATGCTCACCTTCATCTTACTCGCCTCCCACACTCTCCCCCAATCCCTTCCGTCGCCGACCACACACGCGCACACCACCGCCGGCCGTCATGGATGTGAATAGGAAGTGGCACTCCTGGCATGAGGCCAAAAAATTCGCCGAACATGGCATCCTGGCGCCACCCAAGGCAACATTGCCGAAAGTCTCTACCATCAGTTTGGGCGTTGTGCCCGTGGCTCTAGTGCACAGAGGCAGCTTCGACATCAAGTGCGCGATCTACCACCGCTAGAAGAAGCTCCGGCTGTTTCCGCACTTGTCGAAGCTGCCTCTGGCACACGTTCTTCCACAAGATGCAAGAAGTGGTGCTCAACCGTTTCACCGGTGAGCATCCACCGGCAGACAAGAGCGTCACCGAGTGAATGTGATTTTGGTCTGAGCCCGACCACACCGACACAGCGTCCGTGGCAAAACGAGGCCGCCCGGGCATAAGTGGCCTGTCCTCAAGCTATGTTTGATACCCTCGAGGCCGGCCCAGGCGACGTTCCGTCCGACACAGTATCAGACGAGGCGTCGTTAGGGGTGTGGCGGAGGATTTAGCTTTAGCTTTTAAATTTCGTTGTACTCATTGTCCGATTTGCTCAATGTATGTAAAAAATCAGAATGCAGATTTTGCTACGTGATCTTTTTCTTTTTGTTCTGGGGTGTCGCTGCGGACAAGACACAAGTTTGGGGATGCGGGACAGATTTACAGTGTGCCGGAGATGCCTCTCCAGGCTAGAGACATCCAACGGAGCATATGGCGCCAATTTAGAGACGAGGAGATTTCATATGATCGACTTTGATTTAGCAAACCGATAATCAAGTACTCTGTCTCTAACCCAAATATCAGGACTGATCTATATAGCTACATGTCGGCCTTGCTGGCACCCCCGGCCCTTGCAGGCCGGCGTCCCCCTCGGCGGCGCCTGAGGTGTCCGCTATCCTTGAACCTCCTCTTCTCCGACTCGACGACGTCGCACTCCGCGAATGGCACGGGGTACCGCCTGGTGTCGTAGCAGTATGAGTAGACCATGTTCCGCTCCCTGAACCGTCGCATCGCCTGCAGCTTTGCGAGCGTCATCACGGCGGGGTCTGACGCCGCCACGGCCTCGGCGCACCCTTGGGCGGGCAGCATCTGGTCGGCGCGGCAGCCGGCGAGGGCAAGGTCGGTGAAGGAGGCGACGAAGGGCCCGTAGTGGTAGTTGACGCGGTAGCGGCCCCCGAGGTGGCCCAGTTGGAGCCGTCCCAGACGGTGGCGTAGAGGGACATGGGCTTGGACGGGAAGTCGCCGCCGGCGCGGTCGCGGCTGACGTGGCGGACGGGGACGTCGTCGATGTAGAAGGCGACGGCGTCACGGGTCCAGAGGATGGAGTAGCGGTGGAACTCGGTGGTGGGGTCGAAGGGTAGCACGTAGCGCTCCTCCCGGCCCCGGCTCACGCTGCCGTTGCCGTACACGTTGGTCTGCACCCGCCACGGCTTGCCCCGGACGTTGCCCAGGAACTCGAAGTCCAGCTCGTCGTGCGTCTTCTCGAACACGTCGCCGTTGGAGGTGTAGAAGGCCACGACCACGCCGGCGGTGTAGTCGGACGGGAGCTTGATGGAGGCGCTGAAGAAGCCATGGTGGTACATCGACGACGAGATGAACCCGGACCCTGCCGATTGATTAATTCATTCATGCACGCACGAACGCGTATATCAATTAATCGATTGATTGAATGAACAAATTAATGAGGAAATTAAGCGGCCATGCATGCGGCCGCATGCCATGAACGGCAGGGAAATTATCGTGCTTACCGGTGGAGCGGTCGAGGAGGAGGCTGACGGTGCGGTCGTCGGAGGAGCGGAGGAGGTTGTCGAACCCGAACAGCGGCGTGTACACCTCCTGGAAGGCCGTCGTCGCCGTCACGTCCACCGCCACCGACGCCGCCGCAACCGGCAAGACCAAGACCACCACAGCCAGCGCCATCGACGCCAGACGAAGCATGCCGCCGGCGCGACACCGCCGCCACCGCCTGTCTCTCCTCTCCACGGAAGCTTAGCTAGCTAGGTAGCGGTGGCCGAACGTCGTCGCTAATGGTGGAGCGAGCGAAAGAGGGAAGACCGTCCGTGACCGGCCCAAGAAAATCACTGCACCAAAATAGCAGCATGCGAGAAATATATATACCGTAAATAGTTAATTAATTCCCGCGTCCGTTTATTAAATTGATTCGTTCCAGCTAAGGACGGATACCCTTCCTTTGCCGTTATCGATCATGCATGATCTCTAGCATTCTCTCTGAGATTTGAGCTTGATTTGCGGCTTCCATACAGAAAAATTTCTTCTGTTTGAGAAGGTTTGTTTCCAACTCTTCATTCTTATCTTTCTGCTCGGTGAGCTCTTCATCAAGCTGGCAACTTTGGTCATACAAATCCGCACGATAAGAATTCTGTGTACGGTTAAATTCACACCTGGCGACACGCGTGTTGCACGTATTGAGCCTATTGGTATTGGTAGGCTTGGAGGAAGGTGGAGCATGGCATGCTTTTGTGTGACACACATTCACCCATCATATTTTCCTTAAAAATGCCTCCAAAGACCAGCCAAATGGTGCTGGACTAAGCTAGATACATGCACCTACAAGTTTACACTGAAGTACAAAAATGTTGCAATGGGACCTACATGTGTATGATTTTTAGTTATACACTGTATGTTGTTTACAGTTCTTGGTGACTTACTATTAGTGGAATATGTTTTGTACTATTTGCATTTTCTCTGTTGACCAATAGGCTCTGTTTTTGTATTACTTTGCCTTATCTGCTATGCAGTTCTAATAATCATACTGTTAGTAACTATACTTTGGTGTAGTCTAGCAAAATTACATTGTCTAAAAATTAGCATATGTAGGATGCTTCATAAGCTGCCCACCAACGATTGTTAATGATTCTTTACTTGGTCTTGGGTTTGCATAGAGGATAATATCTTAACATGTTTGTTTGGCGGGAGTAAAAAATTTGGTTTCCAGTGTTTTAGCATAGAGCCGTTCCGTTTCAGGTTTGCATCAAAACTTACTGAAACAGAGGAAAATTAGACAAGATCATTTCTTATGCCATATGTATCAAGAATGAATCCAAAAGAAATCACAAATTGACTAGTCTAGGTTCAATTGTCTTGGGGGTCTACCAAGAAAAGGTCTATGATAAATTCAATATTACGAGTTATATTTGGTGTCTTGCTCCCTACTATTAGAAACTTCAAAATCCGACCTTGGAGAAAAATCCGCCCTATTAGAAAATAGTGTATAATTTTAAGTTGTGAAGTTATGTTGTCTTAAGAGGACTAACCATCTCTCTTGTCAGTATTATGCGGCCGTTGGCAATGGGCATTGTCATGTCGAAGGCTAGTTGTCCCTGTCTATGATAATGCGATGTAAGCAGGGATGTTTAGTGGCCTAGAGCTTTTATTCCAACTGATTTACCATGTGTGCTAATAAAGACTAGGTTTCCAGGACAAATTTATCCTCCACCTAGCTTGTGCTCATCCTCTTAAACAAACCTATCTCGTTGCCAAGAGTAAAAGACGGACCATTGAAACGCGTTGTTACCGTGGGAGACATTATTTTGGTATTAGCGCAACATACTAAGCATGTCTTGCAAAAATATCAGCATGATTCCATCTACTACACATATGGTCATTTATAGATGCTAGGTCGATTTTCCTGCCCTACCTTACCTGGTCACATTGTTCAGCAAATAATGCTAAATAGAACTTCAACAATTTTTATGACCATTATGGCATTTTAGAATTAAATGTAAACTCGAGTCATATTTGTCTCTTGAGAGAAGATCGGTTTTGTACTCTAAGGGCGCAACCCCTTTCTAGCCTTTTTTTTCTATAATTGAACAAATTCTATACATTTTTTTATGCTTCACATGATATATAGATTTCTGAACAGAAAAAAAATGATCTTATGATCTAATCTAGCTACAATGTTTAGTTCGTGTTAACTTTGTAAAACCCAGTTTCTCCAGCATTGTAATTTGTGTCAAATCATAAATCAAATTTATATTTCTCAGGAAAGTTATTTTACATCAGTCTATGAATTATTTTACATCCAGTCTATGAATTATGCACTAGACAATGTACTAACATATATCTAGATTACCATGCATTTACTTATCGCTAACATGGGAGTAATGTTAAGGCCTAAGGGTTTGATTTTCAATTATGATTTGTGTTGGAATTTTCACTGGAGTAGTTCCCTAAAATAAAATAAAAAATACTAAAATCTGAATCGAGCGGTTGGGTGGGTCGCCGACTGGAGTACTGTCGCCTCATCCCCACTCTGTTTCGGCGCCGCCCACGCCACGCCGGATTCCGACTCCGCCACCGTGATGATAACCCACTACCCCTCCCTGCTCCGCGCACCCCTCCCCGCCGGCGCCGGCCTCCGCCACCTGACTCCCCGCACCTTCCTTTTCACCAACTCTCCTCCACCTCTCCCGCCGCCCATCCGCCTGCGGCCTCTGCGCGCCGCCGCTGGAGGAGAATCACCGGTAATGCCCCAGCGGAGACAGACTATCCTTCTCTCGTCACATGCTTCGTCCAACTCAAATCTCTCGTGGCGCCGCAGGTGGCTGGTGATGCAGGCAAACGCGCGACCCCTCCCCCGCTGCCGCTGGGAGCCGCGGTGCTCGGCTTCGCGCGGAACAACTTCCTCCCGCTAGGTAACCTTCAATTCAGCCACAATTGAAACGCAAGTACTGCTTGTTTATGACGCCAACACTTGTCTACAGAAGAGAAAATAGGCCTAGATTTATTCATTTCTCTGCAGCAGCAGCAGCAGCAGCAAATTCGAGTGTTCCTCCTTTTCTCTTTCTCGCAAGACATATCATTTCTTGTTAGCTGGATGTGAACCTGAGTTAGTACAGCTTTGTTCGTTGAACCTTCATTTTCTGTCTGTGCACATCTCAGATTATGAACGAACTTTAGTTGGATTAATTAACTATCTGTCTTCTCATAGCTCTAATCGGTGGGATTGCTTTGGGCCTACTGGATCCAACTCTTGGATGCCTTGCTCACAAATATTCACTCTCAAAATACAGCACTTTTGGGATATTCGTTATCTCAGGTTTGGTTTCTTAACCTAATAATGCGCACGCGGATGTGTCTTCCTACACTAATAGCTTCCTCTTGCGTAGGATTGACTCTGCGTACCAAAGAGCTTGGGGCAGCGTTACAAGCTTGGCCTGCTGGACTCTTTGGACTAGTATGTCCCAATGTTTACTCCTTGGCTGTTGCACTTGTTTATCTACTATACTCTGCGTCTGTAACTGATTTAAGTAAAAAAATGTGCCTTTGTCGCTAATAATCCTTACTCCCGACACTATGATCTATATGTTATTGCATTCAAAGTTCACACTATTCGTTGTTCTAGTAACTTTCTTTCATTCACATGGTTTACTTGGGGATCAAATGTTGCCTTTGTAATTTTATAGAGCAAGTTCAATAGGTCTGCTGACGTATTTTGTTGTTATGCTTCTGATTGCAGTGCTCAATTTTGCTGTTCACGCCCTTTCTTGCAAAATTTATTGTGCAAACTCAGTTCTTCCCTCGTGAATTTATCACTGGTATAAGGCTCAGCTTCATGCCTATTTTTCCAACTCACTTAAATGTTGTTCGCATCCCATCGTTTCATGTTGCTATGTGATAGCTCATGCCTTTGTAACTACAGCTTGTTTGTTTGATGTTCACAACACGTCTTGCAGGGTTGGCTATGTTTTGTTGCATGCCAACAACATTATCAAGTGGAGTCACACTAACACAGGTGCTACTCGTCTCTAATCATCATCAGTGAACATCCCCTACTATATACGGGTAGCTACTACCATTCGAATCTAACACAATTTTATCATTGCTATTTAGCTTGCTGGTGGTAATTCTGCACTTGCTCTTGCAATGACAGTCATATCCAATCTGCTGGGCATTATATTTGTAAGCGCAACTTTGTTACAATTTTTTACTTTGTTCTCAAGCTTCGCCAGTGATTGAAACAATTAACCCAATATTGAGTTTTACAGACGTACTCTGTTGAGTGTTTGAAAAGTCAAATTGCACAGCAACATATTATTTATTTTTCTTTCGTTCCACTTTGAGTTTGACAATTTCATTATAGTGTTTATCTCCTTTTACATTATAAATGAAATTCGCCTCTTGTGTGGAAGTTACTAAATGTGATGGTCAGTCATGTAGATTGAAATAGATAAAGTTGACTGTTACTAAATCTTGCATAATGATATGTAATAAATTTATATAAGTTTTGGCACAAAGAGTTCTAGAGATGTCACTATTTTCCTGAGTAGCATTAGATCTCCTAGATTTAGCAACTCCCACACAGAAAGTCAAGTTAATTGTTATAATTGCTTAAAAGCGTTGTACAAATTACAATAACCATCGTGGCTTAATTTTTCCTTTTGCTTTCCACAGGCTAAAACTTTTCCTACTTTGTAAAACTGGCTCATATTTTTTAATCACGAATTAGGTACCTCTTTCTCTTGCAAAGTACATTGGTGCTGGAGCTGGGGTATCTTTGCCTACAGAGAAACTGTTCAAAAGTCTGGTCACCACCCTTTTAATCCCCCTTATTTTAGGCAAGGTATGTACCTCTTCATATCTTGTACTCCACATCATAACTCGTGGTCGTGCCATTATGTTCATATTGTGCTTATTTGAGTTTGTAATATTGAATTGAATAAGAGTAGCGCCTATTTTATTATGCGCATGTGTGAAGACTTATAACTATGTCATGGTAAAAAAATTATCATAAGCGAGTCAGTTCTGGTGAGCATCCATTGGAATGAGCTTTTAGTGCAAATATGGTATCAATGATTTAAGTATAATGTACAGGCAACTAATAACCAGGAGTGCAGGAGTGCCTGTATTTGAACTTATCTCCGTCAAATACATAATATTATTTTTCTTTGAGCTTTGAATGTCACTCAGTTTGACTCCCTGTTTTTGGCTGAAGTGTGGCACACATAATTTTGAAGTCATTAGTCATTACATACTTCATTCTCATTATTGTAGTTCAGATCTATGCAAAAATGTACTGTTCTAGTGCAAACCTGAAATAGTGGAAGCTACACTTACGGTGGTTTGTTCTCTTATCAGGTTGCCCGAGAAACCTCAAAAGGTGCGCATACTTTTATATCTCTCTATGAATAACTCTCCCTCAACAAGTTGTTCATATGGAGTCCTTAATCTATTTTTTATGTAGGTATTGCTGAATTTGTTGATGGGAATCGCCCAGGATTTTCAGTTATAAGTGCTGTTCTTCTCAGCCTAGTATGTCTCCAACATGAAACACGTTGTTTGACACTTGTTTTTTTTTCAAGGAACTGGCAAGGGCGCTGCCTTTCTATTAGAATAGAACACATTCTTTTTTGCATGAATGTATTAACTGATTATTATGTCCACTTGTTTGTTGTACTAGATTGTTCTGTTGTACATAGTTTGGTTCTACTAGAAGCGTTTCCAGCGATGCTTACTTAAGATAATTATAAATAAGGTTCAATATGGTTTCTTTGTTCTAAAAGCTGTATTGGGTCTTAGGTATGTCCAGCAGTTGTGCAGGCTGGGAAATGGATAGATGTACCGTACATGAAATTATTTCATAATTTCTCTAGGATTTAGTTATTAGCCAGGTTATTCATATATATATATATGTTTCGAAACATACCACACATGTACAAAGTGAATTTAGTTGCACATGTAAAAATCTGAATAGAGAGAACATATCTGAGCAAAACGAGGAGAGATGATGATGGATGATAACTTTTAGGAGAATCTTTTGGAGTAGTATCTTTATAATATTTTGTGATGTCTGATAAACTAGGAATCCAACTTTTCAAATACAGCATGTGTTGGGTTGCGGCCTGCTGTGTGTGTTATCCTGGCCCATGAGGCCCATGTAACAAAGTATATAACTGTTGGCTCCTTTCTGGGAACCCTAACATCAATACATTGAGGATCCACCCCTCCCAGCCTTCATCTTCAGCAGGTTTGCAGAAACGAGACTCACATTTTGGTTTTACATGGGGGACTGTTTAGGGAGTAGCTCTTACTTTATGTTGTTCTTCTAGTTTCTGTTGAATCTATTACAGATTCACTTATTTGCACTGATTGGAGAACACTCTTTAAATATTTCCATTTCACAGGTCCCATGGATACAAGTAAGTAGATCAAGATCGCTGCTCTTGTCCGTTCAAGCAAAAGCTTTTGCTATTACTGTGGCCATTGGAGTGTATGCATTTTTATCTGACCTTACTGTAGTTTTTTAAAACTTGTTACGCTGATATGGAACTTAAAAACATAACTTATATTAGAAAATGTTTGTGCTATTACTGTGCTCGCTATGCCATGTGTGATTTTTTTTCATATTACCAAGCTTGCAATATTTTTTCAAAATTATCAATCAAGTTACAGTTGTCAACACTTCTCCAGTCTAGAATGAATATAACTGTATGTTTTCACCTTTTTTAATGAATTGAATTCTAGTGCTCCTGCCTTCAGCATGGTGCATTGCTGTCGAACTGTGCTGACAATGCGTTCACCTTCTCCTTCACTCATCACGTGCATTACAAGTTGCATCTCCAATTTGTTACATTCTGATATACAGAGGAACCTATAGTTGTTATTCAGAGATAAATAAATTAGCAATAATGATACTCTTTGCATACTGGTAGTGTCGTTTGGGTGGAATTGGACACTGTTACTCACTTTATGCAGCCTTACCAGAAACCTAGTGGAAGCAATTGCCATAAGTAAGAACAAAGAAATGAAAATTTCCCTGGTTGGTTCAATGAAAAACATTATACCATGTTTCACGCATTTAGTAACTGTCAACTACGCATGTTTTTGGCCACTGGCGAGCTATAGCATTTTCTGTGTTGGATAGGATCTGTGCATATTATGGAGAATTAGTATCACGTCTTATTTCTAACACAGGGATATTTCCTGTCACAGGCTTTTACATCTTGCTCTGTTAGCTTTCAATGCTACATCACTTCAGGTCTTGTCGTGTCTTAAACAGAAGGAAGAATCGGTCTTTGCAAGTAAAGAATATTCACGAGCTGTCATTTTGGTGGCCAGTCAGGTCAGTCTTTATCATCAGCAGCAGAAATAAAATTTTGAGCAAATTGCAGTTTGACACCACTTAAACTGACTCAAGTTGCTCACAATACTAAAGTTAGATGACACATAATACCGGGTAAATTGATATTGAATTGCACGCTGCACCTGCTGGAAAAAACCGAGGCTACAAGTGTAACTCAAAAGAGAACTACATAACCAAGGAATCACTTCAAGTCGTTGATCACGGATTACCACTAGACATGTAGAGTAGTGGAACCTGTCAATGAAGCGCGTCGCTGTGGTCTAGTTGGACTAGGGGTAAAAACGGAGCGGATACGGTCGAATAGTAGTGATATCATGTCCGTGACCGTATTTTTCTCGGATTCGGAGCGGATAGTGTGCGGATACGAATACGGAATCGGAGCCTGCCGTTACGAATACGGAGTGAATATGGTCCAGTTGCGGATAGAATTTTTGTCGGATGTCACTTCAAGAATAGGACTGGCATATAGCACATATTATGTATCAACTTACTCACCATAAACGATCACATTATTTAAGTAGTACATGCTCAACGTAAAATGTTCGTACTGATATTCTGAGTATGAAAGAACTCAAAATTTGAAAAAATTAAAATACATGGCATAAAATGGCCAGTTGTTGGATATTATGTCGGATAATTGCTGGATATAACCGTGAAATATGGTATATCCCGTTTTTATCTTCCGTGATCCTGCGGTCGGTCGGTCGGAAATAATCCTACCATTTTCACCCCTAAGTTGGACTGTCTCCTCATGGTTCCTCCTGGAAGTGGAGGATCATCCTAGCGTCAACAACAATGCCTCCAAGGTATCCAACCATTCAAGGAAGAAACTCCTGCGCCTGCGACCTGCATGCTAGCGCCTGGTGTGTAGATTGGGCAAGAGATGGGTGGTCGCACATGTTTTGAAAAGCAAAAGGACCCAGGGTAATCGAATAGCCTACTGTGGCGGTAGCAGGGGGCGCCACCTCTTCTCATGTCTGCCCTTGTTGAATTTTTATGGTCCAGGTCGAATTGTTTTCTCGGAGCCCACTATACTTTGGATCGATATGTTGCTTCCATTTAAGCATGTGATCATTTAGGTTCACATATACTTGGAGATGGCACGCCTACTACTCAGCCAATTGTCGGTAGCGGGCCATAGCAGGACATGATGACTCCCAAATATACATAAATGCCGTTCAGACAAGTATCAACAATGTAATGTCATATGCATGTCCCTTTAACCTCAAGATATAGGTCAAACCCAAGGCGAGTAAGTGTCATCCTTGTTTGGATAGCCCGACCATGCTTTATTGATGACCAGGAATCCCCAAACACGTTAACTCCTTAATCGTAGCATGGACATGCATTTTCGGATCCATTAATTCGAGAGGCCTAGAGATATGTGTCCCGTTGAAACCTAAATAGTAGTTGCTACACGGGAACCTGCTTGTAAAACCCTGTTTTGAGAATGCAATCCTGTTTAATGAAAGTCATAATAGCAAAATAGTGCCCAATTATTCTTCCCTTCTTGTGAATCTGTATCTTCTGGCTTCTTGCTTAACTTTCCTCTTGACGTCGTACAGAAAACACTGCCGGTGTTGGTTGCTGTGGTTGAGCAGCTTGGAGGTGCTCTGGGTGAGTCCGGACTTCTTGTCATCCCATGTGTTGCTGCCCACATTAATCAGGTACTTATTGCACATGCAGTGTTGCTGTTTACAGTTGCTTTTTGTCAGGACTCGGGAGTCATTTCTTATGTATCGTATAAATCATTTTGCAGATCATTATCGACTCTATCCTAGTAAATTGGTGGCGCGAGAGAGACCAACAATCTGCGAATGCAAAATAACTAAAAAATTCGAGTTTGATGATAAATGGAAGAGTAGTCCGGAACTAGTCTGATAAATTCGCCACCAAGTCAAACTAAGGTTACAACATGTTCAGTCATTTTGTAAGGAATCATTGATTGAGATTTTGTTTTCTCTCTAGTACACCTGGGGTGCTTAAAACATTACCCTGTCAGATGGCACAATAGGGAACGAGAATGAAATTTCAGTTTGTGGGTTGGAAAAGCGCGGTAAATGCATCGATCAATGAGTATCTTTATTTGCAAAGCTGATCTTGTGAAGATTATGATGCATTTCATGGTGTAGCCTATTAAATTGGATTTACTAACTATGTAGTAGCTCCTATTTGCTAATGCTGCCTGGGGGCGCCTTTCATCTAGGTTCTGGACTAACTAAATAATCTTTCCTGTGGTACTAATGTTATGGTTCTTGGTTCTGAGGTTGATGCCGTGACCAGGAGGTGCTCTTGGCCCCCTAGAGGATATAACAGGAGATAAGAGACTAGAATGTATTTATTGATTGATTGCTTGCTAAATCTGACAACAAAGAAAGCTCTTGTCACTGACTCTGCTTGGAGGCCATTGAACAAATAAATCATGCCAAGTACTCATCTGGCAGCAAACTTCCCACCTTGGGGGCTCTTCTCACTCTGTGGATCATCTGAAAAGAGAGATCTGAGACGACCTTGTGTTAAGTACAGAATCATGCTCTGTCATAAAACTTTCGGTGTCCATCACGGGGAAGCTCAAACAGTCAAGCTCTCTAGCTTCTTCTTGCTTCGATAGCCATCCTGGACACTTGTCCGTTTGAGTCAGACAAAAGTCCACATTTTGCTCATGGAAGAGAGTGCAATGTTCTTGGCGTATCTTCACACGCCAAATAAAAAACTTTGGCCAAGTAAATGAAGAAGTGCATAATAAATCTTGGCGAGAGGAGGACGTTGCTGTATCTTCAGATCTAAACAGAAAAAAAAATGTCATGCGCCCACCGTGGGGCTCGAACCCACGACCACAAGGTTAAGAGCCTTGCGCTCTACCAACTGAGCTAGACGGGCCAGGATGGTAACTGTAAATGTTAGTTTATTTGTATCTTCTATTCCCTACTGGTAATTACTTGTCCGTGTCAAAATATAAGATGTTTTAGATATTGAACATTTTTCAGATACGGATGTATCTAGAACACGTATTAAGGCATGGATTCACTCATTTCAATCCGTATGTGGTCTATATTAAAATATCTAAAACATATTATATTATGATACGGAGGGAGTAATTACTTTGCCAGCGCAAACGGAAAGTTTTGTTTCTAATATCAGAAATTTGCTACGAAAATTCAAATTGGGTCCCGAGCTCATATGCTACTGCTAATAATTTTCTAAATAAAATAGTATAACATTTCAAAAAAAATCTGAAAACAATTGGAGATGAACATATACAAATGTTCTACGTATGTACCAAGTTTCATGGTGAAATAACATCTTTGTTGCTATGTACAAAAAAAGATAAATTAGTGGCCAAAATGGGGATTACAAAAATATGTTTTTAAAGCACTGATTTTGTTATTTTTGCATAGAGCACCACACATGTCATTTCATCACGAAACTTGGCAAGTATTTAGTAAACATGTATATGTTCGTCACCAATTTGTTTCAGAATTTTTTGAAATATTGTACTATTTTCTGAATTTCTTTTTACCAGGAACATATGAGTTCGGGAGCCACAATGCCTTCCTTAATTTGCATGGGTTTCACTTGTGCCACATCATATTTTTATCAGTTACTCTTAGTAGCAACTAATCACTTCTGAATAGTAAAGACCAGATATCTATTTACTTTCTGGCTAATAACACAGTCAACATTGTCCCACTCCACCATAGGAGTGCCGGTGGCGGCGACGAGCCATGCGCTCCACAGCCACCGGAGCTTGACCTAGAGCTCACTATGCTGCCTCCGTCTCCACTGCCACCATTGAGCGAACGAAGGTGGATGTAGCAGATGAGCCGTGGAAGTAGGGTAGTGCACGCGACGGCAGCCGATCGTCGAGTGTGTTGAAACATGTTGTGTTCTCGGGCCCCGGCCCCTCACACTCGTCAGGTGTCGTAGAACCTGGAAACATGATGACACCGTACATATGAGTGGCTCGATCTTTTTATTGGCGCATCCTGGGTTACCATATGTTTCAACTTTTACATCAATGTTTCTACCATTCATATATAGTTATTGCAGAATAACGGAAGAGGCACACAAATATTTGCAGGGACCTAACCATATGCACTTCATGTGAGCAAAGATATAATTTTGCCCAGTTTTATTTTGAGGTATGTACCGTGTCGTGTCGTCAAATGCAACCACAAAGTTACAACTTCATATGGCGGGTTTGATAGGCCGCAAGGGTCATACTCGCATGGGCACTGAAAACAAGAAAATCTTTCATCTTTTTGTAGCTAGCGCGTTGTTTGGTTACATATGAAGCCCCGCGTTATGGTCAGCATGCTTCATAAAGCAGGGCTAAGCCAGGCCCGGCAGGCACGCTCGAATCAAGCGTTGTCGCCGGGCAGGCCGCACAGCTGCAGCGAGCATGCAAAAATTCTCTGACCCCTGCATGCTCCTCTCACACTGCATGCAAGACGCAGCCAAAGCAAACAGCTGCCCATGCACTCCACCTACTTCCATGCAAATCATTACTTTTTAGCTTGTTTGGTTGCTAGCAGCTCGGGCATGGCTGTGTGGCTGCTAGCAGCTGGGAGACCTGGCCCAACAACAACACAGAAGCCATGCAAGTAGCTGCAGGCTACCAACGCGCCCATAGACCAAAGCAAAGGGAGACATTTTTGTCCCGTGCATTATATCTTATTTGTTCTGTTAGCTTAAAGTACATAAATTTCTAAGAATTTGTTGTTGCTACTGATGCTGTCATGCTGTGCAGAGCAGGTGAATACGGGAAGGCAAGCCAAATTCCCGCCTTATCATTGGTCTGATCTCTATTAGCTGTTGTGTGAATGTTTTTTATTGATTTCCTGCAACTCAATCTTTGTAAGTTCTCTATTTTTTTCATTTATAAATATATCTGGCCCCGTGACCCTCTAATAATGTACTACTCCCTCCGTTCCATAATATAAGACGTTTTAGCTCTCACATATATTGTCTAAATGCATGCTACAATGAGTGAACATGCACACTAAAACATGTCTACACATCTACAATATGTGAACATGCACACATGCTAAAACGTCATATATTGTGGAATCGGAGGGATAGTTTTTTAAAACTGATTCTTACGGGTTTGCCTCCTTGCTTAATATATTGAGCTCAGGCAAAATGATCGTATAGAAGAAGAAAAAGCACAAATCCCTAACACAATCGCGTTGAAACGGAAATGGGATCTTGTATGTCAGTTTCTCCTCGTCGACCCGACGACGTGGACGACTTCGAAGAGTACTGATAGTTCTGCAAGTAGAAAGAATTAAGATGGCT
Source organism: Poa pratensis (assembly GCA_947311845.1). Taxonomy (NCBI): domain Eukaryota; kingdom Viridiplantae; phylum Streptophyta; class Magnoliopsida; order Poales; family Poaceae; genus Poa; species Poa pratensis. Next base: position 13,314,051 of record CAMZMU010000043.1, read on the forward strand.
TTCTCAGCATGGTGTTGTATGTTTTTAGGCTCCGGTTACCAAGTGTACGTCTTGTTCTGGATTCGATGAAATCTTTTTTTAGATAAGAGGGTGCGGGTCCCCGGCCTCTGCATCAAAGAGATGCACACAGCCATCCGCAATTATTCATCAAAGCTTACAAGTTACAACATTGATCAAACCGAAGTCAGCCGCTCGGCAACAATAAGTCGCTACAACTATGATGGGGGTGGCTATGATCAGAGCCGCATGCCTTGACCTCCCACCTACACGCATCATCTACAACCGGAGTACCGGTCCAGCAGACCCTCAACGCGCACCGCATGCGCGCGCTACAGAAGTCGCTTCCGCCGTCTTCCTCGATCCCATCTTCAGGCAAAGATCAACGTCATGACCATGCAAGGCCAGCCGGCGACGTCGCCATGACGCCAAACAGCACCACCTCCCTGCCCTCGTCCAATCGCACGCATCCACGCCGAGACCCCACTGCACCATGCTGCCGAGTCACCATTGTCGATGCGGAAAATGATACGCCGCTCCACCAGTAGACCCCTCCGGGCATCCCGAGTTCCAAAACGATCCCCCAAGAGGGCACACCATAGGGTGCTGTCATCGTCCGATCTGGAGATCCAGATCTAGGGTTTCCCCTGGAACTATGTGAAGAGGCGGGTGATTCGCGGCGACGACTCCTTCAGCAAGGCAACGACACCCACGGGTGCCGCAGTCGTCGGCCTGAGCCCGGCTTGCACCGGCCGCCCTCCTCACCTCCAAGATCTGCCAACAGATGGTCGGGATCTGAAGGAAGAGGTCACCATGCCGCGATGCCGATCTGCCTGGAGGAGACCTTCACACCAGCCGCCGCACCGCCACCAAGAGGCAGCAGCGCCGTGACGCCGGTGGGCGCGCCACACCCCGGCCCATAGGATTCCATCCGCGCCGGTTCCCATGGGCGGATTCGATGAAATCTAGGGATTGTATTGTTTCGTATATGTTTCATTGTGCAATACGACATCCAAACTTATCACCAGTTAATCGGCACGTCAACGCATCCATATAACCACGACGAAATAATATTGAAAGTGACGAACTAGCATTCTGGCAACACTATGCAACGTACCCTAAAAACGGTCATCGTTCATTCAAAGCTACATCACGCAGCCAGGCCTTGCTAGCCTCATAATAGAACAGACGTAGGTCAAAGCTAAATAAACGAGACACCAGTTGCAAAGCTACAGTTCTGGGAACAAAGCGCACTAGCAAATAATCCAGGTAAAACCTACAGCAACTGCGTGTGTAATTGTGTACTCCCGTCTTGCTGCTCGCAAGAAGCAGCTGTGCTTGCCAAAGCACTACTGGCCACTGGCCACTGGCCACACTATCTCATTCACTTGCCGTCTGCTGGTAGTATACTGAAGCTCACCACCTTGCCTTCTTCGCTACGGGAAGGACCTCGACCACATCATCATCACTGCTTGTTCCCCCGAGCTAAGAGCATCACTAGCAGAGCCCTTAAAAGGGCAACCCTTAAAACCAGTTTAAGGGCAACCCTTAAAACCAGTTTAAGGGTCGAGAAAAACAACTTTTGAGGGCCGAAAACAGAGGGCGCAGATCAGTGCCCTCAAACCCAACCCGTAATTGTACGGGTTGGGTTTGAGGGCACTGATCTGCGCCCTCTGTTTTCGGCCCTCAAAATGACAGCAACATACATTGAACATCACTAGCAAAACACAGTGACAGCAACATGATGCATGGTTTATAGTTTTACATCACATAATCATTATCTGCTCCTTCTCCTCGGCAGCACCACCAAAAAGTTGAACATCGGCACCACCACCACCACCACCAAGAACGCATGCGAACATCAATAACCGGTGGAGTTGTCCACACCTGCATCGCCACCACCACTCATCGGAGACTCACCTCGGAGAGTAGAGGACGCACCATCACCACGCAGTAGCCGCTTTCACTCCGCGATGTCCTCTTTGTACTCCTTCCACCACGTCAATTGGTCTTCATCCATGTCCTTTCTAGACATCATCATGTGCTCCTTCTCCTCGGCCATGAGCTCCTTCCATGCTTTGGCTTCTTTGATCTTGATCATCCTCTCCTCCAAGTCGGCCTTACGCTTGGCTTCTTCTCGCCGAGCTTCCACCTGTGCAAGCTTCACCTCTTTCTTCTTCTCGGTGATAAGGAGCTTTGCCTCCAATGTCTTCATTGTCAATGTCTCCTTTGCCTTGATCATTTGTTCCATCTTTTCCCTCAAGCTTGATGACTCGGCTTCCATCTTCATCCTTTCCTTTGCCTTCTTGTTTCCCTCAGGCTTGGCATGGTTCCTTCCTTCTTCGTCACTATCATCCATTTTAAGCATATCCGATTTCTTCGGTGCAGTTTCTTGATCCCTTAGTTTCCACTTGTCAAGATTTTGAAGCAGTGCCCAACAATGCTTGAATGGGAAGGATTTGCCCTTGGAACCGGCCATGTCCTTGTACCGAAGATCGGCATATGTCTCCTATCATAGCATAATCGCAAGCATATCATAATCACAACCATAGCATAATAAACAAGTAAGCATGAACCAAAAAATGAGATGTTAAATGTACTCACATAATCACTCTCTCCGCGGCGGGAGGCGGAGCAGCGGCGGAAGCGGGGGCCGCGGCGGGAGGCGGAGCACCGGCGGCGGCGGGGGTCGGCAGCGACGGGAGGGGCTCCATGGCGGCGGGAGACGGCGGGGGCGCGGAGGCGGAGCCGCCAGCGGTGCGCGGGAGGAGGAGAACCAGGCGGAAAAATCCCTCCCGCGAAAAAGATGGGGAGGATACGGGTGGCCTGCTCCGTCGCCTCCCAACCCTCACTAGTATAGGTCGAGGAGCAAAACAAGGGTCGACCCTGTAATTTTTTTTGCAGGTTTAGAGGTTTAGGGGCTCTGGTCTGTGCTAGTTTTCGGTCCGAATCCGTAAAAAAGCGGTTATTATAAGGGTTTCGCCCTTTTAAGGACTCTGCTAGTGATGCTCTAAGCCATGACAAGCAAGAACAGCCCAGTCCTATATCTGTTCGATGTTGCTGATATTGAATGTGAAACCATTAAACAATGTGAGCCCAATTTATATAAATTGATTGAACCCTTTTCCCTTTCCCAGTAAATATAATTTGTTCTGATATGACATTACGTTTTGTGACGTACAGGTGATCTGCATGAAGATTTGCGTGCAACCCTGTACTTCCCAGATAATGAATCAGATCAAAAGGTCTTCTGGGAGGACTTGAATGTCCAGGTAGACTATATAAATTTGGTTTTGGAGCTCTCAGAATTATATATGTGCAGAACAAAATTTAGAGGTATGCTATTTAGAAGACGAATTAATCAGCCCTTGCCTGTTCGAAGAACTACCGAATCAAGATGGTCAAACAGATGATCTGAAGATTTCGAGCACCAATAAGCTTCTTTTATTCCATTTCATAAGCAGGGTACTCAACACGGCAAGCCAACAATTTTAATCTCTCAACAGGAAAATTAAAATTATGCTGTTGTAAAACCCGAGTTTATATTACTATATTCTCTTTGTCGAAAAAGTTGGTATATGCCCGTTTCTGAATCGAGTTCGAGTCCTCTACCGTAACACGTCTAAATCCGATACAGGCTCACATGATTCAAATCAGCAACCGTCCCACTTTCGAATCAGAACTTTTTTAATTGATATGCATGATTTTGCAGCCTACTTGTCACTTCCTCGATAATGTTTCTTGCACACACATATTTTTTTTTGCTTACACAACCTAATAGTTCATATTTTCACAGTTGCCGCCCGTTGCAACGCATGGACATTTTGCTAGTTATCCATACGTCCAATATCTAGGGCTTTCAGGTAAAAAAAAATCTAGGGCTTCCATATTATCTCGTCTGGTCGTGCCAATACAGGGAAACAACGTGCACGTGCATAATTAGAGCATCTCCAGCAAGCGATGCAAATCTAAAGTGCTGCCTAAAAACCGTTTTTTGGGGGAAGGAGGGCAAAAATCGCTGCTCCATCAGATGATGTAAACGCAAATGATGATGCAAATTTTTTGGAGCTGCCCCAAAAACTAGCAAGTGGTGATGTATATATGGGGCACATCCGGCCATGCCCCGCCCTGCGCGCAGCCCCCAACCGCCCCGCTGAAATTTCCCCTCTCCCTCCCAAGCGGCCGCCCGTGACGCGCCGCCGCCGATTCCGCCGCCGTTCGCCGACACCCGCCGCCGCCACCGCTCCAAATCCGTAGATCCACCGCCGCCGCACCCGCCCCACCGCCAATTTGTGGCCGATTAGTCTACTCCCGCCGTTCCCCACCTCCGCCGCCGTCGTCCATGCCACGCCGTCGCCGCCTCCCTCGCCGCGCTCATCTCCGCCTCCGGCCGTGCTCCGAGATGTGGTGGCGGCGACCCAAGGCCAAGTCGGTGCCACGGTCCGGTAGCTCACGGCTGCCGACGAGCAGCACCGGCTACAGTGGTGTCCGGCTCCGGCCGCTACGCCGCCGAGATCACTTGCGCCGGGATGCACATGTGGCTTGGCACCTTCCCATTGGGCCGCCTGCACGTACAACGTCGTGGCATGGCGTTACGGCCGCCCGCGCTTGGAGTTAAACTTCCCCGACGTCGAGGATGCCGAGCACACAAACGTCGCCGCTCCGGACTTCCGTGTTGTCTCCCGCGTTGTCGAGGATGAAGATCGCAAAGCGTTGCGTCAGATTTGGGCGGAGCAGGCCGATGAGGCGATGATGGAGAAGTATCGGAAGGAGAATCCCGACCTTGTTGCGACGGAGTACGAGTTCTTGGCCAGCCGAGAGACGAAGAAGATGAAGATAGAGGAGGCAGGCCCCTCTACGGCCGGTGGAGCATCGACATCGGCTCCGGTGATCAACATCGACGATTCCGACTCTTCGTTGTTCGATTGGTCCTCCGATGATGACTCCGGTGTCGACTGGAAGCTGCTGCAGGATGAGCATTCCTAGATGTTGCTAGAATAAGCATGTTCCTCTTAGTTGAATTTCTATATTTGTAGTTTAAATTTCCTTGCTTGTAGTTCGAATTATGCACGAATATATGGTTTCTAGTTTCAAATATGTTTAAATATGACTAGTTTTTATGAATTTAAATTGACTTCGTGCCCCAAAATGCATCATCTGCTGCAACAGCCGTTTTTGATGTGCCTCAAAATGCATCATCTGAAACGGAGGATCTTAACAAGCACCACTCCGGAGAGTCTTTCTTTCCCCAGCTCTCTCCAGAACTCTCTCGTTGAGAGTCGACTTTCGGCGACCGCCGCCGCCCCTTTCCTCCAAGCTTTCCGGCGTCGCTGCCGGCCGGCGAGTGGATGGAATAGGAGGTAGGCTTCCTCTATACAGAGTAGTAGTAGCTTTAGGTATAGTTTTTGCCTGTATGGCAGCCTTGCCCTCCGTGGCGTCTTTCTTTGTCTTTCTCTTCTTCGACTGCTTGCCGGTGACTCGCAGCGGCGTCGGGAGCGATGCTTCTCTAATCAGCAGGCTGGATCCAAGGTGGATTGATTGCAGGGCTGGAGAAGATGAAGGTCGATTCAATAAATCCGCAGGCCGTATCCCATGCTTTGCTTCGTGGTGGAGCTGTCTTCCTCTGGCCGGCCGTGGCGGCGAGGAGAGGATGAAGCTCTGCTGCGCTGCGAAGTGGTTTGTGCTGCAGAAAGGAGCTTCTCACGCGATGGACAAGTTCGCCGTCGCGTTCTACGGCCAAGTTGGTGGCCAATCTTCAACCTCCAGTGCGGAGGCCCTCTCGATCCGGCGCCGGAGCTCGGCGTCTCGAAGCAGTCAAGTGGTGCGTCCCCGACTGCGGCGAGGTTGCCGGCGTCTGCGATCAATCGCTGGCTGGGAGAGACCGAGTGCTTCATGGGCTCCGATCTCGGCGTCCTGCGCCTAGAGATTGCCGGCGATTTGGGGTGGAGAAGACATAGGGCTTGATTGCAGTACATCTTTTAGTCCTAAGGTCTTTTTTGTAAAAGCGCTGGGCCTTTATTCGAATTGTTGGTCAACCTGGGCAATAGATGTAAAATGCCTAAGTGAACTTTGTACCTACCCCCTGATCTATAAAATTGCAGCACTGGGGTCCGCTCGGACCCCACCCCTTGTACAAAAAAAAAGAAAAAAAAAGAAACGGAGGATCTTTTTGTTCGTGCCCCCAAAACGTGAAAAACTCGCAAAAGTGGTGATGTAAAACCACTTTTTGGTGCCCCAAAATGCATCATCTGCTGGAGATGCTCTTATAAGTGCATCAAAAGTACTTGTATACAGTACTTGTAAAGTAATTAGCATGGTGCTTGCGAGGGCATCGTCTTTAGAGTGCTAAAAGTGTTTGCGAATTAAGCCTATAATTTTTTGCATATTCAGTTATTCACGTTATGTGATAGGGAATAATATACTCCCTCCATCACAAAATAAGTGTATTTGATTTGTCCAAGTGTGAATGTATCTAGACATAAAACATATCTAGATAAATCCATATTTGGACAAATCAAATACAGTTATTGTGGGACGAAAGGAGTAGCTTTATAGTCATTTTAATTTTATGCATGCTAAATGAATATCACATGTGGTTGATTATTTCATCACAAAACCACCATATGAGAGACGTCCATATGTGTCACTTCTACACGATACTACGTCAATACAGAAAATAAACTTCTGGTCATTAGTTATTATGTTATATTAGATCATGTGAGGCTTGAAATCCGGTTATGCTGAATAAAATAACACGTGTTGTTGACCATATTATTTACAAAATCATCATACCAATGCGAATATATGTCATTTTCACATGATTTACATCAGCGCATATAATTAATGCATTGCCCATGATTTATTATGTGACATAATATCATTTGAGGTTAACATTTAGCTAGTCAATCGTGATATTATATGTGTAGTTTCAAAAATTCTTTTGTGTGTAACCCTTCGTTTTACCTCTCCTCCTCTCGCGAAGAGGTGGCGGCGGCCAACTCCTCGCAATCTCCACCGGACAGGACATTGGTCCTGGTCCCCTCTTCCTCTGGTTGCCGCTCTAGCGGCGGCGGGAGGGGGGGACCTATTTCCTCCATTTTGGCCTAGTAGTTAGGGTTAGGTTTTGTCTCCTATGGTGCGCCGTTGGGGTGGTGGGAGCCGGACAAATAAATCTGCCTCAACTCTATTCTTATACCGGCGTTGTCCTTCAAGGCGACGTCCCGGAGTTGGTGGTATCGTGTGCTTGCCGATCTTTCAGGTCAATGGCTTTAGGGGTCATGGATGGTGTCGGCTAGGCGGCGATGGCGACTCCATCAGATGGGTCTTTCCTCCTGCTCTGTCCCCGTTGTTGTGGCGTTGTCTCCGGCGTCATAGTGGAGCAGGGAGGATTTGTTCAGGAGTACGTGCAGACGGTTGTCTGTGTTATTGACAGATGGAAGATGTTGCACCTTGTGCTGGGTTCGTGGTTGAAGGTTGACGGTTCTGGTTGCCTACTCCGACGTTGTCGTGTGGGGGTGCCAGTTCTGAAGTTCGATGACGTATCCGGGGTCATGATGCTCCGGTCTGATTATTTCAACGACAATGGTTTGTCCTATGGCAAACTAATTTGAAGGTCCGAAAAGCTGCTGATCAGCGATGGAGGCACGTCGAGTTTGGGTGAAGGGGTGATCTGTATCGCTTATCTTTGGTGGCTGCTATGGTGGTGCTAAAGGCAAGAGGGATAGGCGTTGGTTTGTCACATAGATTTATCCTATTTTTCAGTTTCGTAAGGTTGGTTTGTACGTGCCTTGTAACTTGATCTTTATTTATAAATGACACACGTATTACCATAAAAGCAATCGTGGTCCAAATATTAATTGTGGTTGACGTTATCGATACTCAATGTTAGAGAACTCTGACGCAAGTTTTTTTATATCAATAAATCAATAATATGTTCGATCAACCCACCGTCAGAACACGAGGGACACCTTACGGTGCAAAGCTTCGCCTGTAGCACTGTCCACGAAGAAACCGGAGCAGGCGTCCACCTCCGGTCCTCCTCTCCCCTTCCCTCCCGCCAAGATCTTTCAAAGGGGCTAGAGGAGGACGCAAGGGCACACTGATGGACAATTCATTAAACCATAATACCACATCGCTCAGATTGGAAGACACATCACAATGATATGCCTCCAAATGGTGAAATGCTTTGGAAGGCACATAATCATATCAGCTTGCCGGCACAATTTGGCCTCGTAGTGGGACTTGGCTATCCTGCTGCCCGCAAGGTGGCTGGTCCAACTAACCCAGTCCGGTTCGCCCGACTAGGACTAGGTACTTCATATTCCCGTCAATAAGTCTTAACCTTTTTCCATATACGTATGTCATCTACGATCTAGAAGTGAATTCCTTTCGGGTTTTATATTTTAATATATATTTTAAAATTTTGATTACAGGTTGTGTTGCTTCGTGACATAATTATCTTTGAGACTTTACATTACTTCTATAAATCTGGCTATCTTGACTTTCAGTGGTTACCATCTGTGATAGGTTATGGCAATCTTGACTTTCAGTGGTTACCATCTGTGATAGGTTATGTGGAGTATTGAAAAGGATATAGAATGGCAGCATCCCCTAACTTAATTTTTTTTGTGTTTCATCGTGCTGACCTTCCAACTCCCGCCACTAATGTTTCTTTTACTAGTGAGTAGTGACGCCATCTATCTATCTATCTATATCTCTTATAAAGCAAAACCCCACTAAGTTCATTTATGATTTTTCTATCTCTACATGCAGCATAGACACATCATCAATTAATCACAGCCGTATGATCTTATATCGCCATCCGTCCATGTTCCACCTAGACATGCCCAAACAATCTATACAAAGTTTGACCCTGTGTACAGTTTTCGTGAAAGAAAAAATTACTCCTATGATCCAGTGTCATACGTTAAATGTTATTCAGTAACCGAAGCTAGGGTGCTCCACTGACGTCTCTTTACATTTCCACACGTACCCACAGCAGCCAGCGACCAACCGGCTTCTCTTTAAGATAGACAAACAGTCAATTCCTTTGGTAGAAAAGGAATTTCCATCGGTGATGAAAGCACCATATCTTCAGATTTCAAGCACTATTTCTTCAGATTTCAGTTTGCTTCTCTTCCATTCCATCAAGCCGTTTGGCTACCGCAGCTATGGCGTTGTTTCGTGGCGGCCACCGCATGAAACTTCCATTCTCTTTTTGCAACACTTCACGTTCAGGTTTCATCCATCCGAAATGCTCTGATTGATATTCTGTCCAAGTATGGTGATTGCTGTCTCAATGGAGATTCGATCTTTGGTCTGCTGATTTTTTAGATTCACGAATTTAAGAAGATCGGTGGACATCTATGGATTAAACTTGATGTTGTACTGAAATTCAGTTGTACCCTCTCCAATTCGGTATCTTCTTATGTGTTTACTCAACTATGGATGAAAAAATTTCGTTACTCTTTCCTTATCCTAGACTCTTTAGAGATAAGAAGATGCAATTTTCATTGGACAACACATGGATTTCGTTTGTATGGTCATGGAGCTCTGATGGTGGATTTTAATTACCAACTTCAGTTTGCTATGGACTACATAAACCTGAGTTTGTATATATCACGTGCCATCTTCAGCTGAAATATCAATTTGGTACTGGTTCTACTCATCAAACTGCGTGCAGTTACTTTCCTGGTACATTCCCATTCATTTTCCATTGTTTCCATTTTGCACCATAATCATTCAGCTTACTGCAGGGGACTTTAAATGTTGTACTATGGCTGCTTAGGTCTTTACTGGAGTTCAACTCAAGTTAACATGTTTGCTCCCAACAAGCTTGATCGAAGCCTTACCAAACTGACTGGCATGCAGCAACATCCTCTCATTTTTTTATTACATAGAATTCTGCAACCATCTTGATTTGTACCATGATAATTTTTGTTTTTCATTCACATCATCACATGCCCAATGTGCGTTCTTCTGATTTGGGAACATAGACTGCAGTTCACATATTTTTAAGCAGGATAAATGATCCAGAAAGAAAAGGAGCAAGGTGAGGTTGTTCTTTCTCTATAGGCGTCGTCTCTTTCAAAATTCTGAATTTAGGCATCCCATAAACACTGCTACGTGCATACATCTCTGTTTTCTATGGCACAACGTGACCTATTAGTTATGTTTAGGATGTATTTTTTATCAGCAATCGGCTTATTCTACTATTCTTTATCAGAAAAAATTGTAGATAATTAGTACCTCTATCTCCCAATAATATCTTCCTAGAAACACCTCAAACTCTTTAAAAAAGGGAAATAATATCATGTTGCAGCTATTGCACTATATATCAATGTTAATTATTCTTTCGCTTTCAACTCAGAATCTCTACAGAGTTTCAGAGAATTTCACGCTGCAACGCGCGGCACCTGTTATAAACGATAGCAAAGAAAATGACGAAGTAGCGGAAAGATCAAACCAACGGGGACACGAGATTTAACGCGGAAAACCCCTCCAACAATGGAGGAGAAAAAACCACGGGCGCCAGCCAGCAATACTTCACTATATCGGGTGAGGTTACAAACGTCAGAGATTTACAACGTGCGACTTATCCCATGACGGCGGTTTATAAGATGTATTTATAGGTGCCCTGACCTAATCTAGGGACGCTTCGCTCTCCTCGTCACAAGTTGGCTTTTATCAGTATATACGAATTTGGATCACCACAAAATAACAGCACCGTCTAGTACTTCTTATAAAACAAAACCCCACTAACTTGCATTAATTATTTTCTATCTCAACATGCAAGCTATCCACATCATCCATTCTCTTAACCAATCAATTTTCCATGTCATCTCCACTAATACTTATTAATCACACATCATCTATTCCCTAGGCCACATCATCCACTATTTGAACCATTATTCATCCATGTCATTAAACATTTATTAATTAATTTCTATCCATCCATGTAAACTATTCGCATTATAAATTATTTTATCCATACAATACCTCATCAATTTTATTTGTTAAATATACAAAGATTATACATTGATTAAATCTAGACTCTCGATTATGCTACCCAATCGATTCCTAAATATTCCGAAAAAAATACCGTTGCATATGTCCTTTTGTTTATATTACAATTTTTATAAAAAGTTCCCGCTGCAACGCGCGGGCCGCGTGGTATCTTTCTAGTATTAGTGACGAGCCACTCGCCACAAATTAACTTTTTGCATGCCGTTGATAGGATTTTTTGTACTGGTGATTGAATGTGGGAGTACATGCTCACATGAGTACTAAACCATTTTCCAATAACTCCTTTTATATACTTCTCAGACTACGTCTTTCCATATTCAGTATACCTCATAGACGAGTGTTTTATACCTTTTTGTAATTATTACAATTATTATTCTATATATACCGAATACAAGTAGTATGGAGAAAACATCATCGGAGCCCCAATTAATACAAGGTAAATGGATTTTATCTGAACTAGGAAAAATGCCCGTGCGTTGCAACGGCTTTAGAAGAAGTAGATACATGCCTAAAATTTTGGAAAAAAACCTGTGCATTGGAACGGGAGAAAAAAATCTGGGTGTATAAGTTGTACCTCGGCCACAGTTGCAACACCGGTGATGGCCGTGACCCGCGACGGCCACGGGTTAGTTTTTATTGGCTAATTTATAGATTTTGGAGAATTTCATCACTGGATATAATCCTTCGTGCTCCCTCGTCTCCATTGTGGACAAGGCAAAGATGAGCCTAGGAAGCTTTATTCGCGGCAACACCGTCTACGTCATCTAAACACTGTTACTCGAAACCCCAACCCTAAAATGTTCAACCCATAAGCGTGTCACCAGGCGGGGATGTAAGAGGAAGGAATCCCCACTCCGGGAGTACCAAAGGCAGAGCCACGAGGGAATCTGGTCGCATCATTGTCGTGAGAGCAGGTGAAGGGGACATGTTGTCAACTTTTCTCTTACCCAAGGGAGGGTTACCAAAATCATCATCTCCCATCAAGAATGTACATGTTGGCTGTTGCCTCTATTCCTACCCAAGGAGGAAACTGTTACAGGTCGACTGCCAGAGAGGAACTCAACCCAAGCCTATCAGAAAATAATTGTGGTGTGCATGATGAATATGTATACAATGGAATATACATAATTACCAATTAATAGCTGATCCATGAAACGGAATAGTGGGTATCTCTATGAATCTCGGTTGAGCTGTCAACCATTGCAGCTTAAAATTCCTAAAGTCAATACTGAACCGGATTTCAGTTAGTACCTCTGAACATGTGCCACAATTGGTGACAGGATTCTGGAGATTTATGGTAGGACTGGTATCTGCACCCCGCGGAACCAACCTGGCCAACTCTGAAATTTGATAAACATGAAGCAGCAGCCACACAATAACTTTCAGCACAACTTCAAGTCTCGATGGCATCGACCTCAAAACCACGTCTTATAGCTGCAACTGGCCAGAGCAAATCGAGTTGAAAAATGCAAGCACACAGGGCACTTCCCTAATCAGGTTCAGCTCCTCCCGTCAACTGGCGGTGGCGGACGCAGGAGGTGGCTCCTCGCCGGCGAATGATTTGTTCACGTCCTTCACCACCGCGGAAACTTCTACCACACCTTCTCACCCCACAGCTTGGGCGACGTGGCCATCAAGTCACTTGGCTGCGCGCGTGAGCTCCGTCGGCCGTGACTGCACGGCGTGCCTCCTGGAGTTACCGACGGCGACAAGTTCTCGCCCCACGGCTTGGATGACGTGGCCATCAGATCGCTTCCCTTGGCTTGCGCACGCAAGCACCGTCGGCGTGCCTCCTGGAGTTCACCGACGGCGACGAGCTCCGCGCGCTGCAGCTGCCGTTCTGCGCATGCCATCCACGCCAACTGCATTGACGTCTGGCTCCGCACGCACGCTTCCTGCTCGCTCTGGGTGCTGGCTGTCGCCACAGCGCTCCCGGCCACCGTTTTCTCCCCGCTTCGCCCCACGCGTCGCATGTGGCCTCCACGACCTTCTCTTTCACCCCGTCCCGCGGCCGCCTTCTCACGGCAGTGTCGTCTCCTTGAATCTGCCGAACGGCATGGTCATCTACTCATCTCATCGATGTGCTGCGAACGCCATGCACAACCGCTCGTACAACGCCCACATGGTCGAGTGGGATTTCAGGTCCCAGGCGTCCGCCAGGAAGTCACAAGATCATAGACAACAAAATATAGCTAGCTTTGACGAAAGATTGGAGGGGGCGGGCTTGGGGTTCAGGAGGCGGTCTCGAGATATTATAACCGTGGATGTATTTTTGTGTTGAAACGTTATTTTGACTTACGGGTGGCATAGTGGGTAATTGTTTACAAATTTTAGGGATAAATTCGATGACCTACCAAACCAAACGGCGGAAGCCTTAGTGCCTTTATTATTACTAGGAAACATGCCCGTGCGTTGCAACGGGAGATCGAAATATTAAACATTTGGATGGAAATTTTTGATACAACCCGCATTTCCCCTAAAATTGTCAACTCGCCTTACCCTAGGCTCAGTTCATCTATTTTCCACTATCTACTCCAATAGAGCAGGATTGACGGTGAAGCCCAACAGAAGTATCATCTTGAAGAGCTCCTTCAAATTTTGCCTCTTCAGTTTGTACTTTGTACCGACATTCCAATGTACTCTCCAATTCTCACTATCCAGATTCCATCAAATTTTGCCACTTGCTCGACGCGCAAGTTCAGCACGCATTGTGCCTGGTCTTGCACACGGGCAGCCTGGTCTTGCAGACGGGCCAGCCCGTGCTCAGCACGTCTTTACCATGGTTCTGGCAGAAGCTCCTCTTCGTGAACCTGGACTGCGTGCCACTTATGGACGCCCTATCGACCGTGCTGCCGGCGGGAAGCACACCGGGCATGAGAGGCTCTTCCTAGTGCGCCTACAGCAGCAGCTCCATGTACTGTTCCTTCACCGTGCCAAGACCATGGTTGTGGACCACGTCCTCGCCATGGATGAGCTGGCCGCTCGGTACCCAGTTTGCTGCGGCTCGCTCTCTCGTGCTGCACGCGGCACGGCACCGCCTCACACCTCTGCCATGTCCTGTTCCTTCATCTGCATCACGCCTCCAGTTCGTGGTCGCTGGCCGCGTCATCCGTCGTCGTCGTCTGCCTTAAAGTCCGAACTTCCGACGGTGTATGCTATCATCAAACATGCGATGCCGAACACTGTAGTTGCCTGAAGTGATAACATCTTCAAAGACGTGCTGAAGAACTTCTCGTGCGATAGCATGATCAAGATGATACCCGAGGTGGTAAAGGCCATGGCGTTCGTAATCTTGAAACAGAGATACATGATCGGGTGCTTGTACGTCAGGATCGGCTCGCCGGCGACGTAGCCCGGCCTGTCGTCCGACCAGCTGCCTCACCGGCCGTGCTGCAGCGCCGCCGCATACCGGACGTGCCGCAGCGGCATGTAGGTCCACATCAACGCCACAGGCCATGGCGCGTTGTAGAGCGCCGCCGTACCGGCCGTGGGAGTATATCACTGAGGTCTCAGCCACTGGCGCTGCCGTCGGTCGTCGCCTTCGCCGCTAGCCGAAGCGAGGATTCAGGAAGAAGCGTGTCGAGTCCTGGACAACGACGAACGGCGGCCTCAACTCGTCGCGGCGACATGCGAAATCAACGATTGGCTACATTGTGCCGAACAGGATTCGTCGGTGTGGTTTATTTATGAGAGAAGATCAGGAGAGTACGTGCTGGGTTCGACTACGACCTCGTTTCCTATGAGCGGTCGGGCTTGATAGGCCGCTTGTAGCGAAGTAGCGATCGGATCAACGACTAAACGACGTAGCCGATCTGTTTTTTTTTAGCTCGTACAGGTAGATACGTACTTGAACCGGACAACCTATGAAACTACCGGACGAAAAAAAAAGGGGAAAAAGAAAAACTCGAACCGGTACAACTTATGGGTGGCAGTGGTGGGTAATTGTTACGAACTTTAGAGGTATTTTTAACGACGTACGAGAAGAAGCCTTAATGCTTTTATTATTAGGTATAGATTATCTGAATATATGAAGCTGCATGGATACAGGAAGCTAACCACATATAAAAGCGGGTATTCCCATATAAAAAAAAGTACGTAATGCAACTATGAATCTTGTGGAGAACTCGATCATGTCCTGAAAGAGGAGTTGATGCCTGCCAGCGTATGCATGATGTTTTCGTTCGTGTCATCGTCTCCTAAGCAACAACAAGGTATGCACGAATTCTCGTATTTTTTCCTCGCCGTCCCAAGACGACGGTGGTGGTGCGAATGTGAGAGGCGAGAGCAGGCTGGGGCGATAACCCCCGCAAATATGCCAATGGCAGTTCGACGGCGTAGGCGGGAGTTCGAGTCGCCGGTCACATTCCGGGCAATCAGCCTCGGGAGATGGCTCCGGCGAGCGTCCGCTCGTGTCGTGCTTGAACATGGCTTTGTAATCCCTGTACCACAATGTCATCTCGCGGTCGTCGAACCAGGCGCTCCTCGGCTGGTGGAAGCAGTAGGTGTCGCCGACGTAGAAGCTGTAGCATAGGTCCCAACACAGCTTGCTGTCGTCGTCCTGGATCTGCTGGTCCGGGGGCGGCGAAGATAGGAGCCAGAACTGGAGCTTCCGGTGGCGGATAGTGGTGTCCTCGCTCCTAAAGATGTTTACGGCGAGGCAGAGCCGCCCTCTCATCTCAAAGGTGTTTACCAGAGGATCATAGCAAGGGTGGTACTCGTCGGCCCCGACCGGGAGACAGAACGTGCGGTGCGCCTCGGTAGCCACGTCGACCTCCAGCAACCCGTCGGGGTCCCGGGGCTCTTCCGGGCGTGTACGGCCGGTGATCACCAAGTACAGCTTGCCATCGACGAGCACAGGCGGCAGCCGCGGCACGGTGTGCAATAGCGGACACTGGGTAAGGTACGAGCGCTGGCGCCACTCGCCGCCTGCTCCATCTCCGTCTAAGGTGCACACGCTCTGTTCGAACTCGTTTTTGCTGCCCCTGTAATTGAAGGTCGATAAGGAGAATCGTAACAGCTTGTGCTGCTTGGTGGAAGGGTTGAACCCCAAGGCGAAGATATAACGACTCGTGCCGCCGTCCACCTCCAGGGGCGGAGGCGCTGGGGGAAGCGTCATGGTCTTGCCGGTGATAGGGTTGCAGATGAAGACGGGCGCATCCGCCCGGTTGAGCGCGAAGCAGAGGAGGCCGTTGCAGACGTTGGAGAGGCTGTAGTCGCTGGGGATGGTGATGCGGTGGGGCATGGGCCTCGACAAGGAGAAGCTGGAGAAGCTGGCCACGTCGGGCAACCCGGGATCACGGGTCTCCGTAACGAGCAACGCCTCTGACGCGGCGGCAGAGATGCGGTTGGCGTCGGCCTCGGCATGGAGGCCGCTGAAGGAAGGGTCGGCGACGACGCTGTCCCATAGCTTGGAGACGCAGCGGAAGCGGGCGACGTCCCTGGCTGGCAGCCTGAGCAGGATCTCGTGGACCATATTCGCGGAGTCCAATGGCGGAGCTGGTCTCCTCATCATCGATAGTTCGAAACCAGAGATCGATCTAGTGCAGATGGTTTCGCAGGCACCACGTCTCAAGTGGAGAAACCCAGGAACGATATCCAACACGACAGAGCGTGTTTATATAGTGAGCTGACCGACCGATTTTGATTAAGGATGCAAATCTTGTTATTAAAAGAAAGTATGTAGTAAATCTGAATGTTTCCTTCCAGCCGGCGTTTTCTTCATATTTGAGTTGTACAAGGAATCAAATCTACACTTCCCGTCTTGGCCTGTCGCTTCTCGTCGTGGATGGGAGGGATCCTTTGATCCAATGGAACGCAACATGAGCGGCGGCTCCGATCAGTAAAAAAAACTGGCCGATTTTGGGCTGTGTCTTTCTGGGGTGGCCTCGGCATGCGTCGCTATTCGACCAGGGTCGGCACACCGGTGTCGTCGCCCCAGTCTCGGCTATCCGACGCCCTTTGACTGTGCTTAGTCTCGGCGGCGCAGCGTTCTTCGGCTACGCCGACGGCACACCGGTGTCGTCGCACAGACTCGGCTATCCGACCCCCTTCGTCTGTGCCGGTGACGTCCCTCGGTGTGCTCCTGTTGTGGTGCCCTCGTCTCTGCTACCTACTCCCGGACTTCCTGGGGTGGCCTCGGCATGCGTTGCCCTTCGACCACGGGGTCGGCACACCGGTGTCGTCGCCCCAGTCTCGGCTATCCGACGCCCTTCGACAGTGCTTGGTCTCAGCGGCGCAGCGTCCTTCGGCTACGCCGACAGCACACCGTTGTCGTCGCACATACTCTGCTATCCGACGCCTTTCGTATGTCCTCTCCGGCTACTTTTTTTCGGTGTTGAGGTTCTCACCGGAGATCCTCCTCTAGCGGCTGGCTCGAGTTCTCGATGTGTCGGCATCACAGGGTTTCGGTGGGCTTCTTTGCTAACCTCCCCCTCCCTTAGTGTTTCTCTCTTGTTTCTAGTTTTTTTTCTCTGTATTTTATCTGTCTTCTCTTCTCTTGTACCCCCTGTAAAAATTCTATCTTCCTCGAAAAAAAAACCTGAATCATTTCCATGAATTGTACAATCGTTTAGTTAAAAAATATTATAATCACGGTTAAAATAATGTTCACACATGGGCACGCATTGGGTCTACTGTCTTTGAGTGCTACCATCAGGATCTATGGGTGTATTTAAGAGAAAATCCAAGCATATATGGGAAGTAATCAAGGAGAGAAGAAATTCCAATCAATGGGAAGCGGCCAGCGCATTGATATAACCAAAGCCAATGCGCCGTACGAGGGCACCGCTCGTACCGCTGGTTGCCTCCGCGACTAGCACTGACGACTTTCATGAAGGGCTGAGGAAGATTTTGCTCCAGCAGATTTCTAAAACCCTATTTCCCCATCTGCACTGTAGGAGCTGCCGCCGAAAAGGGGAGACGCAACAAAGAACACATGACGCTCAAATCAAATCACCATTGCCACGCCACAAACATTGTCACCGTAGCTATTTCCACTTGATTAGATCATACCACTTGTAATTTTGATTCCATCCTGATCAGGGGCATTATAAGATTTCAATCATTCATCTTCAAAAACATGTTTATGCAATGCCATCTACCTGTGATTCCAAAAACAAAGACATACATAATTCACCTTGTCAAGCATCATCACTTTCTGGACTTCATAATTCTTAATTAGATCCCTAGGAAAGAAGGCTATTACTACATCCGAAAACCGAATCCAAGGTAATTGACCCTTTTTATGACATTGTTGTAGAGGATGTATTTGCTACCCTAGTAAGCTCACTAGAGTCCTTGTTATTTACCTGTCATTTTATTTTTAGTTAATCTTTTGCAGTTAAAGAAAATCAAAGAAAATTAGTAATATAGAAAACAAAAGGATTGATGAGTTTGTTACTTCCAATGATTAAACAAAAAAGTTGACAATATAAAAGAGAAATGCCCAATGGCATGTAGAAATATATCGAGAAAGTTAATTCTACACATAAGAGAAGTGAAGAGTTTGCATCTAATGTTGATGAACACATAGGCATGAAGGAGAAAGAAAAGATGAGTAAAGTATTGTACCAATCTTCCGTGGTGAAAGGACAAGGATGTCGTCTAGAGGGGGTGAATAGGCGATTTAAAACTTTTCGGTTTAGGCTTGATAAATGCGGAATAAAACTAGGTGTTTTAATTTAACAAGCACACAACCTAAATATACTAGATTCACCTATGTGCACCAACAACTTATGCTAAGCAAGACAAGTAACAAGGTGATAGCAAGATATAATACTTTAAATACGAAGGCTATCACAATGTAAAGTGCATAAGTAAAGAGGTCGGGTATAGAAATAACCGAGTCACGCGAAGACGATGATGTATTCCCGAGTTCCTCCTTTTTAGGGGAGTACGTCTCGTTGGAGGGGTGTGAGTTTCAAACTCAAGACGCCACAAATGGCCTCACCCTATTCTCCGATGAACCTCGCACAAAAGCTCGGTTCACCTTCCACTATTGATTTCCTTTTGGGCGGAAATCGAGTCCCTTACAACAATCTTGAGGCACAACCCACAAAAGGATTCGGAGCTCTCAAGTGACCACAAAAGGTCTCAATCACCGTATAGGGTCCAACGACCCAATAGTAACAAGCTCACGAACTTTCACTTCCACGAATACTCGTGGAGAGAGCAAACCGATGCACAAAAGCAAAGGCAAGAACACAAGAAGTGCTCAAGTCCTTCACTCCCAAATTCCACCAAAAGCAAATAATGCTTGTGGGGGGAGAAGAGAGGAAGAACAAATAAGAGAACCACACAAGAACTCCGATCAAGATCTACTAGGTTCCCCTCACTTAGATAAGAGATGGATTGGTGGAATTGTAGATCTTGATCTCCTCTCACTTTTCCCTCAAAGATATGCAAGAATCGTGGGAGGGATTGAGAGGTAGGCAAGCTTTTCCAAGGTCAACAATGCAGGAGAGAGAGGGGAAAAACGTGCTCAAAATAATTAGGGAACCATTGGGGAAGGAGGGGGACTTATATAGGTCCTCACAAAAAAGGAGCCGTTGCTGGAAAAACATCGGACCGGAAATTTCCGGTGCAAGTCCGGAAATTTCCGGACCTCCGAAAAACGGCTAAGTCCCCCAAATTTTTGGTACTGGACTCTGGCTGGAATAGGGCCGGAAATAGTGCCGGATATTTCCGGTGGGGCGGATATTTCCAGCCTAAAGTCCGGAATTTCCGCCCCCCAGAAAACTGCAGAAACACCGATACGAAAACGACAATAAGTTTTGCATCCGAACTCCGTTTTCAATGTTTTTGGGCTCGTTGGAATCACCACAACGAGCACGACAATATTATGCAGAGAAACATCATAGTCCAACAAGGGAGGATAAAACCAAATGTAGAAAGGTAAAACCTCTCTAAAAAAGAACAACCGGTAAAACCTCCAACAACAAAAACGCAACAAGATATTCATGTGAAATCCGTTTTTGATGAACTAGAGCTTGATATGGAGATGAACACAAGCTCTAAATTCCCACATGGATAAAAGCCAAATAAGAACCAAGAAATATGATATGCCAAATATGCAAAGGCTTGAGCTCTCCACAAAGATGCGATCAAGTTACTCACTTGAGAGCCCCTCTTGATAGTACGGCATCTATCCTATAACCCGGGCTCCCACTAACACCATGAGACCGGTAAAATAGAAACCCTATCAAGAACATACCTTTGCCTTGCGCATTCCACTTGAGCTAGATGATGACGATCTTGATCTCTTCAAGTGGACCACCTTTCTTGATTGCGCTTTACTTGATGAAGACTCACATATCGCCCCCATACACCAAGATGGGAGTGCCTCTCTTAGGAACATCTTCACTTGACCCTTATCTCCAAATGGGTTGCAAGCTTCAAGCATATGATATCTTCTAGATGCCCATCTTGAACTTGCACATCTCAACCTTGATGACGATCACCACTTGACGTCATCCTCCATGAGCTATAAGAAATCTTCCTTTTGATGCAAGCCCATGGAGAGATACCTAACCCCAACAAAGGAAAGCCACACACACATAATGGGTTAGTTCACAAAGCTATATGGACAATTTCTTACCATACCATTGGATCACATGATCCCACATGGTATATCATTTAGCTTTGTGTGTTGATCAACTTGAATCCACTCTTTGCACTTAGTCTTGATCAACCTTGTATCTTTTCATCTTTTTGATCATATCAAATATGTCCATTATAATCAATGATCTTGATGGCATACAACCTTGAATCCAACACATGGAGTTCAAGCGATGCCAATGGACAAACCTACAAGAATAACTCAACACAAACATTAGTCCATAAGGATTGTCATTAATTACCAAAACCATACATGGGGACACCATGCACTTTCACGTGGGTAGCTTGATGTATGTGTCACGATGTGCATTAGGCCTGATATTTCCTATGGAGTTGGAGTTGTTAGTCGGTTCATGATGAATTCGAGTGAAGCTGATTGGAATGAAGTGAAGTGTATTATCTTGTATTTCAAAGGTATTTCCTGATCATGCTTATGATTTGAAATCAGGTATTACAAGCCTATACTGATGCAGATTATGCTCATGATATAGATTCTATAAAGTTTACTTTCTGGATACCTGATAACTTATGTAGGGGGGTCAGTGTCATGGCAATCAAGATTGTAGAAACAATTAAGTTTCATTGCCAACCACAGATGTTGAGTACATAGTGGCGGTTGATGCTTGCAAGGAAGTGTCATGTATGAAGAAGTCCTTCCAAGAGTTTGTCATGAAGCGGAGAAATAAAATATGTTTTTTCATAGTCAGAGTGCTACTTATTTTGAAAAGAATTCAAGCATGGAGTCTCGAACAAAGCATATTGATGTGAGGTATCATTGGATTTTAGATATAGTGAGTTCCAAGTAGGTACTACTTGAGAATATCCATACAGACAATAAATGGTTTGGATATGATAACCAAGACATTGCCAAGTGAGAAGTTACATCTATGTTGCAAGGTAGCGGGTGGCGGTGCTCCCTTCATGAGTCAGACGGGGAGATTTGTTGGGCATTCTCCTAATGTGGTTTGTGAGGAGATGGCCATTGAAGTCTTTTAGATGGCCCAAATAGGTGCCGAAGTGTACTACCATTAGAGTTATGACTCAGACTTATTTTGGACTTTATAGATTAAGGAAGTGTGGGATGTTAATCCTCCCATCCATCCACCACTAGGTGGAGTGACGAAAAATCATAGGTTAGCCTCCATTGGAGAAGTAAGAAAACCAAAAGAGGAGGGAAGGAGAAAAGGTTGAAGGAAGAGGTTGAGATCAAACACCGGGTGATCCTGTACGTGAAGTCCACACTTCACTAAATGTAGCTTAAAGCTTTACATGAAGTCCACACTTCACTAAATATTGGCTATAGAAGAATTTGTTGTATTCCACACTTGATATTTGTGTGTGTGTGTGTGTGTGGGGGGGGGGGGGGGGGGGATTGGTGGCTTCGGCACGAGTTTTTCTCCTCAAATTGGGGGGAGGGGGGGGGGGGGGGGGGGGGTTTCTACGTAAAAAGTTTGTTGTCCATGTATATTGATTTGCTATGTTTGTTCTGAGAACCTCTGTCCACAGGTGAGACACTGTCTCCCCCTCGGTTCGAGCTTCTCTCATGGATATACACTATCTCCCCTTCAGTGCGAGCTGAGAAGTGTGTTGTCCACTCTATTTATGTTTGATGCATATGTTTCCTTTCTACACGAGTAACGATATGTGACATAGGTGGTGTTGAAGTTGGCAACTTATTCGGCTGCATATTTTTCACACCACAATAAGAATGTGCTAATCTCCATTAAAAAGTAAGCGGTATGCCCGATTTTCCCGACAGACTCAAGGCTTACTTAGTTTATAAAGTTGGTTCGCCATACCAAAAGACAAGCAAAAACTAGCTTGTAAAGCTAGATTGTCATAATCCACCTGGACCGTATGCAAAGACTAATGAGGGCGGAATTAGGCAAGCTAATAACCATGAAAAACGAAGGCTATGTGATCATGATGAAAAAAAATTACTTTTCAACCGGGCAAATCATTTTTATTAATTGCTCAACAGAAATAGTCACTTTGTTACAAAAGTAGTAATACAGAGGGAAAGTGTTTTATTCTGTTCTCTTCAAAGCAAGTATTCGCATGATCTTCTCGGGGAAAAAAGAATCCGATTGTCAGTGCACGTAGCTATCGAATAATGAATCCACTAGTTTCCACTTTCCACAGGCTCCTAGAAGATGGATGGCATCTATCATAGTAACTAATTCATCATTCGTGTACCCATGTCCATGCTGCTAGGCAATGGCACTGTCTATAAATAGACAAGGCAAGTAGCCCAAGCTAATCAGCAACTGTCAGGAAGAAGAAGGTGCTCATCATTAAGCTGGCTAGCTCCAGCCAGTTAGCATGTCGATGATCTCCAGCATGCTGGGCCGGAAGCAACAGCCGGCGCTGTCGCCGCAGCAGCAGCAGCAGCAAGCGGCGGACCAGAAGACCAACGGCCACACCGGCGGCGAGGCCGTGGAGCCGGTGAGCATCGACATCCTGGAGCCGTTCATGGAGGCCATCTCGCTGTCGGCTTTCACCGGTGGCGGCCACCAGGCGCTGGGCATGCCGATCTCGACGGCGAGCATGGACTGGAAGGAGACGCCGACGGCGCACGTGTTCATGGCGGATGTGCCAGGCCTGCGGAAGGAGGAGGTGAAGGTGGAGGTGGAGCAGGAGAGGGTGCTCCGCATCAGCGGGCAGCGCGCGCGTGCCGCCGAGGAGAAGGGCGACCGGTGGCGCCGCGTGGAGCGGAGCGCCGAGCGGTTCATGCGCACCGTCCGGCTGCCGCCCGACGCGGACACGGACGGTGCCGGCGTCCACGCCGCGATCGACAACGGCGTCCTCACCGTCACGATCCCCAAGGAGAACGGCAGGAAGGCCCACGGCAGGATCATCCCCATCACCAACTAATGAACCATGCATGTATACCGGTATGATGCATGGTTGCGTGTGGCGTGTGCTTGGATGTTAATTTGGCACAAGCTGCGGCAGAGCTCTGCGAATAATAAACAAAACGTATGTGTGGACCATCTAAATCTCAAACAAGTTTGCTTGAATTCATCCAAGGCCACCGGGATTATTACGAATGTATGGTAAATTCGTCTCTTAAGTGTGGTTGCAAAGTTGAATAATATGTTAAGGGTTACAAATAATTGATTTGCTTCTCAGCTAGCTGAGAACTAGTTTATTGCTCAATAAAGAGATTTGTATCACGATTCCATCGGATTTAATTGATACACATTTGGTTACACATGGATGTATCTAGATAATAAACAAGTATAGATACATCCATATTTAAACAAAACCAAGTCAATTAATTTGAAACGGATTGAGTACCTATGAATTGCAAGTTGGTATCTAGCGAGAACTTTCCGGTTACAACTATGGTTGCAACTAAGAAAAATACACCGGACCTTTGAATTTTCTTCGTGGTCCGTGCTAATCACGAGTTGCAATATGATTTGCAACTGAAACTCGATAATGTCCCCTAACTGAGAATTAAGTAATTCTCATTCGACCGAGAATCAGTCACACCTTACAAATAAGAACAACAGTTTAGCCTTATTCGCATGATTCCAAAGATGTAGTGATAGAAGGATGTCACCTAACTGAGAATTAAGTAATTCTCATTCGACCGAGAATCAGTCACACCTTACAAATAAGAACAACACTTTAGCCTTATTCGCATGATTCCAAAGATGTAGTGATAGAAGGATCATATAGAAGTTGGCTCTCATGTTACGTAGTAAATTCTAATGAGAATTTGAAACACATGAATATGCAACGGAGTACTCCACGCTAATCATTATCGGTAGCATTCCTCAACAACAACAAAATATAGTCCTTTTTTTTAACAGAGGCAATTTTTGTTTGCCTTATTTCATTAAATAAGAAGAGAGTTTACGAGGTTACAAATCAAACAAAGAGGCCACAAAAACAAAATCCCGCTCTCCTGGAATTAGAGACCCCAAATATTTTGCACCGACCATCGCCCAAAGGGCCCCCTCGATTTTGGTAGCGCTACAACTAAATAATGCAAAGAGGACTTGTTCTTAAATGTTCGTGCATTCCTCTCGTTTCACAACTTCCATGCAAAAAGAATTGTGAGGTATAGGGTGGCTTTGCGGCATGATCTGTGTGCGAAGGAGAAGTTGTCCCAGATATCCTTAACCGAGTTGAAGGAATGCCCAACAACGGTATCGAGGTGCATGAGAGCATCTCCACCGGGGGCCTCCAAGTGACCCCCCAAAGGCCCATTGGGGGTCCGGACGGCCAAAAACGCCACCAGCGGCACCCCCCAAAGGGTCACCCCGAGCAAAAATTTGGAGGCCTCTTCGGGGGTGCCGGACATGGGGGCGGACATGCGTCTGACAGGGGAGGCCCGCCCGTCATAGAGACAGCGCGGCGTGACCTGAATCATTCGCTCCCCACACCCTCCTTCTCTTTTCCTCTCGCCGGCGATTCGCACCATCGCCGCCACTCTCGTCGCCGCCTGCTTGATTCGCACCTCGGGCACCTAGCCGGAGCGGCAACGCAGACCCACGTGCCGCCATTCCCCGCCTGTCTGCGACCAGTCCAGCGCCGGAGTAGCTAGTTTCTAAGCCGGGTACGCCTCTTCTTTCCTCCCACCCCGCCCGCAACCTGTTCGACCATTCGTCCGTAGGCTCATTTGGTTGATTGTTCATTTGTGGCTTTGTTCCATTACTTTCTTTCGTCCAATAGGCCATGGACAGCGACGACGAGGTCATGTTTTTTGAAATGATGAAGGAGGATGCCGCCCTTGCGGCCGACATCGAGGAGAATGAGATGGTCATGGCCGCACTTCTACAGGCCGCGATCGAGGAAGACGCGGCGCCGAAGTTTGGAGGATCAGAGAAGGGGCGGAGGCCCAACAAGGAACGCAACAGAGCAACTGGGCACATGCTCTTGTACCAAGATTACTTTGCCGACAATCCGACGAACTTGCCTCATGAATTTCGCCGGCGCTTTAGGATGAGCAGGTCATTGTTCAGGACGATTGTGCATGGCGTTCGGGAAAACGACGACTACTTCGCGCTGAAGAGAGACAGCACCGGCCTCCTTGGGTTTTCATTACTTCAGAAATGCACGGCGGCGATACGGTGCCTTGCTTACGGGCTTCCCGCCGATGCGTTGAATGACTATCTCAGCATGTCTGAGTCCACCGCCGTCGAAGCCACCTACAGATTCTGTAAGGCAGTTGTGAAGGTGTTCGGAAAGCAATATCTGAGGACACCAAATGAGGCAGACACGGCTCGTCTCTTGGCACAAGGCGAAGCAAGAGGATTTCCAGGGATGATTGGAAGCATCGATTGCATGCATTGGAACTGGAAGAACTGTCCGTTTTCTTGGCAAGGGATGTACAAGTCAGGGCACCACGGAAAATGCAGTGTTATACTTGAGGCCGTGGCAGATTATGATCTTTGGATATGGCATGCATATTTCGGCACCGCCGGTGCCTCCAATGACATCAACGTGCTCCACAAATCCAATGTGTTCAAAAAACTTTGTGATGGCCTAACTCCACCATGCAACTATGTGATCAATGGTCATGAGTACGATAAGGGGTACTATCTTGCTGACGGCATCTATCCTACTTGGTCTACATTTGTGAAGACCATCCGCAACCCTCACGGCGAGGCAGATTGTCATTTTGCAAAGAGGCAAGAGTCAGTTCGCAAAGATGTGGAGCGGGCTTTTGGTGTGCTCCAGGGCAGGTTTGCCGTTGTTCGTTACCCTTGTCTTTCATGGTCGCTAGATGAAATGTGTGAGATCATGAATGCATGTGTTATCATGCACAACATGATCATTGAAGACGAGCGTGATACAAGGAAGCAACTGGTCGGCGAAGTGTTTGGTTTCCAGGGGCCTATGTCCCATCCACATCCGGGCGTGCCGACGCAGTATGCAGAATTCCTTGCCATACATCGGGAAATTCGTGATGGAACAATGCATAAGCAGCTGCACGATGATCTCGTTGATGCATGTAAAATGCATACATGAACTTTACATTTTATTACATGTTATTCCATGTTATTTGCATCATATAAGGGTTATATTCATGATTTATATTAAGTTTTGGGGATAATTAACAACTCCCCCATTTTTCTGGAATTAACCCTGCGCTGTCAGAAAACCCCTTTTTCTATATTTTGATGTTTCAGGGACCCAAACGACGTCCAAATGACCTGAAACTTTACGGGGATCATTTTTTTGGAAGGAACGAAACGTAGGCGCAAAGGAATCGAAGAAACGGAGACCAGAAGGCAGAAAGGGGTGGGCCACGCGGCCAGATTCCCTGACCGCGTGGGGTCCCCCATCCTGGCCCTCGGGCCTCCGCTGCCGTCGATCTTTCTTCCCGAAGCTTCGTCTTGACCTAAAAACGACTATATATAGACCCCCCAGGGCTTTCGCGAAAGGGAGCGCCGCCGAAACACAGAAACCACGAAACAGAGATCTGGAGCTGAAGATTGGAGGGGGAAAACTCCGGCGGGGCGCTGCCGGTGTGGTCTCCTTCCCCTCCAACAACATCTCCACCGACACCATGATGAAGAGGGAGTAGTCCACCCCTGGACTATGGGTTTGTGGAAGTAACTTATGTATCTCTCCTCTCTATGAGCTTCACTAATTAGTACCGTATGAGCTGCTGAACATGATTACGGTCATCTATGTAATTCCTTTGTGGTGGATCTTTATTATGAGTTAATACATGTTTGAGATTGCAATGGTTTTGTTTCAGTTATGAAAGTAGATGCATATTATGTACCCCGTTCTTATTTACTTGTCATGATCAAGCATGTTTATGAGAGCATGTGAGGGGGAACGTGTGCATTAGTTGGAGTAACGGGGGGTGGCTAGTGCAGTGAACGTGAGAGAAAGTTCTGCGATCCACTTGGGTTTTCTACCTTACTTTGTTGCCTCACTAGGGATAAACAAAAATACCATGCTACCGGAGAGTGGATGTGACCTTGGCCACTATCTCCATGACTAGATCTAGCATGTTCTTATTTTAACTTCATGTCATTGAACTTATTGCTATGCTCTGATTTATCTTAATTACTAAGGTGTTATGATTTAGTTCGCATCTTGGTGGAGCATAAGAGAGAGAACAACTTATACTTGAGATCTCTATGTTAGGACGTGATGCCCATATTATTAATAACTTGTCAAACCATGTCTTGCCATCTTACATGTTAATTTTAGTGTTCCATTGTCTACCACGTTATCAAGAGAGAGTGCATTTGTGAAACCATGAACCCCGGTCCATTTTTAATCATAAGAAACACCTTTCCAACACTTTTATCACCACTTTTGTTTGCTGCCATTATTAAATCCGAAAATACAAAAACACTTTTACATCTTGCATTCATCATAAAAAACCCAAAAATATCATTTATCATTGCTACCACCATCCTTGCATATTTATTTACCATCATTGCATATTTACTATTGTTTGCATATATTATTTTATTATCATTCTCACACCTTGTGCTTGACAACCACTTGGTGAGGTTGAGGGCACAAAACAATTTATTTTGTTGCAGGTTCTCAAGAGAAGGATAAGGAGATAACACCTGAAATACTGGTTCCCCGAGAGTTCGATATTAAACCCTCGAGTCACCCCTCGTGGGGAAAACTGTCTTCCACTACTACATACACTCTGCACTTGGAGTCTCAACCTAACCCATTTACTTTTCACGCAGGTATCACGCGAAGGGCTAGCAACTGTTTTCTGGCGCCGTTGTGGGGTAACTACGTGAAGGGCCATCAAGACGTTTTCTGGCGCCGTTGCCGGGGAACCATAGCTGAAAGGTTTATCCAAGGATCACTCACATCAAGTCAACTTCATCACCAACTTGTGTAACAACCTAAGCTTGGGGAAGTTGCACCTACGTGAGCATCATCTTATCCATCTTTACCTACAATCATTTTATTTTGTTTTGTTCTTGTCTTGCATATCATCTTTATATTTCGGTTTGCATATTTATATTCAGTTTTGCATTTTTGTGTTGCATTTGTTATTTCGAGTTGCATTAGTGTCATTTTACTTTCAGTTTTGCATAAAAAATTAAAAACACATAAAAACTTGTTGAAATGGGAGATAGAACTAAATTGTGTGACTACACAAACACTCCTAATGATCAATTTATTGCTAAGCCTATCACCACACCTGAGATTACTGCTGAGAGCTATGAAGTTAGTCCTAGTTTGTTAAACTTGATAACTAGGGAACAATTTGGTGGTAGTGCTGTTGAGGATGCCTCTATGCATCTTCATGATTTTATTGAAATCTGTGACATGCAAAAGTTTAAAAATGTTGAAAGTAATGTCTTAAAACTGAAGTTATTTCCTTTCTCACTTAGAGGAAAAGCTAAAGAGTGGCTACATTCATTACCTACTGGTAGTATTAATTCTTGGGATGATTTAAAAGAAGCTTTCATTAAGAAATA
Source organism: Poa pratensis (assembly GCA_947311845.1). NCBI lineage: Eukaryota > Viridiplantae > Streptophyta > Magnoliopsida > Poales > Poaceae > Poa > Poa pratensis. The sequence continues at coordinate 13,343,120 of CAMZMU010000043.1, forward strand.
TTATCCCCCTGTTAAAATACTGCAAAATAGAAACAATATCCTCTCTTTTAGGCAAAATGAAAATGAACATGTTGCCATGGCTTGGGATAGGATTAAACTCATGCTTAGAACTTGTCCATCACATGGGGTTAATGAATGGACCATTTTACACTCTTTTTACAATGGTCTAAATTACATGTCTAGAAATATACTTGATTCAGCTGCTGGAGGTGCTTTCATGGGAAAAACTATATTAGAAGCTAAGAACATTTTGGAAAGTATCTTGCAAAATTATAGTCAATGGCATACTGATAGAGCACCTAGTTCATCTAAGAAAGTGAACTCTATAGAAGAAACAAATGATTTGTCATCTAAAATGGACACCATTCTTGCTTTTATTAATAAACAAAATTTTGAAAATATGCCTTTGCAAGAACTAGTTGGTAATAATCCTGAAAATGTTGATGTCAACTTCATTAGGAACTATGGTAATAATGGGTATGGTAACAACAATTATAACTCTTATAATAAGCCCCCATATGTTCCAAACAAATATACCACTAGTAGTAATGTTTCTAGTGATTTGGAAAACACCATTAGATCATTTATATCTACTCAAAAGGAGCTCAATAAGGAGTTCATATCCAAATTCGAAAAACATGATATTTTGTTTGAAAGAGTAGATCAACTCACTAAGGAAGTTTCCTCATTAAAGAACATCATTATATCTCAAAAAGAGAGAAAAGTTGAGGAAGTTAAAATGCTTAGTGAAGTTAAGGAACCATTTGTTGATTTAGAGAAGTGTAGCTTGCATGAATTAATTTCTATCTTACAAAAATTTGCAAGTGATCCTTCTGTTAATATTAACCAGGCTGGTTTTGGTTCCTATATTGCTAATCATGTCTTAAAAGAAAAGATTGCTAGGTACAATCAAGAAGCTATGATACCACCTAAGCTTGGGGATATATGGATCCCAAGTACTAGTAACCATTGGAAAAGAGACACACCATGCCATTTTAGATCTAGGATCTAGTGTCTCTATATTATCTAAAGAACTATATGAAGTCCTTGAACTTAAAAATATTGAGAAATGCTCTATTGAACTTGCACTTGCTGATGATTCCATTAGACATGCTCTAGGAAAAGTAAGTGATGTTATGGTAGAGTTACACATGACTTTTGTGCCTGTTGATTTTCTAATCATGGACATGGGGAATAAAACCTCTAGTCCTATTATTTTGGGAAGACCTTTTCTTCGTACTACAGGTGCCATTATTGATTCAAAGGAAGGGAATGTGAAGTTTCAGTTTCCACACAAGAAGAGCATGGAACACTTCCCAAGGAAGAGGGACACACCAAGGTTCAAGCTCCCTCATGAGCTACGTCCCCTTTGATTATCAAGTAAGTAAGCCTAGCTATATGGCTATAAAGAAAGCGCTTTACGGGAGGCAACCCGGTTGTTTTTGTTTGAGATTTTCTTTGAGTCCTCTTGCTGTAACAAGAGAGTAGTTTGTTAGTTTTGTTTCTGGGATTTTTAATAAAGAACCAAGTTTTACCTATTTTGGGTTTGAAAAGTTGCTATTCATTTTCGGAGAGTTTTCTGCCTGCACGAAGTCTGTGCACGGTTTGATTTTTCATTTTTTATCTGTAACTCCGATTGAGCTGTAATTTGAACTGTAGCTTCAACTTTTCATCCTCTGTATACGTGATTTTTCAGATTTTTCTGACGAGTTTAAGTAGGGTAGAAAAATGCGTTTTGCTGCTGCTGTTTTTCTGGACAGATTCTGTCTTGATATTGTTTGATGCATTCTTTGAGCTTTTTGCTTGAATCTTTTTGATTCAATTGAGTTTATGAGTAGGCATACAACATTATATACTCTCTGGACATTCATATGAATTTTTGCCTAAGGATTTTATGCAGCAAGGAACCTATTTGTTTATCACTACTAATATCACCCCACAGAAAAGAAATGGGAGAAACGGTGTTTTGAAGTTTTTTCACAGGGATTAGAGGAGCTGCACCAAGAGCTATCCAAGGATGGTGAAGACCATAAGCTTGGGGATGTCAAGACAACCCCACTAGACCAACACACTCTCGGTTTGCACACGTCTGTTTTTCGATCAAAGCACTTTATCGTATAAACTTGGAGCGTCTGTTTTTTTTTGCTTTTGTTATTTCGGTTTGATTTTTCTTGAGACCACCACTATCATTTATATATGAGAGAGCTACTGGAAGTTTGGGTTGAATTATGTTGGATGCTATTAAATATATTGGGATAGGGATGTTTGAGTTGATTTTAAAAGATACATATAGTTGCATAATTCATGTGCTTTGAATGAATGTTAATTTGCAAGTGTGTTGTCAAGAGCTATCTTACCATGTTTAGATGTTGAATTTTAACTTTACTTGGTTTAACATGGATTGATTAGTTCTATGGACACTTATGCATGCATTTAGATGGTCAACTTTCTCCCTATTGCTAGCCCAAAAATTACAACAAGTAAAAAGCTTGTTTCCCAACACCTTCAACCAAAGTTTTTCCAGTGAGTCCACCATATCTACCTATTAGCTTTATGCTATTCCAAGTATGTTTATCATGTTATATTGTGTTATCTACATTTCTGAATTTAAATGCTTATGTTATTGATTGTCATGGGAAAAATTGGTTAAAAGCTCTCACGAACTTGATGCACAATTTACTTTTATTGCATTTAATAAGCATGAACCATTGTGATTAAAATTATGAAGTTGTGGGCTTGACAATTGTTTTGGTTGGGAGTTAGCCCATATGTGCTGTCACATGGCAAGCTTTCAACATTGCACTTATTTATATTTAGTTGATGTCATGTACTTTTGTTTATGGATGCCTATCATGGGTGAAATGAATGTGGATACTTAGTAAGTTCAAAGAGTTTGTATAAATGGTTAGAGAAATGCCTGGGCCGCTAATCTAAGCCATGCATCATTCATGGTGGAAATTTACAGCATAACCATAATGTTCATTCAGTGATGCACCTCATAATAAAAAGCTATACCCATAGTAAATAAAAGAGTGCTGAGATTGTTCATTGTCTGTTTGTCTTGTTGTTTTGACATGGGCTTGTTCATGTCAAGGGGCAAGAGGTACCCCAGTGCAGTTCTTGATGATACTATTATTACTTGCAATGACCTTTATTTGAATTTACTTTGTGGACCAAAGTGAGTAACACATGGTGTAGGTACTTGTATTCAAGGGACATGAGACATTCAACCAATACATTGTCAAGCACACCACTCATATTTGCTTTCACTTTAAACATTAATCATTCAAGATGCTATGATAGGGGTAATGAACTCCACACCAATGACTACCACATTGCAAGCATTAACTTAAGTAGAAGTGTTTGGAAGTTAGATGAAACTTATTCATGTTTTACCTCTACTTATTTATCTATTGATACGTCCAAAACGTATCTACTTTTCCGAACACTTTTGCTATTGTTTTTCCTCTAATTTGTGTGATTTGAATGCAACTAACACGGACTAACGCTGTTTTCAGCAGAATTGCCTTGGTGTCTCGTTTTTGTGCAGAAAGTCAAAGTTTCAGAAAATTCCAGAAAAATTCCATAAATCTATTTTTCCAGAAGACCCACGGAGCCAGAGAGAGAAAAGAGGGGGCACAGGGGCCCACACGCACCCAGGGCGCGGTTGGCCCTTGCCGCGCCCAGGGGTGGTGTGGCCCCCTGTGTGGCCCCCAGCGCTCCCCTTTGGACTACTTAAAGCCTCTGACCTAAAAACTTCGGGGGATCGACGCTTTTTCCAGAAACCTTCCAGAGCTCCGCCGCCATCGAAAACCCTATTTCGGGGATCAGAAACTCCGTTCTGGCACCCTGCCGGGACGGGGAATTGGAGGAGATCATCGCCATCATCATCACCGCCACCTCTCCATCGACCATCCATGACTCCCCCATCCATGTGTGAGTAATTCCCCGCTGTAGGCTGAGGGGATGGTAGGGATTGGATGAGATCATTCATGTAATAGTTGTGAGATTTGTTAGGGCATGGTGCCTAGTATCCATCGGTAGTACTTTATGTCATTGTTGCAACTTATTATGCTTAATGCTTGTCACTTAGGGCCCGAGTGCCATGATCTCAGATCTGAACATGTTATTGAATCATGAGAATAATTATTGTTTTGGATCATATCTATAAGTTGTATACACACGTCACTGTCCGGAACCCGAGGCCCCAAAGTGACAGAAATTGGGATAACCGGAGGGGATGGTTGCGACGTGAGGATCACATGTGTTCACGGAGTGTTAATGCTTTGCTCCGGTGCTTTATTAAAAGGAGCACCTTAATTACCAGTAGTTTCCCTTGAGGCCCCGCTGCAAACGGGCTGGTAGGACAAAAGATGTTGTGCAAGTTTCTCATTGCGAGCACGTACGACTAAATACGGAACACATGCCTATGATTGATTATTACTTGGATACCTTATTATTATTTATCTGCAATTGCCCTATGTATGACTATTTCATGAATTATCTCATCCATGCAGCGCCCGTTCATCCATCCCTATGCCTACAGTATTTTAATCCTGCTGTCTACTGCAATTATTACTGCTGTCTTTATTTTACTGCTGCTATTATTTCACTACTGCTACTGTCATAAAACTGTTGCTACTGATAAACTGTGTCGAGCAAGTCTACTTCCAGGTGCAGCTGAACTGACAAATCATCTGTCAAGGCTTATAAATATTCTTTGGCTCCCCTTGTGTCGAATCAATAAATTTGGGTTTTACTTCCCTCGAAGACTGTTGCGATCCCCTATACTTGTGGGTCATCAAGACTATTTTCTGGCGCCGTTGCCGGGGAGCATAGCTCTATTTATAAGCTCACCAGGGAGTCATACTGCTCGCTGCAATTCATTCATCATGGGTAAACCTCGTGATGATAAGGTTCGCATATTGCCATCCACTACAAGGAGAGGTACAACTCTGAACACTTCTGCTGCTCTTGATTCACCGTCTGTTATAAGTCAACTTGTCACACCACCACATGCACATGCTTCACGTGCTGCTACTTCTGCTGAATCTGAGAATGTTTCTGATGAATTTGATGATGCTTCTACTGTGCTTGATGAAAGAGGTTCACTAGGTCCTTTTCTAGATGCTACAATTGCTAAATCTAAACAACTTGAAAATACTGAAACACCTAATGAAACTCCTGTTACACCTGCTTATTCACCTGAAACGAGAGAAACTACTAGTGATGATCTTGAGGAAACTTATGTTGAACTTGATGATGACTTTATTGATGAATGCATGAATTGTGATACCTCTAAAGATGTTAATGCTATTAAAAATCTTCTTCAAAGACGTGCTGTCAACTATAAACTTTCTCCTGATGCTAAATTCGCTACATCTCCCATAAATATAAAAGATAAAGATTATGATTTCTCTGTGGACTTGTCTTTTATAACTATTGCTGAGAAAGAACCTTTTCGAGGAACTGAAAATGAAAGTGCTGTAGAACATATGAACACTCTCTCTACTCTGAGTAGTTTGTTTTCTGATGATATTAAGAAACGCAGTTACTTTGTTACTAAAATTTTCCCTTTCTCATTGAAAGATGAAGCTAAAACTTGGTTTAATGATTTATCTCCTGGATCTATTGAGAGCCCGATGGGTTTAGTCAATGCTTTCTTTCAGAAATATTTTCCTGCTAGTGCTCAACATGCTGCTTTACAGAAAATCTTTAACTTTAAGCAAAATGAGGGAGAGAAAATGCCTGAATCTTGGGCAAGGTTTTGTTCTTTACTTAGAGCTCGGCCTGGACATCAACTAGCTAAAAATGAACTTCTTGATATATTTTATAATGGACTAACTGTTGAATCTAGGACATACCTGGATAGTTGTGCTGGTTGTGTTTTCAGGAAAAGAACTCCAGATGAAGCCGAGGAATTATTGGCTAAGATAAGCCAAAATCATGATGATTGGACCCTGCCTGAACCAACTCCGGTACCTACGCCGAGGAAAAGAGGAGTAATTGAATTGAATGATGAAGAAATGAGAGAAGCCAAGAAATCTCTTAAGGAGAAAGGTATTAAATCTGAAGATGTGAAAAATCTTCCACCTATAGAAGAATTGTGTAAGCCAATTCCTCACTCATCTACAGTTGAGGTACACTCTCTCCAACGCTTTGATGATAGAGATATCCCTTATTCTAAACCTCCTGATCAATGCTTAGATGAGTTTGATAATTTCATTGTTAAGCAAAACAATTTCAATTGGAGAATAGAAAATAGCTTCATAAAGAATTCTCATGTCATTAATCATTTGCATGATGTTTTGGAAAGAACTTCTAATGATGTTAAAATACTCATTAAACATTTTCGTATGGTTCAAACTCAAATTGAGCAATTGACTAAAGTGCAAAAAGATTTGCTAGGTAATGCTTCTAGAGAAAATGATAAACATGCTTTTGGTATAGCAACTAGAGGTGGTGCTTCCACTCAGGATCCTTTATATCCTGAGGGACATCCTAAAAGAATTGAGCAAGATTCTCAACTAGTTAATGAAACTACTACTCCTTCTAAGAAAAAGAAGAAGAAGAAACATAAACATGTTGAGGAATCTCCTGAACCTATTAAAGACAATGAGCATGTTAATAATCCAAATAGTATATCTATCTCTGATGCTGAAACTGAGAGTGGTAATGAACATGCTAATGATAAAGATAAGAATGATGCTTCTGATAAAGAGGAAAGTGAAGAGGAACCTGAAAAGCATTCTAAAAACAAAAAGTACACTAAAGAAGATTTTCTTGCTAAGAAACATGGTAATGAAAGAGAACCTTGGGTGCAAAAACAAATGCCTTTTCCTACTAAGAAACTCAAATCTAAGGAAGAAGAACATTATAACAAATTTTGTGAATGGATGAAACCTTTGTTTTTGCAAATTCCTTTGACTGATGCTATTAAGTTACCTCCCTATTCAAAGTACATGAAAGATATTGTCTCTAACAAGAGAAAGATTCCTAATGAAGAGATTTCTACCATGCTTGCTAATTATTCTTTCAATGGTAAGGTTCCAAAGAAGCTTGGAGATCCAGGTATACCAACTATTCCTTGCTCAATCAAAAATAACTATGTTAGAACTGCCTTATGTGATTTAGGTGCAGGGGTGAGTGTTATGCCTTTTTCTCTTTACAAGAGACTTTACTTGGAAAAATTGATACCAACTGATATATCTTTGCAAATGGCTGATAAATCTACTGCTGTTCCTGTTGGTATATGTGAAGATGTTCCTGTTCAAGTGGCTAATAATTGCTTGATATTAACTGATTTTGTTGTGCTTGAAATGCCTGAAGATGATAATATGTCTATTATTCTTGGAAGACCTTTTCTTAACACTGCAGGGGCTGTTATTGATTGCAACAAAGGAAAAGTACTTTCCATGTTAATGACAAAGAGCATACTGTTTATTTTCCCAAGAAGCTGGACAAATATTTGGAGTTAATACAATTACCAATATTAAAAGTATCAAAGTGGGAAGTATTGATTGCCCTATATATGAACCTCATGAAGAACTTCATATATTATGATTGGATCTATAGCTATACCATTTAAGGTAACATGATTGTTCAATGTGGTTTAATTCTTTTATGTCATATAAAATGTATTTGGTGGCAAGACTTGATCAACCTTGTTAACAAATATGTTTTACATGCATAAAATTGCTAAACAACATTTTCTTTCTCACTTTGTTTTTACCTACTGTTTTGCTACTGTAATTTGCAAAGTTAAGTAATGCTTGGTCTTTACATAAATTCATTTTGTCTAGTTTTCATTGTTTAAAGTACCCAGAAAATGTCAGAAATAAAAGTTTTCAAAAAATTCTGAAAAAATTCTACAAGTCCTAGTTTTTAAAGAGGAACGTGGGAGTACCAGAGGATGACCAGGGGGACCCACCAGGCCACCACACCCCCACGGCGCGGTGGAGGGCAGGCCGCGCCCTGCCCTGGTGTGGGGTCCACCTGGCCCTCCACTCACTCATCTCTCTCCCACTCCTTTCTCTCTCCCGACCATACACACCACCATTGCTCAAACTCGTGTTCTTGCTGCTCTTGCTCGAGATTTTTCGATCTACTTGCTCAGCCCATCTTTGCTGCTGAAATTTGGATCAATTGCTCTCCGGTATGTGACTCCTCCGATTATCCAAATAGAATTTTGTTTAGTTGCTTATATCTTTGCATTTTGGTACTGTAGGTGACATGTTATTAGAGCTTGCATGCTTGTTCTTGTTTAGATTAACTAGTTTTGATGCATGTTTACTCTAGCAAGTCTCCCTAGTGTTTCCCTTGAATTAATCACTAAAATCATTTTTTATGAGGTTTGTTTAAAATTTCAGAAAAGGAAGATGGATGGAAACCAACTTAATTATGAAGAATTGGAAGTATCAGAGGTCATGGGAGTCAACCGTGAAGACTCTGTGTTTCCCTCTATTTATCCATGCCATGAGTTTATGAATGCTGCAGAGATCTTGCAAGATTTCAACACTCTAATCTCTAATGCAGGGTTGGAATACTTTGTTGCTGATGAACCACATCAATATGTAAAGCTGACTATGTCGGTGGTTCAAAGTTTTAGTTTAGTTGGAATTTGCCTACTCCCATGGTTCATTATAATATCTACAATAAAGCTGTAGATTTGTCTCTTCATGATTTTTGTGCAGCTATTAAGGTACCACATTGGGGTCTCATGAGAGGATTAGAGGTCAACCAAAGTATTTACAAGACCTCTACTCAGAGATTTGCCAAGGGAGAGATTTTACAGCCGAGGATGGTAAAATTCGAAACATCCAACTCCCATCTATTCGATATTTTGCCTACTACATTAGCAAATGTGTTCTAGCTAGGAAGAATGCAAGTAAATTATCTGTTTATGATTTGGCATTTCTTTCTGCTGCCTTAAGATGTGATAGAACTTATAACTTGGGAGCTATGATTGCATTTCGTCTCTCCACTAACCGTGAAAAAGGAGGGGTTTGTGGTGGTCTCATTGCTTCTCGTTTATTAGCCATGCATGGTGTAGGACCACATCATTTTGATATTCAGCTTCCCATTGAAAGACTTGATCTTAACTCTATGATTAGCCACCAATTTGTTTCTCGCTGGTCCACCATTGATAATCTATCCTATGAATTGGTTTTTGTTAAGAAGATAGGTGGAGAACTAAAACTATGAACGCATAGTCTGTTTGCCTGCGCCTCTTTTGTTTAACCTTGATGTCAGGCAAGGATGGTCATTCTCGGAGGGAGACCTTGATGCATATATGGAGGAGCATGGCCTTCATGCGGATAGTGAGGGAAGAGGTCCTGAGGAGGACTTCATTCAGCCCTTCGACACTACGAGCTCTTCATACCAGTATCCTGATTATGGAGCTCAGGCCCTTCTTCTTCACAGGATCCTGATTATGATCACGCTAGGTATGATCCACCTGGATGGAGTTCTGGGCCATGTGGATGATTAGTCTCCCACTTAGGCCAAAAGCCTAAGCTTGGGGGGAGGTATGCCGACAAGTTCACTCATTTTATCATATTCATATCATGTCGGTACTTTGTATATCCATGTTTTAGTTTGTTTCTTTTCTTTTGTTTCTTGTATCCATTTCATTTTCGCAAAACACCAAAAGACCAAAAATATTTCCTTTATTTCTCTTGCTTTTGAATTTGTAGTGCTAGTTTACTTTATTTTTCATTTCGGTTTGTTATTCAAAAATCCAAAAAGATTTTGCTTTGTTTGCTTGTTTCTTTCTATGCTTGCTTTAATTCGAAAACCCAAAAATATTTGTTGTTCTTCTGCTGTTTTGTATAGTTGTTTCAGGAGTTCGAAAAATTTCCGTGGTTCCACTTGGGCTTGGTTATCATTTCACATCATTCAAGCCACACAAGTGAAAAGCAATAATGACGACTTACGACAATCGGATGTGGTAAAAGGCTGGTATGAACTCTATTTGTTTTTCATTTTTGTAAATATACCTACTCATGTGAACATGCTTAGCTATCATGGTAGTGGTTATGTTATTTAATGATTGCTTAGTAGTTCATGTCTTCTTATGGTCAGTACCAAATTGCTAATAGTAATAACATGTCATATAGATATTTACATGCATTGTTCTATTCGTAAAACGGTATGGCAGGATGGTATCCTCCTCTGAATAATTCACTTGATTCGACTTGGCACATGCTCACACATGTTATGACTGAAAAATAAAGTCAATTAAGCCTTGATGATCTATTTTGCCTCAGAGTTTTAGTATCATCTTTATGCCTCCGTTAATTTTATTTTGTCGCAAGCATGATTATGACCGTTATCGCTCTCGTGGTTGTCGCTTCCCAGTCTATTGCTAGCCTTCACTTGTACTGAGCGGGAATGCTGCTCGTGCATCCAAATCCTTTAAACCAAGTTATCCCAAAGAGTCCACCAAAAATTCCTATGCATGGTATTTCAAGCCATTCCAAGTAAATTTGCATGTGCTACCTTTAAAACTTTCAAAATATTTCCCTTTTTGTGTCAATGTTTACTAGCTCATGAGGAATTAGTGTGGTTATTCTTTATTCTATTTGTCAAATGGACTTTTACACCTGGACTAGCGGCATATACATCCGCTTATCCAATAATTTTGCAAAAAGAGCTGGCAACGGGGTGCCCAGTCCCAATTAATTACAACTTTAACCAATTAATTCTCTTCACACTTTTGCCCTGATTCATCAGTAAGCAATGACAAACAGTGAAATACCTGAATGTGTGTAAACCAAAGAGAAAGAGGGATGATCTGCCTTGCTGGTAGAAATAACGTCCTTCATGGGAGCCGCTCTTAAAAGTCCGTTTGACAGGTAGAATACTGTTCTCACCCGCTACCATTCGTTGACAATTAACAAACACCTCTCAAAACATTTTTACCTCTGTTTTTAAAATAAAAAGCTCTAGCACGTGTTAATCCCTGCTTCCCTCTGCGAAGGGCCAATCTTTTATTTTTATGTTGAGTCACCATCCTTTCTTTGAGCACTCTTCGAGAGCATAACTGTCGTTCTTAGTGTAATGTGCTTGTCCCAGGATACGATTAATTGAGGTATAACTATGATACTCTTATCTTTGATATTTTATATCTAGTCTTCACTTGAACTTCAGAGGTGCCTTGGCATTTATGTTTTGCCCTTCAAACAAAGGCAAGCGAGATACCACTTTGTCATATCTTTTTACGAACATTGCAATTCTTGTGGATAGATGTATGCTATGTTATTCATTCTTAGTACTTTGGTATCTTTTCATGATTTGCATAACTACTAGGTGTCATTATTTGCATGGTTCCTATTATGAATTGCTAAGTAATTGATCATATAGTAGGTATGTATACATCATATGAAGCAAATGTGTTCGTAAAAGTTTCTTTTATCGCACTCAGTTGTTAACTGAATTGCTTGAGGACAAGCAATAAGCTAAGCTTGGGGGGAGTTGATACGTCCAAAACGTATCTACTTTTCCGAACACTTTTGCTATTGTTTTTCCTCTAATTTGTGTGATTTGAATGCAACTAACACGGACTAACGCTGTTTTCAGCAGAATTGCCTTGGTGTCTCGTTTTTGTGCAGAAAGTCAAAGTTTCAGGAAAATTCCAGAAAAATTCCAGAAATTCTATTTTTCCAGAAGACCCACGGAGCCAGAAGACGAAAAGAGGGGCACAGGGGCCCACACGCACCCAGGGCGCGGTTGGCCCTTGCCGCGCCCAGGGGTGGTGTGGCCCCCTGTGTGGCCCCCAGCTCCCCTTTGGACTACATAAAGCCTCTGACCTAAAAACTTCGGGGGATCGACGCTTTTTCCAGAAACCTTCCAGAGCTCCGCCGCCATCGAAAACCCTATTTCGGGGATCAGAAACTCCGTTCTGGCACCCTGCCGGGACGGGGAATTGGAGGAGATCATCGCCATCATCATCACCGCCACCTCTCCATCGACCATCCATGACTCCCCCATCCATGTGTGAGTAATTCCCCGCTGTAGGCTGAGGGGATGGTAGGGATTGGATGAGATCATTCATGTAATAGTTGTGAGATTTGTTAGGGCATGGTGCCTAGTATCCATCGGTAGTACTTTATGTCATTGTTGCAACTTATTATGCTTAATGCTTGTCACTTAGGGCCCGAGTGCCATGATCTCAGATCTGAACATGTTATTGAATCATGAGAATAATTATTGTTTTGGATCATATCTATAAGTTGTATACACACGTCACTGTCCGGAACCCGAGGCCCCAAAGTGACAGAAATTGGGATAACCGGAGGGGATGGTTGCGACGTGAGGATCACATGTGTTCACGGAGTGTTAATGCTTTGCTCCGGTGCTTTATTAAAAGGAGCACCTTAATTACCAGTAGTTTCCCTTGAGGCCCCGCTGCAAACGGGCTGGTAGGACAAAAGATGTTGTGCAAGTTTCTCATTGCGAGCACGTACGACTAAATACGGAACACATGCTATGATTGATTATTACTTGGATACCTTATTATTATTTATCTGCAATTGCCCTATGTATGACTATTTCATGAATTATCTCATCCATGCAGCGCCCGTTCATCCATCCCTATGCCTACAGTATTTTAATCCTGCTGTCTACTGCAATTATTACTGCTGTCTTTATTTTACTGCTGCTATTATTTCACTACTGCTACTGTCATAAAACTGTTGCTACTGATAAACTGTGTCGAGCAAGTCTACTTCCAGGTGCAGCTGAACTGACAAATCATCTGTCAAGGCTTATAAATATTCTTTGGCTCCCCTTGTGTCGAATCAATAAATTTGGGTTTTACTTCCCTCGAAGACTGTTGCGATCCCCTATACTTGTGGATCATCATCTATCCAAAGTGTCCACCTTTTATATTCAGTTTTCACAAGAAGTACTCTATGACCACCATAGGATGTTTTTACTTTTCATTATGCATACATTTGGTCCATAGTACTTTCTTCTATATTACACTTTGTGAATTTATCATTGAACATCTTTACATTGAGTATTTGATATCACTTCATAATTTATCTTGCATATTGTTATTCCTTTGAAGAATGAATCATTTGACTCTATGTAGCAATAGTAATCACCTTTGATATCCATTGATAGTATTAAAATGCAAAGTCCATGTTAGTTTTATCACCTTCATACTCGGGACGAGCATGGGTTAAGCTTGGGGATGTTGATGCATGTAAAATGCATACATGAACTTTACATTTTATTACATGTTATTCCATGTTATTTGCATCATATAAGGGTTATATTTATGATTTATATTAAGTTTTGGGGATAATTAACAACTCCCCCATTTTTCTGGAATTAACCCTGCGCTGTCAGAAAACCCCTTTTTCTATATTTTGATGTTTCAGGGACCCAAACGACGTCCAAATGACCTGAAACTTTACGGGAATCATTTTTTTGGAAGGAACGAAACGTAGGCGCAAAGGAATCAAAGAAACGGAGACCAGAAGGCAGAAAGGGGTGGGCCCACATGGCCAGATTCCTGACCGCGTGGGGTCCCCCATCCTGGCGCTCGGGCCTCCGCTGTCGTCGATCTTTCTTCCCGAAGCTTCGTCTTGACCTAAAAACGACTATATATAGACCCCCCCGGGCTTTCGCGAAAGGGAGCGCCGCCGAAACACAGAAACCACGAAACAGAGATCTGGAGCTGAAGATTGGAGGGGGAAAACTCCGGCGGGGCGCTGCCGGTGTGGTCTCCTTCCCCTCCAACAACATCTCCACCGACACCATGATGAAGAGGGAGTAGTCCACCCCTGGACTATGGGTTTGTCGAAGTAACTTATGTATCTCTCCTCTATGAGCTTCCCTAATTAGTACCGTATGAGCTGCTGAACATGATTACGGTCATCTATGTAATTCCTTTGTGGTGGATCTTTATTATGAGTTAATACATGTTTGAGATTGCAATGGTTTTGTTTCAGTTATGAAAGTAGATGCATATTATGTACCCCTTTCTTATTTACTTGTCATGATCAAGCATGTTTATGAGAGCATGTGAGGGGGAACGTGTGCATTAGTTGGAGTAACGGGGGGTGGCTAGTGCAGTGAACGTGAGAGAAAGTTCTGCGATCCACTTGGGTTTCTACCTTACTTTGTTGCCTCACTAGGGATAAACAAAAATACCATGCTACCGGAGAGTGGATGTGACCTTGGCCACTATCTCCATGACTAGATCTAGCATGTTCTTATTTTAACTTCATGTCATTGAACTTATTGCTATGCTCTGATTTATCTTAATTACTAAGGTGTTATGATTTAGTTCGCATCTTAGTGGAGCATAAGAGAGAGAACAACTTATACTTGAGATCTCTATGTTAGGACGTGATGCCCATATTATTAATAACTTGTCAAACCATGTCTTGTCATCTTACAGGTTAATTTTAGCATTCCATTGTCTACCATGTTATCAAGAGAGAGTGCATTTGTGAAACCATGAACCCCGGTCCATTTTTTTAATCATAAGAAACACCTTTCCAACACTTTTATCACCACTTTTGTTTGCTGCCATTATTAAATCCGAAAATACAAAAACACTTTTACATCTTGCATTCATCATAAAAAAACCCAAAAATATCATTTATCATTGCTACCACCATCCTTGCATATTTATTTACCATCATTGCATATTTACTTATTGTTTGCATTGCATATTATTTTATTATAATTCTCACACCTTGTGCTTGACAACCACTTGGTGAGGTTGAGGGCACAAAACAATTTATTTTGTTGCAGGTTCTCAAGAGAAGGATAAGGAGATAACACCTGAAATACTGGTTCCCCGAGAGTTCGATATTAAACCCTCGAGTCACCCCTCGTAGGGAAAACTGTCTTCCACTACTACATACACTCTGCACTTGAAGTCTCAACCTAACCCATTTATTTTTTCACGCAGGTACCACGCGAAGGGGCTAGCAACTGTTTTCTGGCGCCGTTGTGGGGTAACTACGTGAAGGGCCATCACTCGTGCACCACCTGTGGACCATCAAAGCGACTCAGCCGGCGGCTGTTTGATAGGTCATGGTTTAAACTTGAATTCATATTTAAACTTTGTATTTCGAATTTTGAACTTGTGTTGTAATATTTATTACATCAATTTGTATTGAAATCCGCCCGCAAGGTATTCGATGATTTGCTCGCGTTTGGGGGGCGGATGTTTGGGGTGCGCCGCTGTGGGCGCGGTCGAAAACATGGGCGGACACATGTCCGGCACCCCCAAATGGTCCTCGATTGGGGGGGTGCCGGACACGAATTTGGAGGCCCCCGGTGGAGATGCTCTGAGACCAAGCCAATCTTGGCTAGAGTTCCAAACATGCAAAGGGTACCGGCATTTGAGGAGCATATGTGTCACCTTTTCATTCGCACACTTAGCACATGTGGCACAAAATGGCATTAGGCCAGCCCCGTGGTTATAGGCCAGCCCCGTGGATATATAGAAAGATTATGTTAGCTTTTGTGTTCTACAAATCAAATAAGCTCTACCAAAAGTAAGCAAAAAATCTACATTTTTTACATATTTTATTTCATCCAAAGAGGGCCGTTAGGGTTCCTCTCTTGGAGGGTCAAACTGTGGACACCCTAATGACGAATGACTCGACGGCATGGGATGCGGACCTGGTGCGCACAATTTTCACTGAGGAGGTGGCGGCAAAAATTCTTCAGGTGCCGATCAGCCGCCATGGCGGGTCCGACTTTGCATCATGGCCTCTGTCTCGGTTCGGACAGTACACTGTCCGATCGTCGTACCAGTTGGCAAGAACTAATCGTGTGGCTCCTGATCGAAGTAAGACCGGCCGAGGATCCTCTTCATCAGTGGTCGAGAACTCCATGATTTGGAAGAAACTATGGGCAAACAAGGCACCAGGGAGATGAAAATTACACTTTGGAGGTTTGCACACGATTGTTTACCGTGTGGCCATCAACTCCTGCATCGGCACATCCCTGCGTCAGCGGCCTGCGTGTTCTGCAATCGGTATGAAACTATTGAGCACGCCCTCTTGTTTTGTCCATATGCTGATGAAGTGTGGCAAGAAATGAGAAAGTCATATATTGTTCATCTTCATCGAAGTTCCTTCACTTCCACGAGGGCGTGGACGCTTGATTTCATGGACAAGTGCTCAGATGTTGAAGCTTCATGTCTAATGGTGACTATGTGGCACATTTGGGATGCTAGAAACAAGCTCCGGGAAGGTGAAGGCATGATGCACCCGCATGCGGTTGCTGCAAAGATTAAAGCCTACATCGACATGATATTGGTACACTTATACAAACCAAGTATTAACCATAGACGTGAAACCTCTTCTTCATCACCAACATGGGTTCCGCCGCCGGAAGGTACTGTTATGGTTAATGTGGATGCAGCTTTGTTTGCTAACACGAAACAGATGGGTGTGGGCGTTGTCATCCGTGATCATACGGGCGCCTTTCTTGCTGCTTGCGGCTAGCGATACGACGATGTGGTGATGCCAGAGATGGTTGAAGCACTTGCTGTTCGTCATGTTGTTTCCTTTGCTCTTGAGGAAGGATTCTCGAAGGTAATCATTGGGTCTGACTGCTTAACAGTGATATAGTGCATCGGTTCTTCCTTGATGGATCGATCCCTCTGCGGCCCGGTGATTGAAGATGTGAAGTTGATGGCTAAATCCTTTATTTCCTGTGATTTTCGTCATGTTTATCGTGTGCTCAATGTTGCTGCGCATATTTTAGCTAGAGGTTGTGAATTTTCTGTTATTTCTGTGTGGCGTGGTGTTCCTCCTGTTTGCATATAGGAGGTGATTTGTAAATACATTATGATTTTTGATCAATAAAGCGTACGGTTCTCTCTCTCACAAAAAAAAGAGGGCCGTATTATGCACCGCAAACCTCCCCTATGCTCTCACGTATTGCGTCAGTGACAAAATTCCTTTTAGCCAAGGAGACCAGAGCCGAGAACGACTTTGCAAGACGAATTTGAAACTAGGTTCAAGGTTGCCATTACTAGCATCAAAGGAGTAGAGGAAGGAGTCGGCGATGAAGTCAAACATGGAATTGAAAACAAAACTTTTTGAAGAAGGCAAACCATCAAATCATAGAACAAATAAAAGGTTGTTTAGTTGTACAAGAAAAGAAAAAAAAGGTTTCTTGTGTTTTTTTTTTTGAAGTGGTTTCTTCTGAACTCATCGAACAAGAAGCGTCCCAAACTTGAAGCAGCAGAAGGAGACATATCCCCGTCTCTTCTCACCGACCGAAACCCAGCCATTGACATTTGCGCCCGGCCGCCGTCGGATCAACCGCTCCCCTCCCCCTCCTCCCAGGGGATCCCGCCGTCGATGGGTTTCTTTCGCCGGATCGCCGGCATCTTCGGCGGCTCCAGGGACGACGCCGACCACCCCGACGCAGCCGCCGCCGGCGGCGGCTACGGCGGAGGCGACGTCCCGCACGAAAAGGTCGCCGCTGCTGCGGCGGCCGCCGCCGCCGCCGGCCACGCCACGAGGCGCGGGTTCAGCGTCCAGGTGCCCGTCCCCGTCGACCGGCCGGCGCCCGGGCCCGTTCTGGTGCCCTGCCATCCGGGGGAAGGCGGCGTCCAGGTAACCGGATCGCTTCCCCCCACTCTACGGTGCGACGTGTGTGCTGCGGCACTAGTTTCGCTTCTCCTTCTAGGTCTTGATTCACTAGCGACTGAGATCTTGTAGTTTTCTAGTACTGTCTTGCTTGCTGAAATGTCTGATCCTCGCTGGATTGGGATATGAGGTTTGAGCAGTAGGAGCTTTTAGGCTCCATCCAGTGTCGAACACTGGAAGTAGATGCAGGCGCCGTGTAGACTTGGTTATGACTATCGAACACTAAGGTAGTTGCCTAGTTGGTTTAGCACATTGAGGCTGTTTAGCTGCAACTGGATTAGGAAAGAGTGCTACACAATCTGCTAGACAGAGAATGGGAGCTAGTACCATATATGATATATGGGTGAAGTCTGTACCTAACAGTCACGGAGGGCGGGATAGGAGCTCACCTAAACAATAAGCAATGTGGATCGTATTTGTTAGAACTTATGGTTTTCATTTGAGGCCATGTAGTGTGTTCGGTAGATAATTCATGTGTTTTAACACCAAGATTTATTCATTAGAAGGTAAGGAATCATATGACATTGATCGATGAGGAGGTATATGGCATTGTCACTGCAAAATAGAAAGAGGTTGAGATACCAATAGTCCAGAACATATTAAGGCGCCGTATATATCTTTAGACTAAAAATCAATTTATTGATAAAGCATATGGTGCATCATCTAATTCTCATGGTCATTTATGAGTTGTGTACCCACTTTTCTACATGGTTAGCTCGTTCCATGGGGGTGTGCACTTTGAAACTGAACCGAACTGTCCAGTCAGCATGCTTATTGGGTATTGGTATGATACAGATATCCCAAACCCTATTGGACTTAACTTAATTCGGTATAAAACTGAAAAAAAGATCGGTTGAAACAAAAGACTGAACTCATATTGCTCCAGGTGATGGCCTAGTCCACCAATTTCCAGTAGCGTGTGCCTCTCGGCCTCTCCGGCCTAACGACTTAAGCAGACGAACTGCTGTTGTGGCTTTGTTCACGTGCTCACAAGCAGACACCGGCCAGGCACGCCTAACCCTAACAGGCGAGGCATGCACCATGGCGGTGGTGATGTGCTCACCATCACTGCCTTGCCAGTCGCCACCAGCGTCGCTTTGCAATCAGCCGCTCACCAATCCCTTCGTAGGCGTGCCCTCCTTGGTTCATCATGTGATTCCCTTCCAGCCTCCCTCCTCCCCTCCCTACGCTCGCCGCTCCAGCCTCCGACACCCCACCAGTAAAGCTACGTATTATTAATTCTATGATCACAATATGTCTATGGTATGATTTTTGATTATTGAAAGCTTTGCTTTGGAATCTGAATCTTTGTGTGCCGAGTACTGTTGAAGTTCATTGACTTGGCAGTGATTCAAAATTACCATCTCTATGTGCTATTTTATCTCAAGTGCTCACTTGGTGGTGCCTGTTGGCTTGGTTGGTTAGATATTCTTTTCTTGTGTTTGTAGATATTATGATATTGTTACTGCACATATATTATGTGGAGTAATTAAGTCATGACGAGCTCACTGATTTGGTGTGACTTTGCTGAAAAATACGTTAAAGCTTGCTGCAGTTGTAATCTAGTTGACTCAAAATCAAAATCTTAGTTCTATTCAGTATGTCTTGGTTTCTACTTCCTTTTTTAAGAGTCACTTAGGGATGCAAATCCTTTTAGTCTGATTATATCTGGTATTATCACTTAGGCTACTCTATCATTAATGAGAGTTTGTTTTTATTGTGTGTAAGTTATGTCATGGTCTGCGGTTTTGGATGATGGATATGAGCTACTCTTAATTTTACCAATTAAACCATGAATTTGAAGACCTGGCACTAGATCTTGGTAGTGCACTCATATTGTACAATCTCGACAAAATGTGTAATGTACATAATTCCAAACCTATTACAGGCAGTGCCTCGACATTTCTCCAAAGTTTGACGCATAGTAGAGTTTGCAGAGCTGGGCCTCTGGCTGATTTTTCTGTTGTTGATGGTTGATAACGTCTTTAAGTATGAGTTCTGACATGCATGCAGCATATGTTCATTTTGGGTGATCATTGCATTTAAGCGTACAGGTGATGTTTGATTTATTAGTTTAATATCTTCTGAGGTCAGACTACAGCGTTTCTAATACACCTTATTTTGTGAGTTGCATAGAACATCCGTGATATTAGTGTCAGTAACTTGAAGATAGCATTAAGGGACTACTGATCACCAAACATGTTGTAGGCAATATAATTCCCACCATTGCTTTCATGGGTATATGTGGTACACAGTTGATCCTCTCTAGTAGACTTGTATGACATCAGACTAGCCTTATTTTTTTCTTTGTCGGTAGGAAGATCTTTATGAAAATGAATGGCATGGAGCATTATTGCGTTATACTAGAACCCCTAGAGTTTTTGCAGGTCTGTTTATTAGCTACAAATTTTTGTGTCACGTGCCTACTCTTTAAAAGCAGATGGCAACCACATCAGCTTTTTCTGTAATGGAACAATATGAAATGACATTTGATTAGCACTCACATGTTTTTTTTGCAATAAAATGAGAATTCCCTTCAGTATTGGAAACCGCTTGAGATTTTGCTGTTTCCATCCCTGTTTTTCGAATACGAATTTATGCCGGACTTCTATTTGTCCAACCAGGGTTTCCGGTGGTATACAAGGAGGCTGAGGATTGACAAAGACGGTGACGTCGCCGACGAGTTCTTGGACGAGGTCGTCCCAGAAAACCTGGCCAACAGCGACGTGGCTCCGGTCGGAAGGTTCCAAGTGAAGTACAACACGAGACCAACCGCCCTAGCAATGAGAAAGCAGACGGTCGCCGTTGATGGCGACATCCGCCACAGCCTGGAGCACCAAGGGCACCTCCGGTGGGTGTGAGGGTGGAACGTGAGCCTTAGTTCTAGCGCCGAGTCGAGAACGCCCCGCTGACCCGAGGAGCAAAGTAGTCTGACTCGCTCCCCTCGTCGCCATCTCAAGCCTTGGAGGAGCGGGTCTGGAGGTCATGGCTATTGCATTTCACCGTTCTTGGTTTGGCGTGTTGTTGGGATTGTGGTTGGGTCGTGTTGTTGACCAGATCGATCCCTTGTACCAGTAGTAGATGTACATTGTTGGGGGAGTGAGGGAAAGCCAACAAGCTGTTGCTGGAACTGTTGACCGGGGAATATTATGTACTACTACTTGCAAATAGAGCTTACCGCTATAGATCTTTGAACTGACAGGGCTGATGGTTTCTGTGTTTTCTCTGTTGTATTTTGGTCTATTTATTTCCTGAACTTTGCGTGCGTGTTGTTGGTTACCTTTTGCCTTATATAGGCTGCGTTTGGCGTCATGGTGGATTATGATAATTATGTTTATGTAAACAGGTTAATACAGGTAAATACGACATATATACTGGCAAGCTGCTGCTTTCTCGTGCAGCGCAACTACTAACAGCCCTCATCGTGTGAGTGAAGCTGCAGATAACACCGCTGATTTTTTTTGTATTCGGATCGTGATAAAGCCTAATGTTAAAAAAAATTGTGGAAGAACTCGAATGAATAAGTAGACGGTCCTGGGGCTTTGTCACCAATACATATATCCTGTCAGTTCACCTACCATATTATATGGCGGTTAATATCTAACACCAATGCATCTTCTTGTCGGTACAGATCGTGCTGCCTATATATACGCACACCTCTTCACGCCTCTCCTACGCTCTTCAACTTGCCTTCACCCTCTTGATTCCGTGCCAAAAATTTGCATACTGTTCACACAGATAGTTATGAGACACAGGAGTTGTTGCCAAGGAGTAACACGGAGTTTTGAGAATGGTAGGCGTCGGTATAAAAAATTTTAGCTGCAATGGAAGCTCAAGCCAATTTGTACATGACCAGGACAGGACAGTGGCAGTGCCTAGGAATATTTTACATTGTTTTGGCAAAGCAAAAGATGATCAAGAGCTATAGCGAAATAATTTTGGATGTGAACTCGGCTCACGTCCATTTAAATATCTAAATATCTAGGTATCATAGAAAGTTGCTTAATAAAGAGTGGAAACCACTAGAGGATCGCTTTGAGCGAAAGCTAGGGTCTTGGATAGCTAAGATGTTGTCATACGGGGATCGTCTTGTGCTAATCAACTCGGTATTGACAAGCTAGCCAATGTTTCTTTTGTCTTTCTTTAAACTACTATTGTTTTCGCCTCTTTTCGCAGAGCGATCAACAAAAGAAAAGGTATAGGCTCACTATCTTTCTGGATGGTAGGGATATAAATGGTACGGGTAATTTTCGCTCCAAATCCGCATCTGCATCCGTTTTTAAGGATATGGTATGTAGTTCTAGAAATCCGCCAGATATGGATGCGGATGTGGATATTGGACAAGTAGATATCCGACGGATATGGTACTTATAATATCCGACGGATATGGGTTATCCGACATTTTTTGCGGATTATTCGACGCCCACTAATAGGATTATCCGATAAAATTAGCCCCGTCCCAAATACCCAGACAACATAGTTAGTCCATTGTGTCATGCTATTGCCGGTATTGCATATTCACACTTTTATTATTGTTTAATGTCAATTTATTTGGTTGCCTCTGGATCATCGTGATATTGTGCTAGCACACAAGCAAATGTATTTTACGAACAAGCGTGCAACTTTGGATACATTCATGTGTTACATGCTTTCTGGTAATGTTATTTGCATAAAAGAAACAAATTTCTATTTCTATGTGTGTCATTATTTTATTATCCACTTCCAATCCGAGTTGGTTCTGAATCCGCTCCATATCCGACATCGGATATAATCCGCATCGATCTGAATCCGACAAAATTATATAATAAAGTATATGAAAATAGCAATATCCGATCCGATCCATTTACATCCCTAGTGGATGGTCTTAACGCAAGACTGCGAAGTCATGCGCACTTAATTTGATTTCTATTACATGCTTACGTTTGTTTGATTGAACGATATGAGCCAACGTTTTTTTCATGTGAATAATCCTAAGGAGCAACCATAATAATCCCAAACCATAAACCCTACTTTCCTTAAAACCTGGCCATTGCATTGTTTTCGCATGCTTGCCATCAACGGAGCGGCATAATTTACAGTCGATAAATCGAATCTAAAACTCGATCGATACAAACTAGATCTTAAATTCCAATTTTTTGTGAATTCCCGTGCTTCAGTTTAAGATTCAACAAATCATGACATAAGAACCACCCATTACAAACCATGACAATACAATTACTTCGTTTTGTCTTAAAAGTATCTACCTTTAATTTTGTGATCCTCACTCACTTTGCAAGTTGCATTTAATTTTTTTTAATCATGGAGTTCTTTTTCATTATTAAAGCATTTTTTTTTTTGCGAAACATAGTACAACGCAGACGCTCACATACACGTGCACACACTCACCCCTATGAACGCACGCACGCACACCCTACTCCTATGAGCACCTCCGAAAGACTGAGCCGGCGGTCGGGTCTTGAGATTGACGAAAGTCACCACAGGCGTCTCGCTGTCGACGGGAACGTCGCCTCCTACTAAAGATTATTCCGCCTAAATGAGAAACACCAGTGCCAAAACTGGGGTTTGAACTCTGGTGGGCTGGGTACAGCCACCCACCGAACCATCTTGCCACAGGCAAGTTCTCATTAAAGCTTAATAATTGACAAGAAAGGATTAGATTACTCGAGGAGATATGGGCAGCATGGCTCGCCGGCGACGGTTGTTGCAGCCGCAGCATCCATTCCATCCAGGTGGACCATCCCCAGCCTATCCAATATCCAACCACGTCCAGTTGCCCGGAGACGCCATACCCGCCCGCCTGCGTGGATGGACCAGGCCCACCAGTCGACCGCGGCCCGTCCCTGAGCTCTCGATCTGGAGCCTGCAGTCCACCGTGAACCCGGTCCACGCCAATCCACCCCCGCCGAGCTCCATCTCTCTTCTTCCTCGATTCCTCCCTCCCAATCCTCTCCTCCCCCTGCGCCAATCCACCTCCTCTCCCTCTTGCGCCGCCGCTGCCGCATTTGCTGGATTCGCCGAGGGCTGCTTCTCTGCTTGGTGCCCTCGTGGGCTTCGCGTTGCGCCTGTTTCCCTCGCCGGCGGGGGTTGCTGCTCCGCTCGTGCATCGATTGCGCGGTGAGCTTTCTAATTCGTAAATACTCTGTAGGATTGCGCGGTGCCTCGCTTACATTTGGTGAAAAACCTGTGGATTTCTGATTTTTGGGGGTTTGAAATCGTGGTGCCAGATGGCTGTGGTGGTTATGGGTCCAAATTGACTAGGGTTAGATAGGATTTGATAATTAATCTTAATTTTAGTGAATTCTTGGGGTGGTGTATAATGCTTTTTGTTCTAGAATTCTTCAAGTTTAGTGGGATTTTCCTTATCGCTGTAGTAGCTTACTGTCCAATTGAACACCAGGGAATCAAACAAAAGATATCTTATTTTCCTTGCATATTTCTAAAAACTTTTTGCTTCTATCATGAACTTTTCCGACTTGCTGCTAATATGTTTGATTTCCATTTTGTTGCAGGAGTAGGTCTTTCGGCTGTCCCAAGTTACTGGATATTCTGGTTGCAATGGAGTGACTGGAAGGGTGTGTCGTCCAGGAACCTTGTTGGTCAATCCGATGGGGAACAATGACCCTAGCACACCGTCTAAGGCTTCGAAGCCGTCAGAACAGGTACTTGATTGCACCACATCTTCATCTTTTCCAACTCGAGTGTTTCGTGGTGCTTAGTTTGGTTGTCATCATTCGCTTAAAAGATGAATGGATTGGTTTTTTTAGGTGCTCCTCCCCTTGTTTCTCTGATAGTTGGATGTGTGGCAAGCTCCTAATGATACGTAGGGTGGTGATTTTTAAACGCCGGTAACCATGTTACATCCAAATTAGAAGACACTTTGGATAAGTATGGTATGATTTAAGTTGTAATAGAAGTCCACATTCTCTTTACTCAGATTATCATAACTAGCAAACATGTGCAACACTAGTGGAATAAAAGTTAACTTTTAGAAGACACTTTGGATAAGTATGGTATGATTTAAGTTGTAATAGAAGTCCACATTCTCTTTACTCAGATTATCATAATTTCGCAGCTCCCATGTGGCAAGGAAATAGAAAATAATGGAGTTAGGGTTGTACAGAATTGGGGATTCCCAAGAGGAATAAAAGGAATTTTGGATGGAATCGGTGCTGCAAACGGCACTCATTTTCTTGATTATTTCATTTGGCAGATTTTGTGTTCAATAGGCTGTGTATGAGCGGCCATGTGGGTTATGCTTGTTTGTTTTTGTGATTAGTTTGATGGAAAAGAGAATTTAGGTTGTGATACATCTTGCCCCAAAAACTGCGGTTATGTGATAAAATTTTAAATTAATGGGGTTTTGTGTGACTAGTGCTCCAAAGTTGGGGTTCCTTGATATTTACTCTGTTATTTTTATATCTGCGAGCTCAGTTCATTCAAACTTTTAAAAATCGTAGAGCACTGTGAAAAAGAGATGTTTGTGACAAATTTACCGCACAGCTTGTCAGTGTAATCACCATAGTTCTCTAGCAACATTTAACAGCATGGATTACATTACTGAAAGATGTTTTGGCTACTTAGTTACCTAGGCTAGTAGTACAAGGAAATGCCCCTGTTGGATCACAATACGATTTCATGTTTCTGTCTTAATAAACATTCTCTTGACCCTTTCTGGGCTCTTACTTCGTATTCTCAGGAGCAACCTCCAGCCACTACCTCTGGCACTACAGCTCCAGTTTACCCTGAATGGCCCGGCTTTCAGGTCATCTATGATTTGATTACAGATGAAGATGGAAATAGAGTTTTAGTTACTGAACCGATCATTTTATTTAATGCCACCACTGACTTTATCTCTCGTTTTGTTCATCTTTGGTAGGGATACCCAGCGATGCCACCGCATGGTTTTTTTCCTCCTCAGGTTGCTGCAGGCCAGGCTCATCCATACATGTGGGGAGCTCAGGTGTGCCCTCTTTCCCTCATTAACACTATTCAGCTTAAAGCAAAGCTGGCAAAATAGGAACTTTGTACTGTTTGCAATCTCAGTCTCTGTTATTATAAACTGAGCCTACCTCAGTTGGTTACTTGGTTGAAGGGGGAGGGGTGTTGTGTCAGCCTCAGCTTGAGCTTGGGGTCTTTCCTGGTTTGTTATAGAACATGTAGTTCCTGCATGTTTTGGTATTATTTAAAAAAGGTTCCTCCAATTTTATTTACCGAACAATACTAAGTATTCTGTAAGGGAAACATAGAGGTCAAAGTTAGAAAGGTTTCAGTTTGCTTATGTTAACTGTATCCTTATGTTTATATGTGGGCACATATTTTTGTATGTAAACCTAAAATATCGACCCCTAAATTGCAGCACATGGTACCACCTTACGGGACGCCACCACCACCTTATATGATGTATCCACCAGGAACAGTATATGCACATCCCTCTACTCCTGTATGAACTTTGTACTTGACAGTGTAATCTGCAATTTCATGTTTCTATTCGCACACCTTGTATCTAGTAATGATATGCTCGTACAAATCAATAACTTACTGTGCAGGGTGTGCATCCATTTCATTACCCTATGGCAACAAATGGAAATGTTGAACCTGCTGTAAGTAATGCTCTCTTTTCTATCATTTTCTTTTAACTGTCGCTAGTTCATGCAACTTTGATATATGTCTTTTAGGGAGCTGCTGCTCCAGGTGCTCCAGAAATGAATGGTAAGTCTTGTAAAAAAATTCTTGTCAAAGATCAGTATCAAGGTTATTTTAAGCTTGCAAATTATGTTTATGTTTCTTCTAATCATAATTTCAGGGAAAAATGAACCCGTCAGAACATCTGGTCCATCTGCCAACGGGGTTACGTCCAACAGGTTTTTGTTAGCTATGTGTGGTAATTATGAGTTCATTTAGTTTCAAAACAGCTAATTATATGGTACCTTCAACTTGCAGTGAAAGTGGAAGTGATAGTGAGAGTGAAGGAAGTGATGCCAATTCTCAAAATGTCAGTTTGATATCAATATTACTTTGCATAGCATATCTCTTATTTTGGTTGAATTTTTACACATGAAGATTATTTATCAACCTTGTACAATATTTAATCACGATTTTTGAAAACATTAGTTTATCACCCTTGTGTTTTTAATTTGACAAATAGTTTTTAATGTTCATCATACTCTTTCTTGACTCATCGACGTAATTTGTTGTGCAGGATTCACATTCGAAGGAGAATGATGTAAATGAAAATGGTAGGCATTTGAGGCCTTATTTATGATTTTATGATAAATAAAATGGACTTGCACATTTCTTTGCATAAGATGGAGAGTGCATTCACTCATGCAGGCAGTGCTCAAAATGGCGTATCTCATTCATCTTCGCATGGAATATTTAATAAAACCATGCCGTTGATTCCAGTACAATCAGGTGCAGTGATAGGAGTTGCTGGTCCTGCGACAAACTTGAATATAGGAATGGACTACTGGGGTGCTACTGGTTCTTCACCTGTTCCTGCAATGCGCAACAAAGTAGCGTCTGGTTCAGCTCGAGGAGAGCAATGGGTATAAGTTCTTGTCACATGCTTTGCCTTACTTTCTAAACAAACATTAGATTAAGATCTTAACTCTGAAAAGAATGTTTCTCTGTAGAAGAGAGTCGGCTACTAGTTTGCTATGTAATCATGCTGCTTGTCTAGTGCTTGACCATACATTTGCATTACTAGAGTTCACTGAACCAAATTTCCTATGTAACCGTGCTTATACTCTATTTCTTGGTCATACATTTTGTATCTTTTGATGGCCTTTGTTGCATTTTCAAAATTCAGCTGAAATTTTCCTTAGGTTATTTTGGAGATAGCTCTTCCTTGTTTCGATGTGAACTCAGTTTGCAATGTTATGCTGCTGTGTTCCTAGTGTAGTTTTTGATAGTACATTTTACTACAACATACCTGCAGTCCACCGAACCAAACCTTTTGGTGGATTTCCATTTACAAAATTGAAGTTGATTTGTCCTTAGGTTGTCCGAAGACAGCTGTACAACTTGATACTTTGTGCCACATATCAGATGAGTCCACTAACCAAAAGAAAATCTAAGTGAGCCATAGGGATTCCAGAATGAATGTTTAGATATATGTATATATGGGATGTCGTTTGGCAAGACTTCACCCTTGGAGAGTTATAGTTAGTCCTACTATGGTTGAATGATACCGAGCTTTGATGTTATTTTTATCATGTTCAGTAAAAAACTCTCCATATATATATATAGATCAATGCATGAAAGATAATAATTGTATCCTGCCAATATTCAGGATGAAAGGGAAATGAAGAAGCAGAAAAGGAAGCTGTCTAATCGGGAATCAGCACGCAGGTCCCGGCTGCGCAAGCAGGTATGGTGTAAATAAAACACATGATGTACCCACCATTCACTGGAAAGTAGTAGGATTTTTTTTTAAAGTATGATAACTGTTTGTTCCAGGCCGAATGTGAAGAGCTCGGCCAACGCGCTGAAGCTTTGAAGTCGGAGAACTCGTCTCTCAGGGTCGAGCTTGAACGGATGAAAAAGGAGTACGACGAACTTGTTCTGAAGAACAAATCTCTCAAGGTAGATAAACCCACATACATAGTCCCTGATCATACCGTTCTAATCATTTTGCCGCGGACATTTTACCGTGATTGATTTTTGGGTACCCCGCAGAAGAAGCTAGGGGAGACCGGCGGCGATGCGGTGCCCGACATGAACGAGAGGAACGACACCAACGGCAACGGCAGCCACCACCAGGAGAAGGAAGCCTGACCAATGCAATACAGCAGCGTCTACTTACTTAGACTCCGATAACTATGATTCTTGTAATAGGGCAATTGCAAGTGTGCTACACAGATGATTTTTTTTCTCCATCAACGCATCTTCTGTGCCAGTCCCCGAATTTGACATGGCATTGGCATGGCAAGCTGTTGCTACCTACCTGCAGCTCTTCTTACTCCTCCTTACTTAATTGTGTTTCATGCTAGTGTGAAAAATAGAAAAGCATTTGTACACTCCTCACTTTATATAGAGATAAACTCATTTATGTTTGCTCTTTCTTTTTCCTGTATATTTTGTGCATACGAACATTGCCCTGAAATACTTGTTCATTGAATTTAGGCCCGGTTTTTTTTGTTAAGAGCATCTCCACTCGCGGCGTCCAAATCCCGTCCGGCCGTAGCGTCGGACCAAATCCCGTCCGGCCGTAGCGTCGGACATACGCTATTGGAGCCATCGCAATGCGTTGTGGGGGTATTGGGTGCGCCGCTCCCCACTCGGCCCCCTAATAGGGCCTCCCAATAGTTTTTTTTTTGTCCTACTTCAATATTTGGCAAATACAAATAAAATTATTTGAATGGTACATAGTTTTTAACACGTAAATAAGAGTTTCACGAGAATTAAAAATAAAACTATAATTATTTTTATAATTCAAATAAATTGAAGTTCAACTAGACCGCAGCGACCAATTTTCGGCGCGTGCACAAATGCTCAGCTATATCGTTTTGAAGTTGTTGACGAATGCTTTCATTCCCTAATCTCCATATGCATGGTGAGGAAATCAGCAAATTCTATGTGCAACATGTGATCAACGTCGGCGAGAGGACACTAAAAGTCTACAGAAATCGCTCACTCTTAATGATCATGTTATGCATGATCACACACACATTCATTAACCCCCACATTTGATCATTCGACTATATCAAAGCAGTGTACCAGACAAAAGCAAATTGAGATTGGAGCACTGCAAAATGTCCGCTCTACATCCTTCCTCGTACTCTCTTGTGCGAAGGCAAACTTTGTTGCCTAAAGGATTGGAGATGTCCTCACTAATGTCACCAATGTTGGATAGCTGCCATCGACTAGGTAGTACCCTTTGTCGTAGTGCTAACATTGATCTCATAGTTGACTGCCGGAGCATGGCCTTCAACAAGTTTCGCAAACACCAAAGGGCTGCAGCATGTTGACGTCATTGGGAGATTCTACAATGTCAAAGAAAGCGTTTCCAAATCCATAGTTCATGATCAAACACAACTTCAAGTACCGCACGGCAATATCCTTTATGCCCCCTTTGTACAGTCCTTGCCAACGAAATATACAATTCTTACAACTCCAACGCTGCAATCGATACTTTCAAGGAAATCCGCTCGATGCGATCTGTTCCATGATCTGAGTCGTTTCTTCTTCACTTGGTCCTCTCAAATAGTGCGGGCCAAACACATCCACCAACTCACTGCAGAATCTATACATTGATTTGATAGTTGTAGACTCTGACATGCGTAGATAGTCATCTTGACCATCTGCAGGCGATCCATACGCAATCATCCTCGTAACAGAAGTGCACTTCTGAATTGATGAGAAACCAACTATTCTCACAACGTACTTCTTCAATGCATCATACTCCTTCACAACACGCGTGATCCGCAAGAAAAGTGACGGTTCGTCCGAAGGTGCCGATGAAAATCTTT
Organism: Poa pratensis; assembly: GCA_947311845.1. Taxonomy (NCBI): domain Eukaryota; kingdom Viridiplantae; phylum Streptophyta; class Magnoliopsida; order Poales; family Poaceae; genus Poa; species Poa pratensis. Next base: position 13,373,226 of record CAMZMU010000043.1, read on the forward strand.
TGGATAAATGTCGGGACATCTGCAAAATAGTTGTGGATTAGCAAGAATCCCAAATTCTCCTCCCCTGGGCGGCCATAGTGGATTTTTAGGTGGTGGGCCATCATCTCATTGTCAATCAAACGTCGATCACCGATTGCCAGCGCCGACATTTACACACATGTGCTGGTTAGGTTCGGTCCTGGTGCTCACATTTACGCACATGCCGCTAATTTAACTTTTTTTGTTTCATTTGGGGAGTTTGTGCTGTTCAGTTTGATAGGGGTACAGGTTTTGCTGCCAGCCAGCATGGGAGTGCAGTGGACTAGCATTATTGGTGTACTACTAGTACTAGTACACAACGACACGCGACCAAAACCCCACGCAGTCCAGTCCAGTCACTCCAGTGATCCACTCCCTTGACCCTTCTCCCCTCTTTCACTCTCATCATCTTCTCCATGAGGCCCCCGGCTCCACCACCCATCACCTCCCTCCCGGCGCAGGCCGCGGGGACGGGCCACGCCGCCGCCGGCCCGTCGTTGGCTGGAGAAATCTCCCGGACCAGACCCTCGCCCGCATCCGGCACCGCTATCCCCGCCGGCGCGCACGTTGACGGGGGCCACTACCGTTCCGAGGAAACGCAAGCGGAACCGGAACCGGAACTGGAAACCACGACGGCGCGTGGTCGGAGAAGGCGACGCCGACCCTAGCGTCAAGCCTCCAGACACATCGCTGCCCGCTTCCTCCTCCGCCGCCACCTCTGCTGTCCCCGTCTCCCACGTTCCCACCGCGTCTGCTGCCCAGCGCCCGGCTGCGGCGGCCGAGGTGGAGAGCGGTTGCCAGATCGTAGGGGTTGGGAGCATGCCGCCGACGGAGAGGGATGCCGGGGTGGGACGGGGGGAACAGAGTAGGTCGGCCGAGGAGCTCAAGGCCGCGCCGGCGCCGCATGCCCCCACCGCATCCGCTGCCCCGCCCTCCCGCGTCCTCGCCGCTCCACATGTCTCCGCCTCGTCCCTCTCCCGCATCCCCGCCGCGCAATCCTCTGCTTTACCCATCTCCGGCATACCTGCCACCACCAACTTTCCGTCCACGCTCTCCCCCCACATCGCCGCCGCGCCCCTCCCCCGCATCCCTGCCGCCCCCAATGCCACCGCTTCCCAGGCCGTTCACTGCCCGCCGTGCCCCATGCCGCCCCCAAGGCAGCTCCCCAGCTTCCCTCCTCCGCGCCCAAAGCCACGCCCCTTTCTCCTTCCCCATCTTATGCCTACCCGCCGCGCTCCATGCCACCGCCGCCTCTCCGTCAACGTGCTCCCCCCACATCGCCGCCGTGCCGCATGCCACCGCCTCCCCGGCCGCCTACCACTTCTCGCCTCCAAGGGAGCTCTCCCAGCGCGCCGCTGGCAGTGGTGGCTACTCTGTGCGAGATCTCCCAGAGCCTGGCGCCGGCGGCGGCCGAGGAGAGCGAATGCCAGAAGGTAGGCGCGGTGGCCCCAGCCGGCGCTGACAAGGTTAGGAGCGTACAGCCGAGGGAGAGGGAAGAGATCAACTCGGCCGAGGAGCTCAAGGATGGTCGCATGTCGATCGAGGCCGACGTCAAGAGCGTGCCACCGACGGATGCTACGGTGGGACGGGAGGAAGAGAGCAAGTCGGCCGAGGAGCTCAAGGTGAGATAGCCATGCCAATATGCCATAGCACTTGCTCGTAATCACACTTGTTCTTCGTCTGCGCTTGTGTGATCTCCTGATGCTTTGATCTCACTGGCCACTGGGTGTTGCAGAGCGAGCTGGAGCGTGTCTCGAAGCAAATGAATGACTTGGTGGGCATCTCCTCTGTTCCATGATTCTTGTCATGTTTTTGTTTCAAATTATGGAACGGAGGGAGTGGAGTAGATCAGTATCGAACTTGGCTCATGTTTTAAGTTGTGAATTAATCGTGCAGAAAAACGAGTGCGCCGAGCTGAAGAGAGGCATGAAAAATAAAGACCTTGAAATCGAGGCTAAAGAAGCAGAGATTCAAAAAGGCAAAAGTGTAAGTTCTGTTCTCTCTAATAATTTATCCATGCTCTTGGCACATCAGGATGCTGACCGTAATGCATCTTTTTCTATGTGAAGAGTTAAATTATTTACTAACTGGCCTTGAACCAGCTCGGATAGTAGGGAATGCCTTTTTGAAACAGTAGTTGGTTCACATGTATTACATTACTGCATTTGAGTGCATGCTTGGTACTGTTAACAACCGTGTTTTGTGTATTCAGGGGCTGTTCAAGCAAAGATATTTCCAGCACAAGGATGGATATTGATCAGTCTTTTCATAACCCTACAAATGAGGCTTTGCACGCTGAGGGTTCTTATTGGACATCCACGAGGAGAGACGAGAAGTTGAATGGAGTGATGAAGATGAAGGAGCTCCATTCAGTAAGTTAATAATCTGTGTACGATTATGATTCAAATGTGAAATGCTGAAGCACCTTCTCGACCATGCTATACTACGAATCACACCACAGATGTTGGTTGCAAGCCACTATTACTCTATTACTAGTAATTTGCTATAAAACTTCATATTTTCTCTTTTCTATTACTCATTCTGATTATTTGCGTAGATGGAGACACAACAGGCTCCTGGAAATACTCAAGTGATTCTAAATCAAAACAACCCCGGTCAAGGTACAATATACAGTAAACTAAGTGTTGCACATTTTTAACATCTTTGCATCTTCTTATTGCATCATGTATAATAATTTTGCTTCTGGCTAATGTGTCTGTAGCTATTGAACCCAGAGTGGTTATCGTCATGGTGAGTTGACTAATCTGACTCTATTGATCATGTGTGATTGTTCACCATATTTGATTCTGCATAGACGTTGCAATGTGACATCTAGTGCATTGTTGTCTCTGTTTGTTGTTGTTAACGGCAACTGCACAAGTTTTCCAAGTGCACATGCATTCTATCCTACAATGTACTTGTAGCTTGTTATTTGTTGGCCCCTATTCATTGTGTCGTGGTATTCTTTCACAACCTTGCTTTTTATGCAGTATCTGTGGACTCTGCTGCTCAATCAGGCCATGCAGGTGACTGGAAAGAGGAGATATATCAGATGGTAAGACATGCTATTGCTTGGAGTTTTCTAAAATTCATGCAGTGGCCCCTAGAAGAAAGATGTTAAGATTCCCCCGATTTACATTGTTAGAAGATGAAACAACATGCCATGTTGGATGGTGGGGCTTTTTTACTTTTGCACTTCATGTTGCCCATCTCCTCTGCACTTCTCCTGGAACTGGAACCATCCGAAATTTCATATAAGAACACAATAGTCTGTTGTGTAGATAACGCTACATTATGACGGCCTTCTAATATGATGTATATCATACTATAAGGAATTCTTTATGAATGTTAGATATGAAGCATACAGCTGTACAGTGTGTTAGTATCTTCTAATAAGATTTTTATGCTTTAATAGCTACTTGACATATGTTGCTGGTGCCATATTTACTGACTTAATGACAATCGATGGTGTTCTGTTTTCATCTATATAGCTTCTGGACCAAATTTATGTGTATGTGATCCTTGTTTTTGACAGATTAGGAGCTTGAAGGACCAACATTTTGCAAAACTCAATGAATTGTTCAATAATATCTCTCTGAAGGTACAGCCTGTTGACAGCATCATAGCACATCAAATGTTATCTAAGAAGTTTTCAGGAATGGAGAACTTCAAAAAAATGTTGGATCGTATATTACAATTTTTGCAAACTAGCAAGAGTGCTATCCAACCTTCTATGAGGTACAAAGTTCTAAAATACGAGAATCAGATCATCAATATCTTCAGTTCGGAAAAAAATAAGCCAGTGCAGCAACGACTACAGCAACAGTTCCTGCAGGTGCAAATGAACCCTTATAAAGGTTGCTCCCTCAACACGTGTTGTGCACATGGGTCCACAGTATCAAGGCAGGAGCAGCAGCGTGGAAGGAGTCCATGAGAGAGAATTATAGTAAGAGTCCATTAGGAAAGTATAGGATTAGGAAAGAGTCCAATTGTATTAGGAAAGGTCTAGATCTAATCGTATTAGGAGAGGTCAAGGGCCTGAACATCCATTATATAAGGATGGCATGTATTCACGTTGGAGACAAGCAAGAACAATCAATCTAATCTCTCCCTCGTAATTCTCTCTTCTTAACCTATGTCTACCCAATCCCTCGCAGCCATGCCGTCTGGCTATCTTCTGCACGGTAGTTATCCCGTTGTGGATCTAAGTCCACAACATTTGGTATCAGAGCCGACCACCATGGCTTTCGATGCCAGCTCTTTCATGGAGAAATTCAAGGCCTCTGTTCAACCAATCTTTGACGAATTCAAGGTGCGCATGCTTGAGATCCTTGCAGAAAAGGAAAGGAGGATGGCAGTGGCTTCAGCCACCAACACGGTGGGTACGGCCACAACAGTGTCAGTTCAGCCAGAAGTTGACACATCAACATCGGCGTATCATCAAGAGGCGGCAGTGGAGGAGCAGCAAGAAGCAGAGACAGTGAAGCCAAACACGATGGCTGCCAGGCTCTTCACGGCAGATCAGATTTGCAAGGAGGCGCGCCAGGAGAGCGAGCTGCTGGGTAGGGGGAGAAAGCCACGACCACAAGAATTGGAGCCAGATTCGTGTGCAGCAGATTACATGAAACAATCCCATATGCATGCACATCGATTCGTGTCTGTTCTTTTCAAGCATCCAGCAAATCAGGAAGATCAGGTGATAGACAAATTCTACATGAGAGAACTGGGCAAGAAGACCAGCAAATCGTCAAACTGGAACAACAAAACCACATCAAAGTGGGGATATGAAGGCCTTCAACCCTGGCCGCCACCTTGCAGCTTGAGGACAAGCTGCTTGTCCGGGAGGGGTGTAGTGTTGTGCACATGGGTCCACAGTATCAAGGCAGGAGCAGCAGCGTGGAAGGAGTCCATGAGAGAGAATTATAGTAAGAGTCCATTAGGAAAGTATAGGATTAGGAAAGAGTCCAATTGTATTAGGAAAGGTCTAGATCTAATCGTATTAGGAGAGGTCAAGCGCCTGAACATCCATTATATAAGGATGGCATGTATTCACGTTGGAGACAAGCAAGAACAATCAATCTAATCTCTCCCTCGTAATTCTCTCTTCTTAACCTATGTCTACCCAATCCCTCGCAGCCATGCCGTCTGGCTATCTTCTACACGGTAGTTATCTCGTTGTGGATCTAAGTCCACAACACAACGACTCTGCAGTTTTCAAGTTTTAGGACTAACTTGATACCCCTCCAGCATTTCTAGGATCTGTTGTGTATTTCACTCTTTTTTTACCTGAACTACAGTGAATCGAAGGACATCCCATGTTGACTAAGCTGGCCCTGTTGATCTTCTGTGACTTTTCTTCATCACATTGGGCTTTCTTTTTTGTGTGGAATTCTGCTGGAAAATGCTACTGAGCAATAATCATGTTTACTATGCGGACCCTGTTGAGCTTCTATGATTGTTCACCGTATTGGGTTCTTAGATTTCTGGACGTTTTTGCTATAAAGTGCTACTGTGCATAAACGTTACAATCTGGCATCTAGTTCGTTGTTGTCTCTATACTCACGGCAACATATTTAATTGATGCATCTGACTTCTTGGAACTGAAACACCAAAGAACTATTATTAGCATTAAAGATTTTAAAACCTTTTTTAAGCTGAGAGTGTTTTTTACTTTTCTTATCTTCTGACTTTTAGCATTATAAACGAGTGATTTCTTCATGAACAGGAACAAGTACCTCAGGAGTACAAACAGATACTAAGGCTGCCCTCCACTTCCGAGACGTTGCCGCCACCAACCCAATTGCCGCTTACGTCCCTGGCGCGCCGCATGCCTATGCCGCCTATGTCCCCAGCGCGCCACATGTCAACGCCGCCTACGTCCCCAGCGCGCCGCATGCCAACGCCGCCTACTTCCCCGGGGCGCCGCATGCCAACGCCGCCTACTTCCCCGGTGCGCCGCATGCCTACGGCGCCTTTGCTGCCCTCGTCTCCCGCATACCCGCCACCGCCACCACCCAGCCTCCGCCTACGTCCCAGGCGCAGCGCATGCCTATGCCGGCTTTGCTGCCCCCACTTCCGCATCCCCGTCGCCACCTGCACCGCCCCCTCCGCCACCATCACCAGTGCTCCTCTCCTCCACTATGTCCCTGCTGCGCCGCATGCCTCCTCTGCCTTTTCTGACCCCCGTCTCCCACATCCCGGTGATAAGGGCGCGAGGTTGGAGAAAGCGCGGTTCATGTTGCTTGGAAGGTCGTCACCTCTGCCGCATCACTGACAAGGCCTCCACACCCGGTGATCTGGTGCACCTACTCTGTATTATGATTGTCAGAACACGAGTACGTGATCTGTGCGTGCCGTGCGTGTCTAGCTTGATGTTTGAGTCATAGAGGTTATTGACGAACACGTATGTTGCACGTTCATAGTCGTGGGATGGCACAGCGAGATTGGCGATGCGGCGTGGGCTGTCATCCTTGTTTTAAGCGTCTTGTACTCTGGTTACAAATAAATAAATAAATAGAGAAGAAAGATGTTCATCATTATATTGCGTGGCGCCAAATCCTCATTGGCTGCTATTGTTGTTCATCATTATATCGTAGTAGTTTTATCGTTTATCATTGCCCATATTGTGTAACTGATTCCAGTCTGGTGCATTTTGCTCTTGTTTGATCGAACATTCTGATGTGGACTGGTCCTGTGGCTCAGCGCATGGGGACTAGGCTAGTATTCAACTTGGACTTACACTTTAAGTTGCAAGTTAAACATGTACTAACTAGCATGATCAACTAGAGGTGGTATTTTTTTGCTATTTTGTTTGCAGAAAAACCGGGTGTGGTTCCTTGAAGAAAAGTGTGGAAGGAAAATGCCTTGGAATCTAGGCAAAATAAGGGTAATGTGTAAGTACTTTTTTATTAACAATTCATGCTCCCAGCACACCATGATGCTATGGAAGACATGTTTTGTACATGAAGAATCAAATATAACTTGCTGCCCTTGCACATGATGATGCATCCGATGTCTTGCAACTGAAACATCAGACAACTCTTAATAACACTTAGGTATTCTGTTTATAGATTTACATGTCCTGCTGTGTTGCCAGAATGGTGGTCTCTATAGAATGGAGTCGGAGCAAATAGTGTATTCGTGCTGGTTGTCCTTTGCTTGACCGCACATTTGCATTACTAGAGTCCACTGAGCCAAATTATCTATGTAACCAGGCTTACGTCATACATTTATTTATACATTTGGATGTCCTTTTGTTTCATCCTCAAATTCAGCTGAAATTTTCTTAAGTCACTTGGAGATAGCTCTTTGCTGTTCATCAATGTGAAACCAGTTTGCTCCAGCTTTTGAAGAGGCTGGTACACTGCATGTAACAGAATAAGTGCAGTGGTATATATGGGGCAACATCCAGTAACCAAAAGAAAATCTAATTGAGCCATAAGGACTCACAGAATGGATGTTTAGATTGATGTGACTGTGGATTCACAGTATTTTTCACCTTTGAAAATCTACAATGCTCGAATTATAGCGATCTTTGAAGTTTCTGGTTATTTGTTATTGTATTCAATGATTTTATGTGTATATCAATGTAAGAAAGGTAATAATTGTGCCCTTGCCATTATTCAGGATGAAATGGAAGTCAAGAAGCAGAAAAGGAAGCAGTGTAATCAGGAATCCATGACCAGGTCCCGGCTGTGTAAGCAGGTATGTTGTAAAACAAGTGCTAGAGTCATCATTCATTTCGAAGCATCAGGATCTCTTTTAAATTGTTTTGTTACTTGTTGCAGGTGAATGTGAACAGCTCGGTCTTTGAAAATTTGGTCAAGCCAACCAATGTTCTAATTGAACCCATTAAGAACGAGGCGAAACAATGGCTTTAGCCAGCGCAGGGAAGCTTATTCTCCATGACGCATAGGTCAAGGTTGAGTGGTTCGAGTTGTTAGTTGGCTGTCGCTATTGCTGGGCGTGTGGTTCTCTTCCTTTCTTCCTCGGTTGTGGTGGTTCTAGGTCGCGGATCGCTTTGCTTTTCTCCTTTTTTTTTTCTTTTTTTTTGTTGCTTGGCTTTGTGATATTCCTGTACTGCCAATCTTTGGTTTTCTGCTTCTATCTATAATAACACATGTAGTGCTCCTCGGCTGTGTGCATCCTAGTTATGCAGAGGTTGGGTGTAATGGTTAAAACTTTTTAAGTAATAAAACTCCTTTTATCGAAAAAAAAACACATGCAGCGCTCCTGCATGGTTCTAAAAATAATAGAGCTCGGTCAATGTGCGGAAGCTTTGATGTCTGGGCTTCTCTTAGGGTCGAGCTTGAACGGATCAAAATGGAGTATGAGCTTCTTTCCAAGAATGCTTTTCTCAAGGTGGCAAATGTAGTCCCTTGTCGTATATTTTCTTTATGTCATCTGTGTCAATTCGTTTTTTTGTTAGTTGAGGTTCTTGAACAGAACAATACTCCCTCCAGTTTTACACTGACACTTTTGGAAAATGACACGGTTTTAAAAAATGGAAACAATACTCCCTCAAGTTTACACCGACACTTTTGGAAAATGACACGGTTTTAAAAATGGAATTTTTACCATCTATTTCTATTATTGATATATTTGTAAACATATCAAGGTTATCATATTTTGGAGGTATCTTTCGAGAAATCTACACATGTGGTTTTCGAGTGTGTAATCTAATTATTTTGGAAGATTCGTGTATAGTCAACGTTTGAAGAGTTTGACTATACGCTTTATAAAACATCAGCTTTTCGAAACCAAAGGCGGCTCATAACGGAAACTCTTCAACTTCTTAAATCTTAACCCATTACACTCTTCTATTAGTGTGATTGTCTTTTCATATACTTCTAGAAAATAATGGTTTGCAAAATCTGGGCATTGATCAAGTCTGCACACAGTATTGTGCTTGGAAGAACGTTGCCCACATCACAAAGCATCATAGCAAGTGTACGGTGATTTGGAGGACGAGCTACACGGAGCCCTTTTTTTGAAAAATTATTTTTTTTCAAAAAACGAGCTCCATGAAGCTCGTCCTCCAAATGAACTTTACGATGATTTGGAGGACGAGCTCCATGGAGCCCTTTTTTTGAAAAATCAAAAACGATATTTTTAACTTTCCAAAAATCTGAAAAAAAATCCTAGACGTAGACCATGATTATGTCTACCACCGTGAAAAATACCAGTGCAAAATATTGTGTATTGTGGTCTGCGCAAAAATAACAAAATTCTGGATCTGAGATTTGATTTGAACATTTTCAGATTTGTCAGTATTTGTTGGAGATATACCTACTAGTGGTATCACCAGCATGGATCAATCCGGCTAGTCCAGGGTGGCCCGCAGTGGTGGTGAAGGCTTTGCCTGCCGGGCGGCCCAGATAGCTGACGACCAAGGAAGGCGGATGCCGGCAAGGAGGAGGCCTAAGACTGAAGCCCATGAAGCCACCAAGACCAAGACGGAAGGCGGCAGACTTGCCAGCTAGGTTTAGGACTCTGTATGTTTGCCGGATACGTAATCTCCTTGTAACCCCGGGTCCAGCCGCCTATATAAGCTGGACCTCGGGACGCCTTTAGGGCATCCAATCAACATACGACCAACTCATGTAACCTGTATCACGGCTATTGCCTTATAGTGAGTTATAGCAGCACGTAGGGCTCCGCCACCGCCGTGGAGCCTGAAGCTGGGTAAACTGATGTGTACAATCCTGACCTCGACGACGTCCACCTTCTTGCCCTACGTTCACCCTCGGCTAGCAGGACCCCGTCTCCTATCTCAGATGCCGATACGACGACAGTTGGCGCCCACCGTGGGGCCTAAGGCGTCAGGCGTCACGTTCCAGGCGGGAACCCTTGGCGGCATCGGCGAAACAATCACCGTCGGCCGCGCTGTTCGCTATGGCGACAACCACTACATCAGCTGCGACGAGTCCTACATCCCCGCAGACGACTACATTGTCGGATGCGGAGTTGTGCCGTTTGGCGGCGTCGATGTGTTCATCGGCTACACTTCTGAGGCGTATGGTTTACCGCGGATTTATTCGCCATCCCACCCGCCCTACAATCAAGACGGATCTGAGTTTGCATCCCCCGAGGAGTCCGCAGATTCAGATCTCCACTTTGTCGGCATGACGGGACTGGGATCCGATTCCCAGCCCAACAGTCAAGATCCTGAATCTATTCTTCCTGCCTCCAGGATGATGCGATGTCGGATGCCGGATCCAGATCTACTGTTCACGTCAACGTAGATTCTGATTCCGAGGAAAATTCTGCAAGCATGTTTGAGCAACGGGTCAAGCAGTGTTTCGTTACACCTGAGCCCCCGCCTTCTGAGGCGGCTACGGGCTCCTCCATCAACATGCAGCAGGTTTTTGTGGCGGATGTCACCGGTGCAGCTTCAGAGCAGGCGGCGGCAACTGACGCCGCCAACCTGGGGACCCCGGCAACCGATCCACTGTTTCCAGAGCCTCCTGGGGCTCCGAAGAAGAGGATTCTAGAAAAAGGCGAGCCCAGCAAGATAGGGAACATGGCGGCCCTGGCGGAAGTTCTACACACGCCGGTGACCGACAAAACCAACCCGGCTGATTTTGAGAAGCTTCGAAACACCTTGGTGGAGCAAACTGAGTACCTCAAAAGCAAGCAAGCAGAGGTCCAGAGCCTCCTCGATGAAGCCAAGGAGGAAAACGCCAAGATAACCGCCAAGTGTGACCCCAAGCGCAATCTTTTCACCACCACTCCATTGCCCAAGCCGGCAGGACCTAGGGTAGAGAAGAAAAGCAAGAAAGGCAGGGATCCGGACAACTTCAAATCCCCTGCCCAAAAGCTTGGTTTCGAGTGGGCTACAGCGCCGCAGCGTAAGGACGAGAATGGGGACATCATCCTCGCCACCCCTGTCCTAAACACTGCAGCCGCCTTAGACATCCTCAACAATGATGACTACGACAAGGAGCAGGCCCGTGCTGATTCTTGCGCCGACATGGCAGACGCAAGGGGAGGAAAGTTGGAATCCAAATCCAACGCTTGCAAAGCTGCGGCCGGTGGCAACCCGAAGATCCGTCCGGCTCCAGTAGCCACGGAAAAGGGAAGGACAAGGACAAGGACCCGCGCAAGTCACCACCTCCCAAAAGGCAGCGTGACGAGGCGTCCAGAACCGGCAACAGGCGCAAGGCCTCACCCCCTCCGCCTAGGCGGGACGAAGGCGGAAGCAGGGGCAGCAAGCAGCCGCCAAGGAGTGGCGGCAATCGCAACGCCCCGCCGCCAAGAAGAAGCAGGGACCGCACACAGTCCCCACCACCAGTGCCCAGGCACGAAGGCGGAAGCCGGGGACACAACAACGAGCCTAGGCACAGCCGGGCAGCGCAGGACGAGCCTAACGCCGACAGATCCGGCAAGCAGCTCAGTCCGCAAGACGCACGACATCGTCTCAATGACATCAAGGCTGGAAAGCAGGATGCCTATCTAGGACCTGAGTGCTTTGGCCCAGCCATCCGCAACGTCAAGTACCCGAGATATGACATCAGTGTCAAAAACTCATCAAAGGTACAATGGAGCGGACAAGCCAAACTCATGGTTGTCGGACTACGCGCTGGCAGTTGAAATTGCCGGAGGCAATGGCCTCGTCGCCGCACGCTTCCTTCCCCTCATGCTAGGGGACAGCCCGAAGCTGGATCGAAAACTTGCCGGAGAAAAGCATTCATAGTTGGCATGACATGGAAAAGGTGTTCACACAGCACTTCCAAGGCACGTACAAGCGACCCAATACATACACAGATTTGGTTCGTTGCGTGCAAAAGCCAGATGAAACAAGCTTCTTGGCAAGGTGGATTCAAACAAAGGCAAGCTGCGAGAACGTAGACGACAATCAAGCAATCCATGCCTTCACCACAGGCCTCCTGAAGGGCTCAAGTCTCAGACATAAGCTCGTACGCATGCAAGTCAAGGATCTCGGAGTCATGCTCGAAGTAGCAGCCATGTACGCACAGGCGGATGATGATGCACGCGATGGAGATGGCGCACATGACATGGCGCCAAGCAGGCGAGCAAGTCACAAACGCAAGGCTCCCCAGGATGACAAAGCCGGACCGTCAAACGAGGTCGCCGCCGCCTTCGAAGGCAAAGGCGGCAACCGCAAGTGGAAAGGAAAGGGTAAAGATGGCGGCTCCAGCAAGCAACGCCTGACATACGATCAGGCAAAAGCCTTGCCCTGCCCAATCCACGCGTCCTTAGGCAAAGTTAACCACACATTAGGGGAATGCCGGTTCATGGAGGACTTCAAGAAGGACCCCGAGGTTGGCTGGAAGTCAAAAAAGAGCAAAAAGGCTGAGAAGACAAAGAAGGAAGATGATGATGGGGCAGTTTCCATGTCCGAGGATGAGGAACCCAAGCTGGTGCGCAAAAAAAAATACCCAAGGTACATGGCCAATTGGTGTGCTTCTTGGCACTCCTTCGGCAAAGGAAGAAAAGGCGGAGATGCGCGAGCTAAACGCCACAGTACCAGATGTTCCCCAGTATCTAGACTGGTCAGAGGAGCCAATAACTTGGGATAGAGATGATCACCCAGATCACGTACCTCACCCCGGCAAATACGCCCTTGTCGTCGACCCAATTGTCGATAACTTCAGACTCACCAAGGTGTTGATGGATGGCGGCAGCAGCCTCAACATCATCTACGCGGACACACTGAAGCGCATGAACTTGTCGGAAAGCCAGCTTGACTACAGCAAAGTCAAGTTTCATGGCATCGTTCCGGGAAAGCAAGCCAAGTCAATGGGAAGCATCAAATTGGAGGTTACTTTCGGACTGAGACAAACTACCGCTCGGAGTATCTCAGGTTCGAAGTAGTCCCCTTCAAAAGTGCCTACCACGCCATCTTTGGACGGCCAGCTTTCGCCAAGTTCATGGCTCGCCGTGTTACATCTACAGCAAGCTGAAGATGCCGGGACCCAACGGTACAATCACCGTCAATGGCAACTTCAAGAAAGCAAAGGAGTGCGAGCGTGGCAACGCCGCCTTCGCTGAGGCAGTCCTCCACGCAGAGGAGTTAGCCATGTTGAAAAAGGAGCTTGATACGTCGCAGTTGCCGGAGCATGTAAAGACCGCTGAGCAAAAGAACACTTTCAAGGCGTCCGAAGACACAAAGAAGGCGGATCTGGTCCCAGGTGACAGCTCCAAGCAAGTCACCATAGGGGCAGGCCTGGACGACAAATAGGAAAGCGCGCTCGTCAGGTTCCTCCGTGAGAATCAGGACATCTTTGCATGGTCATCAGCCGACATGCCAGGTGTCCCGAGGGAACTTGCCGAGCACTCTCTTAACGTCTACGAAGGAGCCAAACCAGTGAAGCAAGGAATAAGGCGCTACGGTGAGAAGAAGCGGACAGCAATAGGGAAGGAGATCATCAAGTTGCAAGAAGCCAAGTTCATTAGGGAGGTAGTACACACTGATTGGTTGGCAAATCCTGTAATGGTTCCAAAACCTAATAAGGAAATGAGAATGTGCATTGATTATACCGGTTTGAACAAGTGCTGTCCTAAGGACCACTTTGCTTTGCCTCGTATAGATCAGGTCATAGACTCCACAGCCGGCTCCGAGCTGCTGTGCTTTTTGGATGCGTACTCCGGGTACCACCAAATCAAAATGCGAGAATCCGACCAAATCAAAACAGCGTTCACTACGCCCTACGGGACCTTCTGCTACATCACGATGCCCTTCGGTCTAAAAAATGCCGGCGCAACGTATCAGCGGTGTATGCAAAGATGCCTTCACGAGCAAATTGGCCGCAATGTTCACGTCTATGTTGACGACATTGCCGTCATGTCAAGAAAGAAGGCAGATTTGCTTGACGATTTGAGAGAAACCTTTGATAGCCTCCGGGTATATAGGATGAAGCTCAACCCGAAAAAATGCGTCTTCGGGGTTCCTGCCGGCAAATTGCTTGGCTTTATCGTTTCCGAACGAGGATAGAGTAAATCCAGAAAAAATCAAAGCGATCCTCAACATATCCAGGCCCAAGGACCTGAAGGACGTGCAGCGACTTGCCGGCTCGGCGGCTGCCGTCAGTCGTTTCATTAGCCGTCTTGGTGAGAAGGCACTGCCTCTCTACCGGCTTCTGAAGAAATCCGACAACTTTGAGTGGACAGACGAAGCAGACGCCGCCTTGCAGCAACTCAAGGACGCGTTAACGTCTGCTCCAATCTTGGCAGCTCCTCGTTCGCAGGAACCAATGCTGCTTTACATCGCGGCAACTAACTTGGTTGTTAGCGTGGTACTGGTTGTGGAACGCAAGACGGAAAATTCAGACTTGCCGGAACAACGTCCGGTTTACTTCATCAGTGAAGTATTTTCCGCCTCAAAACAGCGTTATCCGCATTACCAGAAGCTGGTCTACGGTGTTTTCTACGCCGCCAGGAAGTTAAGGCACTATTTCCAGGAGCATTCAATAACGGTGTGAGCAAGGCACCTCTGGGGGATATCATCAATAATACAGATGCAACAGGCCGCGTTGCCAAATGGGGCATCGAACTTGCCGCCTTCGACATCATGTATAAACCCAGAACGGCCATTAAGTCTCAAGCCTTAGCAGATTTGTAGCAGATTGGACGGAGGCCATGGACGAAGTACCTCTCCCTGAAGATGCATATTGGATCATGCACTTTGATGGATCAAAAATGCTTCAGGGCTCGGGGGCTGGCATTGTTTTAAGAAACCCTCAAGGAGACAAGCTTAGTTATGTGTTACAAATTCACTTCAAGGCAACTAATAATGTTGCTGAATACGAAGCTCTCCTTCATGGTTTACACATTGCCAAGGAACTTGGCGTCCAGCGTGTCCTCTGCTACGGAGATTCAGACTTGGTGGCGCAACAGATACGTGGTACTTGGGACACAAAGAGCGAGACAATGGCGGCATATCGAGCTACCGTTGACGAATTCGCCAAGTGTTTTCTAGGCTACGAGGTCCGCCACATCCCAAGAGCTCAAAATGAGGCGGCAGATACACTTGCCAGAATGGGGTCTGAACGCAAAAAGGTACCAAAAGATGTTTTCCTGGAACACCTACACAAGCCGTCAATAAAAGGAGCAGACCTCCTTGACCCAGAATCGGCAGAACCAGTTGACGATGCTAGCTATGCCGTCTACTGGTAAAGCCGGATTGGACGACGCCATATTTGGACTTCCTGATCAATCAGGAGTTACCGGATGATGAGGTTTTGAAAAGGCAAATAATAAGAAGAGCCAAGGCATTCACAATAATCAAAGGCGAATTGTACAAGCGTAGCACCACTGGTGTTTACCAACGTTGCATTTCGCCCGAAGAAGGCAGAGAACTGTTGGATGAGATACATGCTGGCGTGTGTGGACATCACGCTTCCTCACGCGCCCTTGTTTCAAAAGCCTTCCGACAAGGTTTCTATGGTTGACAGCCAAGCAAGATGCAGAGACATTGTCAAAAGATGCAGGGGCTGCCAACTTTATGCCAGACAATCACACATGCCGGCTCAGAGCTTAAAACAATACCCATCACATGGCCTTTCGCAGTCTGGGGCTTGGACATGGTTGGTCCGTTTAAAACGGCGCCTGGTGGCTACACACATTTACTTGTGGCTGTAGACAAGTTCACCAAGTGGGTTGAAGCTAAGCCTATCAAAAAGCTAGACGGTGCCACAGCCGCAAATTTTCTGTGGGGAATAATCTCTCGGTTCGGGGTGCCTCATAGCATTATCACCGATAACGGCACTAACTTGTCGCAAGGCGAAGTTGAGGAATACTGTTATAAGCATGGCATCCGCCTAGATCTTGCCTCAGTAGCACACCGCAGGCAAACGGTCAAGTAGAGCGTACAAATGGTTTAGTCCTACAAGGCATCAAACCACGTCTCGAAGTACCATTGCACAGAGCGGCTGGGGCTTGGGTGGATGAATTGCAATCTGTCCTTTGGAGTTTACGCACAACTCCAAACAGATCAACCAAGTTTACTCCTTTCTTCTTAGTCTATGGCGCAGAAGCAGTGTTGCCGACCGACATGATGTATGATTCTCCCAGAATTCAAGCCTACGTCCAGGAAGACGCAGAAGATGCAAGACAGGATGGCCTTGACCTACTTGATGAAGAACGAGATTGCTCTCGCACGATCCGCCATCTATCAGCAAAGTTTGAGGCGTTATCACAGCAGAAGAGTGCGGCAACGAAGTTTTAGAGTTGGTGACCTGGTCCTCCGCCTAATCCAAGACAGGAAAGGCTTGCATAAGTTATCCCCGCCTTGGGAAGGACCTTTTGTGGTCAGTAAGGTGTTGCTCAATGGTTCTTATTACTTGGTAGACGCACGAGACGGATACAAGAAGAAGCGAGGTCGCAAGCGCAAAAGGAAGGTTGACGACAAGTATGAAGAAACCAAGCGACCCTGGAACATTGAGCAGCTACGTCCTTTTTACACTTAGCAATTTCCACATTGTAATAAGTACTATATGATTATGAAATAAAAGTCTGTGGTTTGCTCATTCAGTTTTGGGATCATGCCATCTTTTGTCTTTTCTCGCAATCATATATCTGTTGTCATAAAAGTTACCAACAAAATAAGTTTTTGCTCCGTGCTAAGGTTCAAACTTTTTGACATTTGCCGTCTGCCGGCTAAAAAAGCAAACAATCTTTGCACCGCCTAATATGCTTATCTGTCTGTTTGTGTGTGGGTCGCCTAGTAGTATGTCGTTGGCACCAACATGCTGGCTTTGGTCTCTGAGTCTAAATTAGTTGGTATTGCACCTGGTTGGCTCAGCTAAAGTAACTAAGATGAGGTTCCGCCAACATATGAAAAAGCTAAACATGCAAGCGAGATACATATTAAGGCGGGCCACTTAAATAAGCCTACCGCCAAGTGTAGCATAAAAGTTGGCCCAGAATATTTACAAACCCAAAATATAAAGTTTTTTGCGTTAACAGATTAACGCAGTGTTTTGTGCTGCCATTGCAGGAGAGGACAGTCAAGGAGTTGCCGCCTTGGTGGAGGTGGTGAGAGATCCTGGGGGCTGACGCCGGCATTCTTGGGGCTGGCTCCGCCATCCTGGGGCTGCGCTCGTCAGCTCCGGCTTCGCCTTCTCCGCCTACGGCAGCTTCAGGATCCGCCAAGGAGGGATCGGCTATGGCAACATGGGATCCGGGTGTTCCTTGTAGAACTTGCGGATGTCAACCATGTTGGCAACCCGGGTCGCATAGCCCGAACAGACCGCAGCACGTCCTGCATCACGATGGCTTGGTTGTTTTCGTCTTCGGTGGGGAAGTACTCGGTGACTTGATGAATATCAGCCTCCGGGTACCACGCCGCCGTCATCGCCAATGCCAACTTGGCGCCGCCTCGTGCTGCTGAGCGTAGCGTGTCATGTTCGGTTGCCGCCTTCTCCAGCAGTCCGGCAGGCATCGAAGTTGACGGGATCGCCGTCCTCGCCAGGGTAGAACTTGGCGGCAAACGCTTTGCCCGCACCGACAATCTGGTTGACGATTTCGCCAACTTTCAAGATACGGGCAAGGCGCGGCGTCGTAGCCATGTCATCACCCAGTTAGCCGGCACTGCACAAATACAAACAGTTACACACTGCAGCTTGAAATTTCAAGAGTGCAAAGTATCAAAGAAGGATGAAGGGTTAGAGACGTACCCAAGACATGCTCGTGGATGGCGTTGACCTCGTCCAGATGGTTCTCAAGTGTTTCCTGAGCTAGCTGGACTGCCTGTGACAGTTGTTCCTGCTGCGCTTGGCATTCTTGTTCACCTGGTCGAGGTTGTTGCTCATGGCTTCAAGTTGTCCCGTCAACTTGCTAACCTCGGCGGCATGGGCCAGCTCCCGCTCATCCAGCTCCTTGGCATGATCCGCCTTCAGCTTTGCCACCAACTCAGCAAGATCTGCAGCTTCGTTCATCAAAGCTTGCATGTCAGTGGAGTTCTTGAGAATATCTTGCGCAGTGTTTAGTAATTCTACAAATAAAAAGAAAAGACGACTAAAATACTTGTCGGAAAAGCAAAAAGAAGTCGGACGAAAAGAAGGCAAAGAAAACTTTGTCACCTTCATCCTTTTTGCGAGCCTCTTCCAAGCTCGCAATCTGGGCGTCCTTCATCTCCACGTCCTGCTGCAGTTGCTGGCATTCTTTGTTTTTCTTCTCTTGAGCACGGAACAGCTCAAGATTGGAAGCAAGAACGGCCTGCATGCACGAAAACAACGTTGCGGTTAGCACTATTTAGTCAACGAGACCACTTTGCCGGCTAAAAATTTTTCAGCCGCCAAAGTGCTCGGGGGCTGGGACTATAGGCTACATTACCTCAAGTTGTCCATGCAGGGTCTCGTGGAGTTCATCCATGTGCGCGTACCATTTGCGGGTACCTTCACGCATGGTCCTTAGCGTTTGCCGGGGTCTTGCAACCCTTTGCCAGATTGAGAGCCAGGATGGGAGGACGATCCGCCTTGGTCAGCCGCCATCTGTCATCCATCTCTTGCTTCATGGCAATAAATCGAGCGGCATCATTAGCCGAAGCTTCAGCCGTCTTGGAAAAAGTAGGTCCGGCAACTGACTTTTTGCCCGCCATCTTCTCCGTAGCCGCCTCTGCGGTACCAGCAGCTGTGTACGTTCCCTGGCATACAACCACGGGAACGCCAACTGTGGGCGTTGTCGGCGCAGCGGCTGGAGAAGAACGTGGTGGCTTGCCCCTACCGGCAGAAATCTTCAGGTTGGCGCGGAGCTTGGGCATGGCAGGCTTGCCCCTGTAAGCAGAAAAGTGCAAGTTTGTCAGTACAAACTTATATCAAAATGGCTAAGTCAGGGAAAGCAAAAGCTTGCCTACCGCTTGAATGGGACATTCTCCAAGGTCTCATCCTCTGCATCACAGAGGTGGCCGCTTTCTTCCTCTTCTCCAAATCCTTGGTGGAGCCGCCTATTTGCGCTTCTTCGACTTGCTGGCACCGGTGTCGTACCAGTTAGGAGCCAAGTCTTCATCCCCCAAGGTTTGCAGCTGAAAAGGAAAAAGACAGAACTTAATTCAGTACCCAGTGGACAAAGATGTCAAGTAAAAGACAAGTATCTCTGGCTTACCACTGGGGCTGGGTTGTCATGGGTGAACATGGCGACGCCTTCAGCCGCCTTCACCGACAGAGGCTTCACAAGCTCTCTGAGCCGGTACTCTAGTGCATCTTGGTCAAGGGTGCTGTTGCCGGCGTCATCCGCCTTGTACTCGCACATCTTCAGTGGGCGATGGCGGAGTGGCATTATCTTCCTCGACACCCAGCAGATGACGGTGTCAACTCCGTCAAGTTGCGGAGCCTTCATCGTCTTCGTCAAGAACTCGATCCGCCTGACGGCAATTCGAAGCTCAGCCGACAAGCTGCTAAGCGGCACCTTTGCCGTCCAACAGGCCTTGTGGGTTGGCGGACCGTTGACAAAAACAGGCATCCCCTGTGTTGTGCCGGGTGTCGGGATGTCCTTGCAGTAGAAAAAGGTGCTGGTCCAGTGCTTCACCGACTCGATGTATGGTATCTTTGGGTACCAGTCGGGTTGGCGGCAGTTGAAGGTTACGCTACCGCAAGTTGCCAGATGGCCGCCTGGTATGGTTTGCCGGCGGCACAGGAAGCAGTACTTGAATAGCTCTATGGACGCAGCTATGCCTAAGTACCCTTCGCACAAAGCCTGGAAGCCGGCTAGCACTAGAATACTGTTGGGCGCTATGTTGTGCGGCTGCAGCCCATAAAACTAAGCACCGCCAGAAAGAAGGCGGAAAGCGGCAAAGACATACCGCGGAGGCTGTGCGACGCCAACATGACGCGCTCGCCGTCTTGCGGGTCAGGGACTGCCTCGTCGCCTGGAACCCTCCAGGAGCATTCCGTCTTGGGCGGTATGTAGCCGCCTTCCTCCAGCTCCTTCAGATAGGCTGACGTCATAACTGACGGCAGCCAATACCTGGAGCCAAGGTCCGCCGTCTCCTCTTCATCCTCGGCGTCGTCGTCGTCGGCGGCAGCTTCTGCCTCCGCCGTGGCCTCAACGCTGGCCGTCGCTAGGGATGGGAGCGGGAAGGTGGGAGTGGACGTTGCAGGTGCCACCGGAGTTGGGGAAGAAGAGGAAACCTCACCCGCAGCCACGGTGGGGACAGGAAGGTCTCCGGCGCGCTCGCGGGAACCGCCGCGCCGCTGGTGCAGATCCAGATCCCGCCGTGGTCGCCGAGGCCGCAGCCAGCGCCGCCGCGCCGCCGAATCTTGCTGAGTGCTCGCCATTTGCCGTGGAGGCTCTGCTCGTGCTCGCCGGAGTTGAGTGCGGGGAGGAGGAGAGCTCGGGAAGATGAGGAGGCCGCGGTGGATGCGAATGGGGAAGAAGCTCACCCGAGGCGCCCTTTGGGTATTTATCTCCACGCGCCAAGATCCGTGCGCGAGATTGGGGGGACGCACGATCTCCGCCACGTGCCCACGATTTGCACGTCGTGGCAACGGTGTCTGCGGCCTTCTCCCCGATTCTTGTGCGTAGTGGAGAAATAATCATGACACATGCCCAAGTCCAAACTGTCGTGGACTGCATGACGTCATCCGTCAACATTTGACGGGACTGGTCAAATGACAAGACTGGTGCCGGGAAGATTCCTGACAACGGTCAGGCCGTCTTTCCCATGATGGCGGCAAATCATCCGACTACGTTAGGCGGATCGCCGCTTACTTTCAACTTTGGAATGCTTCAAGCTCTTCAGCCGCTTACAAGACAAGACGGACGTTGCCGACAAAAGAAGACGGCGCCTGAAGAACTCGAACCCTTCCAGGGGCTAATGTTGGGGATATACCTACTAGGGGTATCACCAGCATGGATCAATCCGGCTAGTCCAGGGTGGCCCGCAGTGGTGGTGAAGGCTTTGCCTGCCGGGCAGCCAAGATAGCTGACGACCAAGGAAGGCGGATGCCGGCAAGGAGGAGGCCCAAGACTGAAGCCCATGAAGCCACCAAGACCAAAACGGAAGGCGGCAGACTTGCCGGCTAGGTTTAGGACTCTGTATGCTTACCGGATACGTAATCTCCTTGTAACCCTGGGTCCAGCCGCCTATATAAGCTGGAACTCGGGACGCCTTTAGGGCATCCAATCAACATACGACCAACTCATTGTAACCTGTATCACGGCTATTGCCTTATAGTGAGTTATAGCAGCACGTAGGGCTCCGCCACCGCCGTGGAGGCTGAAGCTGGGTAAACTGCTGTGTACAATCCCGACCTCGACGACGTCCACCTTCTTGCCCTACGTTCACCCTCGGCTAGCAGGACCCCGTCTCCTATCTCAGATGCCGATACGACGACAGTATTTGTCTTTTTTGTGTAGGATGGAATACAAACTATTACGGATTGCAAAATTACAGACTCGTAGAATAGGTCATTGTGAATATCTAGAATTTTTTGTAGCATTTTTGGAAACTTAAAAATATCGGTTTTATTTTTTTCAAAAAACGGGCTCCATTGGAGCTCATCCTCCAAATGAACTTTCTGGCTAGTAATATTTTTCTCTCAGTCCGACCGAATCAGAAGCTAGCAATCAATACTTCAATAGAAGCACCTCTCATCTCTCCCTCCTCTCTAATTTCTAGCAACAACAGAACTAGACCCCAATCTGCAGCCCCTAACTCTCATGCTTTCTGTTTAGCACGAGCGGTCACCTCTCCTTCTCTCGTCCAACTAAATCGAGTGGCCATTGGCAACCTCCGGCTCCCCGTGCTCCATCTTTTTCCAGATAGGAAGCGGCGCTGGAGGCAGGGCAAGGGGGAACGGTGCGACTAGATTCGTGATTTGCCTACTCTTTAGCAGGTTGGCATATTTGGCTCGCACGAGGGGGAATTCATTGATGCTCTATTTTTACCTTTTTGCGCTTGTGATTAGATCTGAGGGTCTATTTTTGCTCAAAATCAACTAATTTTGCTTTGGTGACCCAGATAATACTGCTCTAAGACGTTACTCCCTTGAGTTGCTATAAAGTGAACTAATTATGATACCATAGACCGTAAGTTCAACCAAGTTTACAAACCTTTTTTACACAACGAGAGCTTACTCCCTAGCCCTATGAGCCTTCACACGAAGATAGATATCAACAGTAACACACTTCTCGGTTAAATTACATCATATAGAAGCTCATTTAGCCAGACATAGAGGCAATCACAGATTTAATGTCGTTGGCTATATTCTTGGCATCCGCAGCAATACCAGCCAATCCTCTCCTCGCCAACCCAGCACAGTAGAGTCTATTTTCACCTTTCCAATGATTTGGATATTCTTTGGTTGGCAGTCCATTGTGGTTTAACATGCTCTCACCATTCTGCGCATATAAATAACATAGAATTTGGTTAGAAGATTTAACATTTTTTGGTTGTTGCACCAAAAAGAATCTGACTTGGGAAAATTCAGAAATCAATGTTAGTACCTTGAGCCACATATTTGATGTGCTCTTGTATCCAGTTGCAAACACGATTGCGTCAAATGATATTTCATCCCCACAATGAAATTTAACTTTACTGCCCATGATCTTACTAATGCTTCCTTGAACCTACAAGAGTTAAACTAATGTTAGTAAGCTCGCATAGTAAATCAGCATATATATGGTGTAGGTTTATATCATGTCCCAGAATATACTTACTTGGATGATGCCTTTTTTATTAACCCAACAGTGCCAACATCAATCACAGCGGATCGGCCGGTTTTTGACTTGAGCATCATTGGACCCATTTTTGGCATTGTGATACCATACCTTGATAGGTCTCCGAATATGAACTTTGTTGCCATAACAAGGAGGTTATCCACTAGATTCAGTGGAAGATGGTGGGCTAGTGTCATCCCCAATCAGATTAGTTCCTTTGTCATTATGTGAATCTGCAGCCACAAACTGGGTCAGACATCTCTTCAACATGCAGGATGAAATAAAATATCATCCTAGTGAAAATAAATACTAAGATATTGTATCCTATTACAAAAGAAAAAATATAAGGTGCACATACCGGGCTTCGTATAACAACCGTAGTATTGACACCATGGGTCGCAAGGTCGTAAGCAATTTCCATTCCGGAGTTTCCGAATCCAATGACCAACACGCTCTTATCAGAGAAGCTCATGCCTGACTTGTATCTTGATGAGTGGATGGCCTCACCCGGAAAACTGTAAAGTCCAGGGATCACCGGAATATTCTCTGCGCTATTTTCACCACTTGCCACAACAAGAAACTTTGCGGTGAAATTTATTGTTGTGCATTCCGCCATGTCGCGAGCCACGATGGACCAGCACTTCTTATCTTCATCATACGTGGATGACTCCACACTGGTGAGATACTTTGGTTGAATATTGAAACGCTCAATATAGGCATCCAAGTACTTGATAAACATGGCTTTTGGTATGTATGTTGGTGCATCTGCTGGGTATGACATGTGCGGTAATTCGCAAAACTCCTTTGCAAGATGCAGCTTCAAGCGATCGTATGCGCGGTTGCGCCAAAGTGACGCGCTGCTCGCGCTCGACGATGACATAGGGAATGGAGAATTGGGTAAGGCACGCTGCCATGGCGAGGCCGGCCGGACCAGCACCAACAATTAGCACGGCGACATTCTCCATTGCAAAGACAAGATTTGGCGAAGTTGTGGGATTTGGGTGTGGTGGTACGCTAGGAGACTTAGAAATAGGAAGATGCGTTTGTTTGCTGGCTAGTTGGATCGATCTTTGGATGAGATAGTCGCATGTGAGACATATATATGCTTGTAGACTTCATGTATCAATTCTGTTTTGTGACTCATTTCAGATTAAGGGGCTCAGAAAAAGGTAAATATCAATTGGCGGGTAAAACCTGGTATATCCAGTTCGTCTAGATTGGGATGTTATAAATGTCATTGTTGGTGTCAAAGTATGTCCTGATACACAATAGGTAGGAAATGCAGTATTGTTCTTTTACATTCTTTTGGAAACTTACCAGCCGTACTAGGGTATGTTGAATAATTGACAAGTGTTTCTTTCCTTTCCTATCGTCATTAATGAAAATTCTTATAGGACAAAGATATGTTCAGAGTATATATTATCCAGATGTTTCTTACCTTTCCTGTACTTGGTAGGGGTAATTGACTAGTTGGTGAACCCGCATGCCACACGTTCGTAGCCATGGGATGACATGGCGATATCAGCGTGCAACGTGGGGTGTCATTCTAGTTTTTAGCGTCTTGTACTCTGGTTACAATAAAGAAATAAATAGGGAAGAGAAGAACAGAAAAGCCGCAAGTTTTGCGCTGCACCAAATCCTTACCAGCTGCTATTGTTGTTTGTCATTATATAGTAGTAGTACTAGTTTTATAATTTAAAATTGCCCATGTTGTGTAACTGATCCCAGCTTTGTGCATTTTGCTCTTATTTGATCGAACATTCTGATATGGACTAGTCCTGTGGCCCAGTACATTGGTTCTAGGATAGTATTCAACTTGAGCTCACACTTTAAGTTGCAAGTTAAACCTGCAATGCATTTTAGTGTTAACTAGCATGATCAAGTTGAGGTAATATTTTTTGCTATTTTGTTCGTATAAAGATCGAGTGTGGTTCCCTTAAGAAAAGCCTGGAAGGAAAGTACCTTCAAATCAAGGCTACCGAAGCAGAGATTCATAATTGTAAGAAATACTAGTGTGTAAGTACTACTTTTTTTAGTAATTCATGCTCTCAGCACAACATGATGCTATGCGAGACATGTTTTGTATATGAAGAATCAAATATAACTGACTTATGATGCATCCGACTTCTTGCAACTGAAACATCAGACAACTTTTAATAACACTTGGGTATTACCGTTGAAGAATTTATATGTCGCTCTCTGCGGCTAGAATGTTTGTCTTTGTAGAAGGGAGTCGGGCACGGCTAGTCTGCTATGTAATAGTTCTTGTTGTCTAGTGCTTGAGCACACATTTGCATTACTAGAGTCCACTGAGCCAAATTTGTTAACCGGGTTTACAGTGTAAATCTTGGTCGTACATTTATGTTACTACCATACATTTGCATTACTAGAGTCCACTGACCATACATTTATGTTACTACTTTTTTGGTGGACTTCTGTTTCCATTATCAAAACTGAGACTATTTTTGTCTTGCCGTTCTTGAAGACAGCTCTTCGTGTATGATGTGAAAATTTGTGCGGTTACTTCTGTACTAGAATCTCACAGTTAATCATCTTATTCATTATTGTTGGTACATTGTCATAAAACCTAGGGTCAAGCTCGAACGGATCAAAATGGAGTTCATGGAGCTTCTTTCGAAGAACATTTCTCACAAGGTGGTTCAAACCCACACCGTCCTTGATCATAATTTGTCTACATATCACAAGTCGATATTTGTTTTTTTTTGTTGGCTGGGGTTCATGAACGAACTCCTTTGAGTTGCATAAAAGCGCAAATGTCGAAACATTGAGAACGTCATTTGGAACTTTTATCTTATTTGAGAGAACTTTGCATCAACTTGTTAACGTACTAGACATATTTGATGCCTGCAGAAGAAGCTGGGGGAAACGGGTGGCGATCCGCTGCCTGGCATGAACGAGCGGAAGAGACACAAATGGCAGCCACCAGCAGCAGAAGAAAGCCTGACCAATGCAGTGAAGCAGCATCTACTTACTTAGCTCCAATGACCATGGTTCTTGTAATAGCGCAATTGCAAATTTGCTGCCTAGGTAATTTTTTCATGAACATGCCCAGACATGCGTTTCCCCACGGATAAAATTCAAGCTACCAACGGGCAGGCTCTGTGACGAACTAATGTCACCAATTCAGTCCAAGGAAAAACACTCGTGATGGATCGATCTCTGCAACCCAAACTGAAATTTAACATTTTTTTTTAGGATAAGGTGGTCGTACCACCGCTCGAATAGATAGAAAAGAATTGGCCCAGTTTGGTATCATACAGTAGTAGTGTATATCGATGAATATTAAAACTCATCCAATAACAACACGTTAGAATAAGCTAAATTCCCTAGAAAAAAACCAGGTGTAGCTAACTAGCCCTACTTCAGATTCAGAGTGGGAAACTGATCGATGTCACATAGACTCGGCGGCGGCGGAGCCTGCTGCACTACAGGAGCCATGGCCGGTTCCTCCGCCGGCGTCGGCGCAGGGGCCTCCTTCACCGCGGCGCCCGGCTGCTCCTTCGCTCCGTTGTAGTTATACCCGCCGCCAACCTGCTTCACCCTCGCTCCGTGGGTCTTGCCCTTGCCGTAACCTGGAGCTGCACTCTTGCCGTCGTCGCTAGGGTCGACGCTGCCACCGTTTTCCGCCGCCTTGGCCTGCGCCTGCCTCCTCTGGAACTCCTCCTGCCTCTGCTTGAAGATGCGCTCCCGGGCAGACGGGTATGCCTTGCCGAAGAGCAGTGCGGTATAGTTGGTGCTACTCGCGGGGGCCGGCGCGGCAGGTGCAGCAGTCTGCTTTTCCGTCGCCCTTGCCGCGGAGGACGCCACCACAGCCCATCGGGGACCTGCTGCAACTGACGGTGCCGGGTTCGTCCGGGGCGTCTTGGACTTGGCCGGAGCCGGAGGTGACGGTTTCTTCTTGGACTTGGACGCTGACGCTGGCTTCTTCTTTGCCAGCGCGGAAACCTGATCCTTGTGCTGCGATTCGAAGTCGGCGAGGCGCTTGTCGCCGGAGTCGTCGCCGTCAAGGAGCGCAAAAAGGTTCACGCTTGCCTTGATTGCCGCTATGACGCCGATGCGATGCGGTGGCCGGTGGGCTTGGTTGATCGTTGCTCTTGGTGTGCGTGTCCTGCGTCCTGCGTATATATTGGCTGACAGTGAGACCTGACTCCTGAGCGACCTCCGTCCGAAATAGGAATCCTGTTCGAGTCCGAGTCGGAAAACTATGGATCAAAGGCCGAAACGAAACGAGTTTGGGACCCCTCAGAGTTCCAACTTCTGGTTTATTTTTTTCTGTAAATAATACGGATGGGATTTCCAGCTGCAAGGCCCGCAAAGCTAGCATCAAAAGCCCACTGGATCCACCGTTTTTTTTGCAGCACCACTTATGCTTTGACATTGTTCTCCAAAAAAAAAAAAAAACTTATGCTTTGACATCCTCCTTACAGTGTTCCTTCTTCTGTCCGCATTTCTGTTTCGTGCTTCACTCCTAGTCATGCATTTTGCCGAAACAATTCTTCTATGACATAAGTATGCATGTCCAATATCAAGGAGAAGGCCCTACTAATTCTAGGATTTATCCAGTTCTGATTGAGTAGGGAATGGCCTCGTAAAGGAAATGATGTTTATATTGAAACACATCCATATTTTACATAGCCGATGCACACAACCATTTTATTTGCATAAAAACGGGTGTGGTAAGTTGAGGAAAACAACGTGAGAAAATGACCTTGAAATCAAGGCTAAATAAGCAGAGATTCATACTCCCACACATCAAAATGTATAAGCACTTCTTTAATAGTTCATGCTCCGACACATCATGATACCAAGCAAGACATGTTTTGTATATGAAAAATTACATTAAACTGCCTGGCATTGCACACCATCACGCATTAGACGACGTCGTGCAACTGAAATATCAGACGAAAAATTTATCTCTACATAAGGGAGTCAAGGCAATTAGTCTACTATGTAATCATGCTGATTGTCTAGCGCTTGACAATACATTTGCATTACTAGAGTTACTGAGCCAAATTTGCTGGTTGTGCAGTTCTTGGTCATACATTTATGTACTACTGTTCATGGGCCAAACCTTTTGGACAGCCTTTTGTTTCATTCTCAAACTTCAGTTGAAAATTTTCATTAGGTTATTTGGAGATAGCTCTTTGTCGCTACTAAATCGAGTGGCCATTGGCAACCTCCGGCTCCCCATGCTCCATATTTTTCAGATTGGAAGCAGCGCGGGATCAAGCAGGGCAAGGGGAATGGAAGGCGGATGGAGTTTCCCTTCCAGCGGCGGCGCAGTACATGAAAAAGATGAAACCCCCCACATTTTTCCTTCCCAGTGCCGCGGGAGGGAACGGTTTGCCTACTCTTCCGAAGGTTGGCATATTTGGTTCGCATGAGGTGGAATTCATTGATGCTCTATTTTTACCTTCTGCGCTTGTGATTGGATCTCAGGGCCTTTTTTCCCCTCAAAATCAACTATTTTTGCTGTTCAAAATTTTGTTTCTTCGTGCAATGAAAATCCTATATACTAGCTAGGCTATAGTGGTACTCAAACAGATGGAGTATTCGGAAATCAGTTTTGGTTAGTAGGAGCAGATGATCTCATTACCTAAAAATCATATTTCAAATGTCAAAAAATCCAAAAAAAAAATCTCAGGTGTATATCTAGATATTGTATGTTGACACACGAAGTTTTGTGGAAAAATGATATTTTTGGGTCTGTATAAAAATGACAAATCACTGTGCTAAAAAATGACTTTGTATGAGACCTTTTTTTCTTTTTTGCACAGCCTAGAAAAATGTCTTTTTTGACGAATTTTTTTGTGTGAACATAGAATGTCTGGATTTACACCCAAAAATTTTCTTTCGGTTTTTTTGACACTTTAAAATATAGTTAAAAACATTTTCATAACGGGTCTATCTAACCCATGAGTCAAAACACAGTGTCCGTGGAGAATTACACTAATAGTATTAACTATAGTTCACTGTCAGAAAAAATGTGGTGATTCCACAAGGAAGGCAAACTCCAGGATCAGGCCGCGGGAGAAGCCCAAATCAATTCAATATACCAATCCAACGGTAGGCAGGGGCAGCCGTCGGATTTGACTAAACAGTCAAAGCCTTATGAGCCTTGCAGCATACGGTACCCACCTTCCCCTGCTCGCTAGCAAGTGCAGTCAGTCACAGTCCCCCTCTCTTCCCCATCAGCCCACACCACCGCCACCACACTCCACACCACCACACCGCCAGTCCGATCCACCACCTCCCGCTTCCGCCGTCAGCTAGGCGAGGCAAGGACCGCGGGGATGGACAGCGAAGCCGACTCCTGGTGGGAGTGGGATGATAACGCGCGGTTGCTTGATGCGATCTGCCGCGACGCTGAGAAGGCCGTCGTGACCCGCAAACCTAGCATCATTACTGCCCCCGCCACCGCCGCCTCGTGCCCTCATTCATCCTCAACCAACACCTCTGGTTTCCCTAGCGTCCTCGTCCCGTCACTTTTCTCCACCGGATCTGATCACCACATCTCCCTGCTCGCCACACCGGACGCTGAGGAGAGCGACTGCGAGAGCGAGACCATGGAGGCGATTTGTCCCGCGGGCACTGGACGGGCCAGGAGCGTGCTGCCGAGCCAGACCCACGTCAAGAGCGTGCCGAGGTGGAGGCATGATAGGGCGGCGAGGGAGAAAGAGAGCAAGTCGGCTGAGGAGCTCAGGGTGAGCTAGGAATATTGCTCTCTTCCCCGTAATTACAGACACATTGTTCGTATATCTGCCCTTTCTTGATTTCCTGATCCGTGTGGTGTGTTGCAGAGGGAGCTGGAGCGTGTCTCCAAGGAGAGGAACGACTTGGTATGCATCTCACATTCTCACTGTCCGCTATCGTTGTTCCTTAATGTAGTGCGTAGTACTCTGTAAATGGTTCTGTGACTGGCTCGAGCTTACAGCTTACTGCAGTCTGCATTGCTCTTGTTTGATCCCAATTTGGGATGTGGACTGGTGCAATCAGTACATGGCAGCTAGGCCAGTATCGAACCTGGCTCACATTTTAAGTTGCGAATTAACCGTGCAGAGAAACGAGTGCGCTGAGCTGAAGAAAGGCATGAAAAATAAAGACCTTGAAATCGAGGCTGCAGAAGCAGAGATTCGTGATTTGAAGAAGGCAAAGCTGTAAGTGTCATTCTTTGTAATGATTTATGCATGCTCTTTGGCGCATCATGATGCTGATGCAACACATGTTTTCCTTTCTATGTGAAGAATCAAAATTATAACTAAGTGGCCTTGAACCAGCTTGGATATTAGGGAGTGGCTTCTTGAATCTGTAGTTGGTTGACATGTCTTTCTGCACTGCATTTGAGTGCATGCTTTAACGTCAGTTTTTTTTTTTTTTTTGTATTCAGGGGCTGTTACAGCAAAGATATTTGCAGTACAAGGATGGCTTCTTCCCGCAAATCTAGCCTCACCCCAGCTCCCGCCGTCGTGGTTCCTATTACTCCACGAGGTCTTTCGCCGCCGCCGCAGGCAGATCATCTACAAGATCTGCCGTGACACTGATGAGGCCGCCACCGCCTACTGTTACCCTAGCCTTACTCCTGCTCCTGCGGTCCTGCCTCAGTTCCCGGTGATCTAGTGCACCTACTCTGTATCGTGTTGGTCATAGCACGAGTATGCGTCTAGCTTGTTTGTTCGAGAGTCCTAGGTGTAACTACGTAGTGAACTAGTGATCAGCGTGCGGTGTGATCCAAGTTCGTATCGTCTTGTACTCTTGTTGTTCGTCATTATGTAGTGGTATCGCTAGTTTTATCATTTATCATTGCCATATAATGTGTAACTGATTCCAGCTTGGTGCATTTTGCTCTTGTTCAATCCAACATTATATGGATTGGTCCGGTGGCCAACTGCATGGGGACTAGGTCAGTATTCAACTTAGCTCACACTTTAAGTTGCTGAGTTAAACGTCAAATGCATTTTAGTGTTAACTAGCATGATCAATTGGAGGTGTTTTTTTTCCTATTTTGTTAAGAAAAATGTAGTAAGCTAAGAAAAGCGTAGAAGAAGAAGACCTTAGAGGCTCGTTTAGCCGGACATAGAGTAGTCTAACACACTTCTACTTTTAAACGTCATAGTACAGAAGCTCGTTTAGGCGGACATAGAGGCTATCACTGATTTAATGTCATTAGCAATATTCATGACACTTGAGTGTTTATGGGACTTACTGGGGCCAAGCTACGTAATGCATCTATGAGATCAATAGTCACCAATACATCAACGGGCACTAACTAGCCGATGACATCTATCCTCATTGGTCGACATTACCTGAAGATTATCTCCAACCTGCAGATAATAAAAATCTTACTTTGCTACACAACAAGAGATTGTAAAAAGGATGTAGAGCGGACAGTTGGTGTGCTCCAACCTCGTTTCTATATTTTCTCACATCCTGCTCAAACATGGTAGCTAGATCAGATGTAGGCGCGAAGGATCTCGTCCAGTCGGGTGGGAAGAGGATACATGATCTATTTTATTTATCTTGTGTGTAACTATAAAGAAATAATTAATTCATTTGTAAGCCTCTTGAGATCCGTGTGATAGTCTGTTTCCTTACGCCTTCGGCGTGTATAGGCCTCCGCTTTATAGAGCTCACACTACGGGAGAGCTGAACTTTGCCGTGTGCTAAACTCTTTGCCGTGTGCAGGATATCGGGGCACACGGCAAAGATTCTTTGCCGTGTGGGGGCACACGGCAAAGAGCGACACACGGTATAGTAGCACATAAAACACACGGCAACGTTTGGCACACGACAAAGACACCAAAAAACACACAGTAAAGACCCGCACACGGAAAGACATTGGACACGTGTCAGGAGTCGGCCATCACCGCCGATGACTGCCGTTACTGGCGTCAAGTGCAGGTGGTACCCACATATCAGCTTTGACGTGTGCCCCGATATTTGGCACACGGCAAAGAGGTCGTTGCCGTGCAAATCTCCCCCGTGTGCGCGTTGTCGTGTGCAGCACACGGCAAAGACGTTGCCGTGGGTTTTTCTGCCTTCGCCGTGTGCTCGTGTGCATTGAGCACACGACAATGAACTGCTCTCCCGTAGTGTCAGTAGCTCTCCATGCATGAGAGAAACAATCAACGACAAATTGTAACCATAGTGGCCTGAGGGCATCTCTAACCGATCCCTAAAATCAGTTAGAGGAGTAAAAATAGGAGGCGACCGCACCTAACCGATCCCCAAAACGGTTAGAGGAGGAATTTTTACTCATCGGAGGAGTAAAAGTGGCGGCCGACTCCTAAATATACTCCTCCAAAACCAAATCCGAGAAAACCTCCCGCCGCTCCGCCTCGTCTTCCCGCCCTCCGCCGTTCTTTCCCGCCCGCCTCCCCGCCGGCGCCGATGTCGCCGACTCCGCCCGGGATCGACGCGCAGCTCTCCGGCGCACCTTCTCCGCCCATCCTTGGCTCCGGAGACGACCCGACGCCGCCGCAATCGGAGATTTCCGCCACGTCCGCGGCCGGAAAGAGGTTGGGGGCAAACAACGTGGTCCGGCCGGCCGGCACGGTCAAGGCCTCAGGTAAGGCCGGCGGCAAGCGCGTGGCGGCTCCCGAGGTGGCGCCGCGTCCTCCCATTGCTCCTGTGGCCGGCCTGCGGCAGAGCAAGCCGACTCCGGCCAAGGTGGCGCTCGCGGAGGCGGCGGCCTCGAAGAAGAAGAAGAAGGCCGAGGCGGCGCTTCCGAAGGCTGCAGCTGCCTCTTTGACGTGCAAGGCCTCGACGGCGAACCCTCCCCGAGGCCGGCCACCGCGGGCGGCCGTCGTCAACGTCGACGAGCCCGAGGTGTTCGATGGATCGTCGGCAAGGTAAAAAAATTCTTTTTCTCCTCTCCTCTCATCGGTTGGCTATTTGTCGACACACGGTGATGGTGGCCGAGGAGGAGGAGGTGGTGGTGGTGATGGTGATGACTTCTTCGGAGATGGTCTTTGAGCTCTTCGATGGTGGTCCACAACATATGAGGTGATATGTTGGTGGTATTTTGGATCAAACAAGGTCGATAGCTTCTTTTTGGTGACCTTGATCGATGGTGGTGGTAGAGTCTACTTTTGAATGAACTCTATGTTTGAATTGTTTGTTTGAACTATATGTAATGTTTGAATGCATATGTGGAGTGGTGGAAAGAAATGGGGCAAAAAAGTTTTACTCCTCTAAATATAGGAGTTCGGTTCCGCGCCGTCCACCTTTAGAGGAGTACTTTTACTCCTCTAAGTTTTAGGAGTCGGTTTACTCCTCTAAAGTTTTGGGGATCGGTTAGAGATGCCCTGATTGCGCGCAAATAGAACCAAATATCGTATTCGATTTGGCTAAAAACAATGAGCATGATAGGACTACAGTTCTTGTATACTGAGTTTAGTGTTGGATTTCATTTCAACCAAACGGCCAAACAAAATTATCTTGCGTCAGCCATATTCTAGTATTTTACAATTCTATAACCATACTGACACTAGCTGATTACCTTACGACAGAGCCATCCTATCGTCAGCTATGAGATGCCGTGGCACTTGGCTCTAATTCCGAATTCCCGGTGGCAACGGATGATGACGCTGCTGTAAAAGTGTACAGTATTTTTTTTTGCATGGTAAGTGTACAAGATCATGTCATTCTCCACAAAGCTACGTAGGTAACTAAGGTGGATCTATCCCTAAAAAAAAACACTAAGGTGGATCTGCTCTTCCAAATCCTCTTTCTAAACCCTCGATCATCGATACATCTTCTCCTGGACGCACGCGCGCTCGCGCTCGGGATCGATGGATCGCTGGGTAGACCCGCGCATAGCCCTAGCGGCGCAATATCCGGGGTACGACATCTCGGAGCTGGATCACCTCGTCGAGTGCAAGGGTCTCGATTCCGAGTACGACCCGGTGCTCATGAGGGTGCTCTTCGAGACGCCGTCTGGCTTCGCCATCTTCGCCATCGACTCGGGATACCTCTACGACATCGGCAGCGACTACACCGGCTTCGAGGTCCGTCCTCTTAGTTTGTTCTTCAGTTGTGTACCAGTTACCCTCGAATCCACATGAACTTGCTTACGTTTGCGGCTTTTGTGATGACAGACGATCTGGGTTCACTGTGTCGACAAGGAATCTGCGGACATGGTTTGATTTGCATTATTGCAATGTTATGTCTTCATTAATTCATCATCGACTACTAGCTGCTGTTCATTCAGTTCGTTTCGCGTGTGGGGCTGACTGCCATCTGCTTTGTTAGCTTTCATAACTCGTGTGGCTATGTACATGCATGACCCCTTAGGAATTCAACAGCTCACAATATTTTCTATACGCCCAGAGTCTTTCTTCCTATTGCTAGCCCAATCGAAGTTAATCCTCGGTATTAGTACAGTGACATTCCCTTTACTGCCGATGCTGGGCAATGTTTTATTTTCTTGAAATAATCTCGATATTAGTTTGAAGTTGTTGCTCTGTGACTTGTAATTATCAACCTGTTACTCAAAAGTAACATTTCAGAAATCTAATTTAATTTCATTACATTGCTGCTGCTCAAACGCTGTAAATTTACAGCCATCTTGGAACTGTTTTTTCGTAACACAGCTATATAGCGCGTTCTATTTCCTATTGTGTCAATCCTTCCTTGTAATTGTGGTTGGTGATCTAGTCCGTTCATGTCTTAAAAATTCTTCTAGAATAAGGCTGCAAATTAAGAGTCGTTTATATCGTCCTAGTGCTAAGAAAACCCGCAAGTAATGTAGTTTGATATAATCTTGAATTGGATACTGTGTGGTCATCTTTATACCTAGTTTCAATGCCTTGCAGCAAATTAAAATTAAACTTGATAGTGTGACTGTAGACAAAGCCGTGACATTATTCAAACTAGGGTCGTTCCATATGGCTGTGTTTCCCTTTAACCTTTCTAATAACTAGCTGAATGTCCGTGCGTTGCTACGGTCTGATCTTTTGTGCATAATCTAATATTTTTTAAGTACAATCAGTGGACCATGTTAAGTACAAATATCATTTTGATGTACAATCATTTACAGTTTAGTTCTAGCTGATGTTTCTAACAAATATAAATTGCAAATTCGAGGATGCCAGTGTTTTTGTTGAAGTGTCGATACCATTTGTGATAGTAAAAGCTTTAGTTTTGAACGTGCGCATATGGATATCAAGCAGTATAGGGAGCGAGGAGCAGCAACGAAGATTACTAATGCAGCAGAGCAGCAGCGTCCAGATCGCCACGAACCACACACGCTCGTGCCTCCCCTCGGCAGCAACGGCGTCTGCGTGCACTGCAGCTCGTTGTAGCCGCACACGAAGTGCAGGCCGGCGACCTTTCAAAGACGGACACGCTTGACTGCAAATCTGCAGGTCAACACGACCTGGAAGAATGCAGGAAGGCGACGGCGTTGTCCAAGTGAACTGAACCAGAAGAGAATAGGACGGAGGGAGTGGCACAGGGTGGCTATGGCCGCCCGATTTTGGGGCACGCGAATAATAACCAGTGGTGACGTGAAGCTACAGGCCGGCGGAGGAATTGGATCGGGGATTTGATGGCCGGGGAGTTGCAAAAGAGGGTCTTGGTCGTATGCGCTTTGATCTCCGCCGAGCTGGGATGGCCAAATACGGCGCGCCAGTGAGCGCAGCCGCGGAGGCCGGCTGGCCGAGGACCATGACGCTGATCTCCGCCGAGCAGGGATGGCCTGGTTGACCTCTGGGACGGATCGGGTGGTTCGCCGCTGGGGCGAGCAGTTCCTTTTTTTCAGCCGTGATTCGTGAAACGTTTCGCCCTGGTGACTTATGGATGGCGGGTTGATTTCACAGAACTTGAGGGACTAAAGTGTTAAACAGCCGTGACGTACCAACACCTCCTCAAGCCATCTCTACTATATAATATGCCTTGAGGTGATGGTTGATGGTTGGTACGTTTTTTAAATTGCCGATTTTACCCTTATGTGTTGTGAGATTTTACCCACACCTGCCATTGGTAAGTGAAAAAAAACGGTTCATGGATCTTGCCGACGACCGCGCGCGCTGTAGGCCTCCGGCCACGTAGCCGCCGGCAACATAGATCTTGCCGCCAGCCCAGCGACGCGAAGAACGACCTTGCCGACCCTCGCGTCTCTCTCTCCTCTATCTCATCTTCACCCACCAGCTCATGCGTCCTCTCGCCTCCATCTCGGCCTGCTCCATGTCATCCTCCGGGAAGCAGCCGACGCCTCCAGCCGCGCCTCCCCGCAAGGAGCTTCTTCCATCTCCGGTTGTCTTCCACCACAGAGCTCCAACGCCTCTGGATCTACATGGCCCTACTGTTGTAGTTGGATGCAGATGCGGCGGATCTTCGGTCATGGTTCTTGATTTTCCGTTTTGATTAGTGTGTTTTTTCCCTGAAGACTTGTTCTCTTTGTTAATCCGTCCCCGGATTTTGGCATGGTAACGAGTGGGCGGAGGGTAGAGATCTGGCGCTCCTCCCCCAATTGTTTCTTGATTTTTTTCCTTTAGCTTTATGTATGTTAGCAGTATTATCCCGAACGCGGTTCTTGATTTTTTTTCCCTTTGATTCGTGTGATTTTCTCCCGAAAATTTGTTCACTTTCTTACTCTGTGCTTTAGCAAGCACGAGCTACAAACTTTCCTCCCCTCACTTATTTTCTTGCTAAGTTTTATGAATCTAGATGAATCGCCATGGGGACGCGGGATGGTTCATGTACAGGGATGGGGATTGACTAGGTGTTTTTTGGATTCATTCTTCCTCTTCTCCCTGGATTTGGGGGAAAATCTGTTCGTGGTCTATTTTGTGTCCATTCTGTTCATGGTCAGGACATTTTTCACAAACCAAGTGTACGTGGTACATGTTGATTCTCCCCACCGTCCTGTTTATCTCTCCTCTGCCTCATCTCATCCCGCATTATCGTCGCCGCCTTGTCCCCATCCCGGCCTTTTCCATCCATCCCCATCGCGGCCTCGTGCTGCTTCTTTTCCCTTTTCTATTCATTACCCAGATTTTATTGGCCCTTTAATTTTGGATCGATGACTTGCTGTTTCAGATGCAAACTTCATCTTTTCCCTGGATTTTGGGGAAAATTTGCTAATGGTTTTCCATGTTGCTCTTGGTCTGAAGCAAAAATCTGTTCTATCTTAGATGCTGTTCTTGGTCAGATGCAAAAGAAATGTTCATTGTTACTTAAAAACGAATATGGATTCATCTTTTTAGATGTGTCCTGCTCTGTAAACGTGATCTATTTGTTGCAATCACACGCAGGACCGTGAGGCCGTGGTGGAGGAGGCCGCGGAGCTCGTCCTTGTAGACGGTGTTCATGGACACCTAGCGCTCATCCGCAGAGCTCGAAGGTGGTCGTAGATGCCGAGGTCATGCCACTGCTGCTGCCCACCGTAGCTCACGTTCGTCCGCAAGAGGTCCATCGTTGGTAGCCTCTCGCAGCTGCTCTATCTAGCCCAGAACCAGGGCCATGCAGGCTCTCGCTGAGCGTGGCGTCAGCACGTCTCAGTGGTGGAGCGCGGCCTCCCTCTCCACAGACTTGCACCGGCACGCCACGCGGGATGCACAACAGCTTTGCGTTACTGGCGGCGCAACTCGGGAAGCTCGCTGACCTCTGGTCAGGTGCCGCGCTCTGGGTGCTCAGTGCCGGAACCGGTGGCATCTGATTTCATTCATGATATTCCATTTACATATGTAGAATCGAAAAATGTAAAGTTAAGGTATGTATCTCATGAATGAGCTCAGAATCTGGTTCAGGAATAAGTGGAATTTTGGACAGCAATTTATCTTTTTTTTTCTGGATCCTAAGTTCTATTTCATCGAGAGAATGGTGAAACATAACCTCTTTTTATCTTTTATATATGCCTTTTTTCCTGAGAAATATGACTAATTTTTTATATGCGATGGATGCAGAGTACATGATGTAAACAATGCTGTATTTGGACGGATTCAAAATCTAAGTTGTGAATGGTGAAATGAAATAATGTTGAGTACTTCTAATTTTGCTGGGAATATAAGCACCATAAAAATCTGTTAATCACTGTTTTCTTAGCATAAAATCTGGCTGCAGTCAATTTTGATTTTGTTATTGAGAGTTGTTTTGATTTTATTTGCTTCCATCTATTTTCTGGACGCAATATACCGGCGCAAAAGTGTTCTGCATGTTGAAGATGAACATGGCCAGTTGGGCCTTTCCTAGCATAAAATCTGACCGCAATGAGTTATGGCAGAAAAATTCCTTACCTTTAATTTAGGTGTACATCCTTATCTAAACATAATTACATTGATATAATTATGTTTAATCAGTGTAAATGAATGTTGGAATGGTTAAATGCATGCTGATTGCTGGAACATCGATGCGGTGCAGAACAAGATATCAATAAACGTGAGTTGTGGCATGCAAAATGGGGAGGACTGGCAGATTTCAGTTGGAGATAGTTGAGGGTGTCATGTGCAATGTGCAATAGAAACAGCACAGATAGTACAATAGAATTGGACGGACATGATAAGCCGGGTACCCCCACCTATGTGTGGGATGTAGTTTCCCCGTTACCCTAATGGTGACAAAACCGAGGTCTGGTACAGAGGGTCACCTGAGCCTGGGCTGGAAGTGTGTTTGCACCTTCGTGGGCTGACATATACTTATTTTATTTATCGCCAAAATCTTGGGTATGCATTGGCATATAGGCAGTTTTGCATACGGGTGCATACACCTGCCGCCGCCCCTGCCCGCCGTAAGCTACCCGCCCTCTCCCCTTGTTCCATATGACGTCTCATTGTCATTGCTGTACCAAACTCATGGCCAACCGCGCGCAGACACACAAGTAGTGAGGAGCCACGTCTGGTGGCAATCGCGCTGACTTTTGCTGGTTTGTCGAGCAGTAGGCCAAGAGGAAGACGACCGAGGAGATCACACTGGAGGCCTGGCCACGAGAGCCTCCGCAAGAGAAGAAAGAGTTCACAATCGTCAACATCTACGGCAGGTATAGGTACACACAGGGGGACCGGAGGAGAGAGCTTCCCCTGCTCCATGGCGCCTCCGTGCGACCACCAGATGTTTGTTAATATGCCTCTGAGTTAACTGTGTCTCTTTGATTGGTTTGGTTCAAGCTTCCCGAGTCCCGACATCATTTTCTGTTTCGTACAAAGTAAAGTGACTACTAACTAAATTTATTGAAGATGCTCAAATGCCAAAAGTAGTTAGTAGACTTTAGGACACATATGACCACATTAGACAACCTTTCGTCGGCAAAAAGATAAAGAACAACACATTGCAAATTGGTTTCATCTGTCGTTTGGTCATTAATCCAATCGCAAATAAAAAAGGTGCTAGATCGCTAAACATCATGTGATCGATCGGTCACCCAATCCCGTCCGCATTGAACTGGGCCATCTCCCGGAACATGCATCGTCGGTCGTCGGTGGTGACCAGCCCAAGCCTGAAGCGAGACGCACTTTCAGTTCAGTTCGTGGACGAGACGTAGGCGTTAGACTGCTACTGGTCCGCAGCAGACAACGCCGCGATAGCTTGAACATGTTCGAGGCCACAGACTTTGGTGGCGCCAGCGAACGGTGGTTTGAGGTGGCGAGCCTGGCGGACGACGAGACGTTGTTCGTCCGCGCATATGGCCCGAGGGCCCTGCAGACGGCGACTGGCTACGTTGGTGACTTGCGAAGAAACAACATCTAATTCGCCATCTGCGCTTGGAGATCGACAACAAACTAGCCAGGTTGGCCATCTAGGACATGAACAACAAGACCATCTTTGACATTGGTACGCCACGCGGTTCATTCGTCGAGGACTGCAAACCCACGAGGTAATGGCTTTTTCCGTCCAGTGTATGAATCATTTTTTCATCAGCCCGTAGCAACGCACGGGCATTTTGCTAGTATTATATAGTAGAGATTGGAAGTTCTTTTGTCAGATGGTCTGGCTAAGGGGATTCCTGAAGCTTGAC
This sequence comes from Poa pratensis, assembly GCA_947311845.1. Lineage (NCBI taxonomy): Eukaryota > Viridiplantae > Streptophyta > Magnoliopsida > Poales > Poaceae > Poa > Poa pratensis. The sequence goes on from CAMZMU010000043.1 coordinate 13,412,836, forward strand.
AACAGGTCAACTGCCATTGGTCCTACTGGCATCGATGACAGCCTTGCCGACCTCATCGAGGAGCAGTGCAATGGAGGGGAGAAACTAATTGTCGGGGAATCTACATACAAGGAATCTATTGAACATCTGTTGGTCAGTATGAGGCTTAATTTCCCTGTTGCCTGTGCACTTCATGTGCAAAATTCATATGATGAGTATAATTTTGTGTGTGTTGTCTTTTGCAGGGAATTACCTGTATATATGATGAAGCAGCTGAGGAGCTGATGTGGGGCCTGCAGAACCTGCTGCATGTCTTAGTGCCTGAAGAGAAATTGGAGTTCGGTGAGCGCGACCGCAAGTACCATAGCAAGAAATTACTTGGCTACCTAAATGACAATGTCCGTGACTTCGACATCCAGCCGGAAATGGTTAGTGTTGTAGTTCATGATAGTTCAGCTGAACCATCATCATACCGACCGTAATCCTAGGCTCTTGAGATGTCCAAGAATCGGTTCATAATTTCACCCATTCCATGTTCCGTTTCATACAGATCAATGGACGGATTGCTTCATTGGCTTCTTACATGCGACGATGTGATGTGGCATGTAAGGAGTACGCCGAGAGCTTGCACTCGGTAGATAATCTTCTCAAGGAGAGATCTGGCCTCAAGACTGACTATTGGGACGTTGTGACATACGCCACAGCCCTGATGGCGTTGATCGGAGAATCTGTGGTCATGCCGGATAAGGTGAAGCTTGACTGATGTTGATTAGTTTTGTATTTCCTTACTTGTTCGTACCATACTTTATATGCTGGGAATTCATCGAACCGCGCCTACTTCCGAATCTCAGATGTTCACAACGGATGAAAGGAAGAGGATACACGAGGACGCGGGCAAATACAAGGACAAGATCTTCACGGCCAATCTGCAGACAATTTACAAGAAAGTGGTACGACTTAATCAAACTAAATTTGCAAATCTGGATGCGCTCCTGGTTGTTCTCCACAAGGCTAAAGGAGGAGCCTCGAAGGGAACTCGAGATTCTGGAGAGATGTTGACTGAGCAGCCACAAGTGAGAAATTGCCAGGAGGATGAAGGCCACGGACAGAGGAAGAAGCTCAAGGTTGATGATGATGGTGTTGATTGTAACACCCTACATACACACTGGATTGGGCTGGTGCCACCGGTGGTTGTACATGGGCTTGGCCCAGCTGGTCAACGCTCAGGGCAGGGAAGATAAAGGCGACGAGAGGGCACGGGAGAAGGCATCGAAGAAAATAGAACAGAACAGACAAGGTCTGCATCTCTCTCTTCCCCGTCCCGTTCGTCTTGTCCTCAGCCCGTCTCCTTCAGGTCCGGTGGTCACCACAGGCCACCAGTATCCCGAGCTCACGCTCCGATCCCACCGGTGGCCAAGGGTGTGTTACAGTGGTATCAGAGCCACCGATTTTCGGATCCGTACCCAAATTTCCAGAAAAAATCCCCACAAAAAAAATCCCCAAATTCCGCTTCGATTTGGTTCCCAGCGAGGTTATGGAGGCGATTGGAGTTGCAGCGACGACGATTGATGCGGTGAAGGTGACCACCACGGCCACACCGCTGTCTGTGACGCCGCCGTGGCCAGCCTCAACCTCTCACTCGGGCGAGAAGCAACTGCCACCGTGGGTGCCCATATGGTGTTCGATGGAAAGTCTGAGCCCACGGCGATCGGTGCGCGGGTGGCCACCTCGACCACGCCGCTGTCTGCCACTCCTACGACAGCAAGCCTTGCCGTGTCTCTCGAGCGTGGAAGGAGGATGGACGAGCTATCCCGCTCGATCGATGCGAACCTGGCTGAAATCGCGCGTCTCCACCAGGGCATGGAGCGTCGCCGAGAATCCTTGGAGCGGCAAATGGAGGTCACGGCGCAAGCGGTGGCGCGCATCTCGGGCGTGAAGGCGTCCACCCCAACTTCGAGCTGGGCCACTCACCATGACATTCCCTCCATGTCGCCCACCAAGTCCTCCACGCTCGGCATCAGGATTCCAACTGCGGTGGTGGAGAGAGTCCTGCGATGGCTGCATCTGCGCCCGCTGTCCCTCTGCTTCTCACGGACCAGGTCATGGCAGTTGTGGCTTGCAAGTGGGAAACAACCTTGCGGTCTGCATGCCTACTACGAGAATTGACCTGAGCGTCGATGCCGACTTACAGCGGTCCGAATTCACTCGGGAAGCAACGCCATGTGCATCCCTGACTGCTGAGGTGCTGACCCATGTTGGAAGTCTGTCCCTGTTTCGAGAGCTCGAGCTGGGTGATGTGGATGAGGTGCTCAGTCCTGTCACGGATGTGCTGTGGTATGAGGAGCTTTCCGGCACTTCGCTCACTCATGTAAATGGTGTATCTCTGTTCCTTGAGCCTTGGGTGGAACCTGCAGAGATGGTATTCTCGGAAACAACTTTGAAAGAGCTAGCTAATGAGGTGTTCACTGATATTGGAGGCTTATCCTTGTTTACGGAGCTTGAACTGGATTCTGCATATGAAGTGTTCGACGACAGCCCTCTCAGGGACATGGTGTGGTACGAGGAGATTGCCGGCTGCATGGTCACTCACCTCGGCAGCTCGTCTTTGTTCCTACAACATTCTCTGGGAGCTAAGCAAGAGCTTGAAGGAAAGGTTCACACACATTTGGATCGTGCAGGATGTTTTATTGGATTGATCTCTCGCGTAGCGGTCAAGCAGCATCAGCCATGGTCAAGGGAGAGGAAACAACATGGTATGAATAATCCTACACTTCTCCTACCATGGGATCGAGGAAAACAAAAGGTGTGGTACACGATTTATACGTGCAGCTACCCCATGCTAGAGAAGATACAGTGCCAACCTTACCATGGAAGCATCATGCACTTTATTCGTGGAGTAACACTAGGAAAGGTGTTCTTTTATTACTTCCAAATATGGCTCGAAATTCTTTTCTTTCTGGGCACCATGGCATGCCAAGCTCGTATCTGGTGATGGATAAATGCCTACCATGGAGTCGAAATGGTTTCAGTCCTGGCCTTGGTGCTTGCCGTGGGCATTTGTTTCCCTTAGTCTGCACACAACCATTTGGAAATTTTATGGTCGATGTAACTGTCCATCCGGCAGTGGTGCTGGATCCATACAATTTTCAGTGGTTCAGTATATTGGTGCAGCTCCAGCTACATGTGTTCTATTGTGGTTTCAAGGGGAGACAAGTAAATGAACACCAACAAGCTCATCTTTACTGGCTTTTCAAACTGACAAGTTACAGAACAGGACATGAAGTTTCTGCTAGACCTTCTACAGCTTTGCTAGTGAAACCTGGAAGTGATGTTAATATGCAATTTACTGCAGCATTGATCTTGTTCAGTCGAAATGAAAATGCTACAGGTGTTAGAGCTTCCATATTCCTTGTTCCTGGTGACGTGTGGTGCATTAGCTATGTGCAAACTTATCTTAGCAAGTTCTGGAGGTATTATGAGATGATTGGAGACCAAGCAAAGTTGAGTGCTACATATCAATCGGCTGAACATGCATAAGTGGACCTCATTATTCTATACATCAGCTACGGTTTGAAGTGAAATCTGATTTGCTTGTGCTCAGTAGGGCGTCACCTAGGGATAGAAGTGCTTTCAATCTGTGGTTCGGCAATAACACGCCACCAGATATTATGGAGCTGAGCTTAGTTTGCAAGAAAAAAAAGCTTGGGCTGTGCAATGTACAAAGACTCTGAACTTCAATGAAATAATTCAAGCGGAGCAGGCTGGATGTCGACCCTGGCAACCCAGCTACAAGCACAACTACTTTGCTAGTATTGCCCAACCCTCTGAAAACCTCAGTTGTTACTATGAAGCTGAGATGATTCCGTCAGCAAATTGTGGGTTGCTTCAGTACTCATTTCAGTTCCTTGCTTCTGCTAGCTGTACATGCTCATTCAGTCGAAGGAGCAACTTTTGTTCTAGGCACCAAACAGATTCAGCTAGGGCAGTGCTAAGAAGAGACACTTTCAAAAGAATTGCAGCAGAGGGTGCTGAATATAGCAAGCTGGGCACTCAGTCTCACAATTTTGGAATTCAGACTTAGCCACTTCGGCAACCAAACTTCAGTATATGATTTGGGATCCTGGGGTACACTTGTTAGTTTGTGCAATATCACTTGAGGTTACTGCAGCTGGCGGAAGGGATGGTGCTTCTTTCTTGAGAAGATTACATTGCAGAATTTCGAACTACATGGTGTTCAAACTGCGGCATGTGCGCGTCGTTGCTTGGGGACAAGCAACATTTTGCCGGGGCGGTAATGTAACACCCTACATACACACTGGATTGGGCTGGTGCCACCGGTGGTTGTACATGGGCTTGGCCCAGCTGGTCAACGCTCAGGGCAGGGAAGATAAAGGCGACGAGAGGGCACGGGAGAAGGCATCGAAGAAAATAGAACAGAACAGACAAGGTCTGCATCTCTCTCTTCCCTGTCCCGTTCGTCTTGTCCTCAGCCCGTCTCCTTCAGGTCCGGTGGTCACCACAGGCCACCAGTATCCCGAGCTCACGCTCCGATCCCACCGGTGGCCAAGGGTGTGTTACATTGATATGATCCAGAGTGGTGCAACGATGGATTGAAGTCAATTCCACGCGCGGTTGCCCTTTTACTGTCCTCTAGATGGTATAATGTGCTTGGGCCAGTTCCTTATTGCGCGCCATCCACAAATTTTATAAAGATCGAATTTGGTGTCATGTACTCGATCCGTTAATTAGTTTCTTAGCTTACGTGTGCTCGTAACCAAAACTGTTCTCTCCAAATTATTGGTCCAGTAGATGTTTCCTTCGACATCGATGTGAATGGAATTTTAATCGTACTTTCAAGTTTCTGCGACGACATGTTCAAATATGCGGATGTTATCCCTTTGTATTTCACGCGCTTCTAATAGAAACCAAAACCCATTTTGCCAAGTCCAAGAATGAGATGTGGAGCTTCTCTAGATTTCACCAATCTTTATTGTATTAATGACTTCTTCATTAATAGATATAGTAAATGTAATAATTGTATCTTGGCAATATTCAGGATGAAAGGGACTACGAGCATCTCCGCTAGAGCCCCCTACAGCCGTCCACTTTTATGAACTCACGACCATACACACGTCTGGGCTCCTAGCATGGGGTCTACGGTGCAAGCGCAACCTAGCTAGTCTCCGCCGTGAACGTGGTGCCCTCTACACTTCACAACACTTGTGTGCCATGCCACACTTTTTATGGCAAACAATGGTCGTCAAAATTGTAGCACAAAAATTGGATAGGATATGATCCTACGGAAAGTGAGTTAAGAGAGGGAGAATATCTACGGCAAGTGTTTTTTTTTGCATCCGGAACTCCAGTGCTCCCTCCGCTTAAAAAAGTTCAAAAATTATATTGGTGAGTTTCAAAAAATTCTGAAAATAATTCCAGGTTTAGCCAATGGTGTATCCCACCACCAACGTGCAAAACTTCAATTTGTCATACTTTACATTATGGGCTACAAAAAAAATAACAAAATCTGGTAAAACCTAGTGATTTGAAAATGTGCATATTTAGATCCACATTTTGTCAATTTTGTGTAGCTCAAAATGCAAAGTATTTGAAATTAATATTTTGCACGTTCGTGGGGTATACTATTAGCTACACCCGGATTTGTTTTCAGAAGTTTTGAAACTCACAAATAATATGATTTTTGATTATTTTTTAAAATTGGATGGTCCATTGGGTCTCGGGAGCCAAAAATGTGCACTCGAATATCTTGTGATTCCACCCTTTCCATACTCACATGTCCCATTTAAAAAAATAGTTGTTTCAAAAAAATTCTAGAAAAAAGTGTGAATGTTCACACGGAATGTGTCTACGACCTCCAAAACTTTCAGATCAAAATTCTAAAAGCACATTGAGAAACAAAAAAGACAAATATAGCATTCACCCTATATTTGTCTTTTTTTTGTTTCTCAATGTGCTTTTCGAAATTCGATCTGATATTTTTATGGTCATAGACAAATTCTGTGTGAACATTCACACTTTTTCTATAATATTTTAAAACAATTAAATTTGAATTTTTCAAAATGGGAGCATGTAAGGGGATGTGATCACAAGATATTCTCCTAGTTAAGTGACACACAAAGTATGTCACGTCACAACCGTGGTTGCAACCAAACATTTATCAGACTTGTCAACATTTGGCAAAAGAAAATTGCTATGGGTACAACGAATCACGCCCGATTCCTATCCGGCGTTGTCAAAAACTGATGGATTCATTTCACCACCGTACATGTATCAGACATAAATCGGTCAGACGCCTAGCAGCGTTTCTTGCCAAAGTGTGGCTCTAAAATAAAAATATCCTAACTCTATCGTGAGGACCGTACCTTTTTTTATAAAGTGCATTTTATTACTTAATAGTTTAAGCATTACACTCATGGGAACCAACCTGAACTCATAATAAATAGAATTAAAATGAACAGGATCATATATTTGTTCATAATTGTCTCGAGTTACTAAGCCGGCCGAGCGCTATTGTTATGAGAAGAAAAACTGAGCTTTGAGGGGCTCCTTTTATACGTTGATGAAGGTGCAGCCCGACTTGAGTACCACGCAAGACATTTCAATACACATGAGAGTAACGAGAACTTTCTTTAAAAAAGTATTTCTAATAGGTATTTACATTTTTTTCTTTCTTTATGGAGTCCAAAAATAAATAAATTTATAAAATCTGTAGGTACACTTGAACAAAATCAGAGCCAAGGCTAATGGGCAAGATAGCAGCACATGGTCCTCTAGAGGTGGCCAATGTGGATGGTTTCTTCACAAAAATATCCTGGGCTAGGGGCCCACCGGCCACGGCCCAAGTTTGCCACAACTTAGCTCTTGTCATGAATTATGTGTTGTCGTGTCTAGGCCTCCTTTTTCCTTAAATAATAAATTAGGCCTCCTTTGATTCACAAGATTTTGATGGGAAAAATGTAGGATTCATGTTCTTATAAGAATTTGTACTGTAGAGGTATTTGATTCACTTCAATATACCACGGGAAATTTGAAGGAAGTTTTCCTATGCATCAACGTTTATAGGGAAATCACAGGAAGAAAACAATCCAGTCCCACCTCTGTTTTCTATTCCTTCGCAAGGAACGAGGCAATTAAAATCTAATGTTGATTTCACACCGCTGGAGCACACACACTTAAAGCCTGCTTGCCTTGCTTGTTATTTATGCTAATCAAGGTTCTTAAGAAAGCATGTTGAATTCCTCTACTTTGTCTTCCCTATATCTCAAACAACCACAAATGAAACATTCTCGTGTTCTCATATCCTTAGTTTTCCACTTGCATTCCTATCTAATTCCTACTCCTGCAATATGAGATCATATGAAGAGGCCCTAATTTTTTTTTTAAAAGGGGGTCTCCTGTATTATTAACCCATGTCAATAACCTTACAAGTAATTCAGCTCTTTAATACATAACTCTATAGTGGAATTAAAATTATGACACCACAACATAGTGATATTGAAATCACACCAGTAATCATAGCACATTTGCACCTATTACATAAGGATGCAAAGCCTGCTAAAAAATGTTCATTCCCTTTAGACTGTTCAGTTTAAGAGAGATACCAGGGTTTGCTGCCTGCCGAACTCCACGACCAAAACCCCACGCACTCTCGTCTCTTCCCAATCAACCCCAGTCCACCACCCCCCCCCCCCCCCCCCCCCCCCCCCCCCCCCCCCCCGCCGCTCTCCCACTTCCGCCGCCGCCGGCGAGGGGGGCGTGGTGATGGACGGCGACGCAGACTCGTGGTGGGAAGATAACGCGCAGTTGCTTGATGCGATCTGCCGCGACGCCGAGGAGTCCGCCGCCACCCGCAACCCTAGCCCCCCCGCCCCCGCCCCCGCCCCAGGCGCCAAGAACCACTCCGCCGCCGCTCCTCCCTCCTTCACCAGCACCTATTCCGCCTCCCTCTCCCACATCCCCACCGCGCCCCATGCCTCCGCCGCCTCTGCTTTCCCCCTCTCCAGCGTCCCCGCCGCGCCACATGCCCCCGCCGCATCTGCCGCCCGTATTTCCCGCCTCCCAGCCGCGACCAATGCCACCGCCACCTCCCCTTTCTCCATCTCCCACACCCCCGCCACGGCCCGTGCATCCGCCGATCTATTCTCGCCTCCAAGGGAGCTCTCGCAGCGCGCTGCGGCCAGCGGTTACGGCGGCTTCTCTCCTCCGCGCGAGCTCTCCCAGCGCCCGGCCGTGGAAGAGGACAGCGAGTGCCACATCATAGAGGCGACGGGCCCCGCGGGCACTGCCTGGGCCAGGAGCGTGCCGCCGGGGAATGCTCGGGTGACGAGCCAGACCCGCGTCAAGAGCGTGCCGAGGGGGAAGCAGACTAGAGTGGCCAGGGAGAAAGAGAGCAAGTCGGCTGAGGAGCTCAGGGTGAGCTTAGGCATATCGCTTTCGTTCCCGTAATAATTACACACGCCTTGCTCGTGTGTCTGCCCTTTCTTGGTTTCCTGATGCGTGCGGGTGGTCTCACCAGGTGTTGCAGAGGGAGCTGGAGCGTGTCTTGAAGGAGAGGGACAGCTTGGTACGCATCTCACCGCCTAGTGCATTCTGCTCTTGTTTGATCCTACTTTGGGATGTGGACTGCTGCAGATACATGGCACCTAGGCCATTATCGAACTCGACTGATATTTTTTAGTTTCAAACCGATGCAGAAAACCGAGTGCACTGAGCTGAAGAAAGGCATGGAAAATAAAGATCTTGAAATCGAGGATAAAGATGCGGAGATTCGTAATATTAAGAAGGCAAATGTGTATGTGCTTTTCTCTTTAATAATTTATCCATGCTCTCGGCACATCATGATGATGTGCATGGTTTCTATGTGAAGAATTACATTATAACTAATAGAGACCTTGAACCAGCTTGGATAGCAAGGAGTGCCTTTTTTTAAATAGTAGTTGATTCACATGTCTTCATCACTGCCTTTGAATGCATGCTGGATCTAATAACATTATTCTTTTGTGTTTTACAGTACAAGGATGGATATTGATCAGTCTTTTCATACCCCTGCAAATGAGGCCTTGCAAACTGGGGGTTCTTGTTGGACATCAACAGGGAGAGCAGAAAAGCTGAATGGAAAAAATAAGGAACTCTGTTCCTCCCGAGATGGTTTGTGTTTGATACAACATGTTTAATTGATGCATCTTACTTCTTGAAACTGATGAAATACCAAAGAACTATTCATATCACTTAGATTTATAAACCTTTTTGAAGCTGAGAGTGTTTTCTTATCTCCTGACTTCTAATGTTATAAACGGGTGATTTCTTAATGAACAGGAATAAGTTCCTCAGGAGGAGTATATTTGGAGGAAAATGCCCACCTTGACTTAAAAAGCAACAGATGCAAGGACATTGAGGCTAAAGGAGTCCAAACAGATCTTACACTGAACAATGAACGTCTTGAGCGCAAGAAAGATTCAATAAATAGCATCTCTAGCAGCCTATGTGCAATCTGGGGTAGGCCAGCTAACAGTATGCTGGGGAGGAGTCTGATCTCGAAGATCCTTGCTTCTTGCTCCGACGAAATGTTGACACTTCTCCAATCTACAAGATTGCCAGACAAGTGTGAAAACTCTTCTGAAGCGAGCTCCTCAATGAGTAATGCTATATCGGAAGTATATGATATTATCATCAAGGTGATGTTCATGTAAAAAATATCTATTATCTTCACTATTACAGCTTGCACTAAATGTGCATTTCAAGAGAGATGCTTTTCAACTGTAGTTTTTATTGCCAAAACCTGTCATACAAATGCTTTGCAATTTATCTGATCTGTGATAACTGAGAAGAGTGGTACAAGATTTGTTTTCACCAGAATAATGCAGCATTGACTAGGGAACGCTGCTTGCACCCATTTTCTGTTTTTGCAATACCTAGCGCTGGAAATGCGTAAATTTCTTAATTTCTCTCATATTAGCTGTGTGGTATCCTCGATGTATAAGGATGTTTACATAACATCTATATGTGTATATCCGTACTGATAGCTTGTCCTTCTAAATTCTAGTCAAGTTAGTCCCTCCCTGAGAAAAGAGAGGGTATTTTTGTATTTTTCTTGTTCTCAAATGTATGGTTTAAATTCAGTCCAATGCAAATAAGTGTGTTGTCCCCCTGTGCCCAACACTTATGCAGTTTTACTTTGTATTACTGCATACATGCACTGAATATAGCACACCCTACATATTGAACGATGGGAGTACATACTCATTTGAAAGATATTATCTGTTTTGTTCCTGCAGATGAATAGTGATGCAGTACCTGTACAAACTCTTCTTGAAGCATTGCTAAATCTGTGTGTTGTTGGTAATGTAAGAACTGATTACCTCACTTTATTTCCATAGCAAGGTTGCTTATTTAGTCATTTATCATGACCATTCATTGTGCTTCTTAATTGGCATACAAAAATTAGGTCTAGCACTCCATACAACCTAATACTAATGAGGTTATTAGTGTTTTTTAACATAGTTGGTTACACTGACAGCACGAATAATTGGAATCTGGTTCTCTGTGTTATTTCTAGTCACTTTGGGGAAGGAAATGATAGATTATAAATAACTGCCGATGGACACCTAATGTTTTGACGTAAAATCCTAGCTGGACCAGAACCAGTAGGAATTAACAAGAACCATCCAAATAGTTCTTCTGCAAGCCAAATTCTGAGCACAGTATTCCTCTTACTCTTAGGTTGTTATTTATTTGAAGAATATGACCAGTTCACGCTATATGTAGACTCTGGAAAATGCTAGTTGTACTAGCTACAGTTTGCTCATGCAACTACGGAGCTGTAGGTTGAGTCTTAGGATTGGATATATAGTTGCTACTGAGTTGAAGTATTGGTAATTAACGATACATCATTGTGATTTTTTTCTGTAGTACATACTGCATAGTTGATAAGCTGCCTTAGCTTTTCCTGTGGATGTTGATGTGAGGCAGTCACTTTCTTAACTGCTCCGAGTCTTCAGTTTAACTGGCTAGCTGATTTATGCACGCATTTTACCTGCTCCTTTCCTTTACAGGTTGTTGTTGTTGGTAGGGCACTGCGGATATTGTATAGCATCTTGCAGAACTTGCTAACCCATGGAATCCATTCTAACCAAAGGTATGCTTTACTTCATTGGATACATTTCTAGTCTCCAGGATATCTGTTATGTGATTAGCAATTTGTCTGATATCTTAGAAGTAGTACTGCAACTAAATGCTAAAATGAAGTAGTACTGCAAGACAAGGTGAATGTTGAACAGCCATTTTTACTGCATTCAGTATGAATGTTATCTCTAATGATCCATTGACCTTTTCTTTGCTGGCACGGATGCCTGTTTGTTTGTCAAATGGTCAAACTAGATAATATTAACCATAGTGGTGTCCCTTGTGTAATCCAAATTACTCACAATTCTAATGACATCAAGACTGTTAGTCGTCTTCAAGCGGCAAATCTGTAAACACGAAATCCACCATACACCAGTTCCCAGGGTCATACATGCAAATTCTCAATTTGGAAAAATATTCATAGCATTTTGATTTAACTCCGTGATTTGTTGTTCTTTTCTATGTTTTCACTCTTCAGCTTCTGCTACTATGTTTAAAATTATAAAAGAGAATCTGGGTGGGGGTGCGTTGTAATTCTTTTTAGGAACATGTCAGGAGCATATTTACAAAGCTAAGGTGCCATCTTTTTTTGGTGGAACAAGACAAATAAAAAAATACCACATTTGGATTACTCCTCACTAGCTGCAACAGTAATGCCTGCAGTAGCGTAGCCTGTAACAGGAAGACTGACCAGAAGCCAACTAGCCCATTCTCGTTTGTAATTTATTTGGAAAAATATCCTGTGGAAACCTCCTTTTCGTTTGAAAATATGTGGAAACCACATATAGAAATTTCGAAAATTCTCCCAAAGATACAGTATATTGTGAGGTGGTGTTCAAGTAAACATGTAAAAATCCAAGAAAACACTTGAGAGTTGAGAGCACATTCGGGGGCTATAAAAAAGAAACATGGATGAATTGTAGCAAATAGTAAAAGCACTATTCATGCTTAATTTATTTCTAGCTTTTAAATGCAGTTTAGTTTGAACTTGAAAAATTACAGCTTTATATAGCATCACCTCACCTCCATATGGATTTTTTCACCGAAATTGTTGTTTCCAACAGATATTTTTGCTCTTTATAGATGCTACTAACTGCAGTTTCTAACGATAGGCAGTAGTACTAACAAGTGTGATTTGTATAATTGCTCCTTGGTTGTTGGTACTTTGTTCGTTTATTTAACTTCTTTATAATCACAGGCTCCCATGCTTATGAACTTTAATACGATTTTCCTCAGTGTAAACTCAGGAAAAATGTTTCTATTGAAACGAATGCTAACAATAACACGGAAATGAAGAGTAACAATACGTTGCTGAATGCACCCGGCATGGAGAATCTAGTAAGAAGTGAAGATGGACTTCACATTGGAAATATGTTTCTTCCTTCTACATTCTGGAGTCCATTCTTCACTGCAGTGCTACAAATTGCTTTAAAGTATTCAGAAGAGAGTATTCGTGTTGATGCGCTATCCATAATTATTCTCATCGTAAGGACAAGTGATCCCAAAGTGGAGCGTGAAAAGTAAGCAAGCATGAGCAATGTCTATTTTCTTAAATCAGCTGAAACTTTGTATGCTAATGCCCAATGATATTATGCTGCTCCTTTCAGATTTGGATTTACTTCTGTAATGGAAAGCTTGCATCCATTGTTGCAGAAAGAAAATGGATTGCTCGTAAAAAACATTGTGTGCATCTACTTTTTTTGCTTTTAAACTGTAAGTTCTTGTGCTTATATATTCTGTTTTTCGTATTAGCTTTAGAACCTAAGATGTTGCATGGCAAGTACTGTGTTTTCCAGTTGAATGCTCCACTGTGTGCCTTCTGCAGAGTAGCTAGTTATTTGACAACATTTTCATTGAATCGTTATCTATTTAAGGGAAATATAGTTAGCAAGTTGTAACAAATTGACTTGGTGTGATAATTTTTGAGTTACCTTGCTATTTTCATGATAAATAAAAATTGACAAGTCGAAGTTGGAAGTTAAATCTTCTTGCAAGAGATCCTCCGGAAAATTTGTTGCTAAATTTCGCCCCTCGTCCATTTCATATGTAAATGGACAAAATACTTTTCCTTGCTCTTGGGATTTTCTCTGTTGAACATACACCCAATCCCCCTCCCTTTAACTCCCTAGAATCATTTTTTTGTCTTGTGGTATCAGACAGCCTAATATCTTATCTGCCTTTTGGAGAAACTTGGATCAAGTTATATGATGGTCTTCTGGACGTATTTTGAATTTGATTTATACTGTCTTGGTGCTAAAAACTTAAAACTGAGGGTTTCAGTTCACATAACACATAATTGAGAAACAATTACCCAGAGATGACAGTACATGTACCTTTAAATTTGGATATAGTGCTCACAAGGATTCATTATTCTGTTGGCTCTATAGTTCTGTTAAAAAACTACATGCTTGAAAAAGAAATGTTATTTTAGCCATATTCGTTCCTCTTGGAATACTAGATGTATCGGGACAAGCAATCTCGGTGGTCTTTCGTTCTAAAGATATCTTAAACAGGATGTTAAATTTTTTCTTTGCTGTTATTTCGCTTTCCCTGTGCCAGTAACTGCAACCTAATTCCTGTTGCTGCCTTAATGGTAGGCCCTACGATGTTGAAGCTTCTGTGCAACGGAGGCATAGATGGCTCTGAACTGATGGAAGCTGTTGAGTCTGAAAATGATAGACCACAGCAAGCTATAAGCTCAGTTCTTAAGGACCTGTCTGAATGTTTGACTTGTGAGGCAACAACTTCTCTGGTATGTTCCTTGGTTCTGTTGTGATTCAGTCAGGACTCTGCATAAACATAGCTTTAACTTCTTCTTTGTAGCATTCATAGTTTGAAACCTTTAACCTCATTAAGGTTCTCTGCATGGGTTGAACGGAGTAATGGGTTCTTGCCCCTACCATCGTTTAAAAAAAATGCTGCATGAGCTACCTTCAAAGCTTTAAGCTTGATTGCAACAATAAAGTCCATCATAACTAAGTCTTGCATTTATTTTCAAAGTTAACAACTAAATCAAGCTGATATTTTTCAGGAGCTCAAGCTTTGTCGTCTAGTTGTCAATCTATTAGCGTACATAGCTTCTAGTGGCAAAATGGGATATCAAGTGCTTCTAGGTCCAGTGACTGACCATGGTGCCATTTTTTGGAGTTGATCATGGAAGTCCTTGCTTCACAGATGGAACACGAAGTTGATTTTTCAGCTGAGGTGCATGAGTTATTGAAAGAAAGGTAATCTTAAAATTCTCCATCTAAACTGTGCATTCTCTCATTTTGTCGCATCTTTGCATGAATGTTCTGTGTGTGCTGTTCATTGGCTACTTTGAAGCTACCTTTTTGTGCTTCCATTTTTCTAAAATATTCTAAAATAGTTGCACGATTGAGAGATCAGGGGACCAACTTACTTTTCATAAGTAAATATCAGGTGAAGTCTGAGTGGTTCTCACAAAATCGTTTGTCACTTTACCGTAACTTATAACTGTTGATACTTTTGTGTTGTTGAATTAGTGCTGTAAATTTCAGAGTTGTCTGCTATATTATCTGTATTTCATGCAAAATAAATGCTCTATGTAGATATTTGCTGATGAGAGAAGCTCTGATCCTTCTGAACCGATTAGCTTCACATGCCATCTTTTCAAAGCCAACTCTGGAAGTGCTGATAAACAGTAAGCAGTGCTCAAGCATGACAATCGATACGCGAACCGGCTGCCCCAGAGGAGCAAGTACCCCTTGAGGCACCTCGGAGAGATAAGTCCCCAGATGGCGAACGACCTCGCCGAGCTGGCGCAGAAGTTCCGCTCGCGAGTGTACGGTTTCCTGGAAGAGCAGCAGCATTCAAAAGCCGACCATTCCAATCCGAGTGCTCCGGGCAAGAGTTCGGGCCTGCCTCCAAAAGTTCCTAGATAGCTGGGATAAATGAAGCCAACCAGGCCCTATATCTCTAGCTTACTGAAGATTATTTTGTTGGATTTTTTTTTCTTTTGCGCTAACTGTAGGAGGGTCTTTCTGGCTAGGGCGAGTAGGTAGCTTTTGGCTGGTGGTGTACAGTGGTGTGTGCTTCCTCGCCATTTTGGGGGCAACGTAAAGTCTGAAAGCGCAAGGAAAATGTATTATCAGAATGATACTTGAAAGGGCATGTGGCAATAGCAAGAACTGCATTTTCCATCGCAGATAATCATCGTCCTTTTTTTTGCGAACTGCAAATAATCATCGTCATTTTTGTATTGAAATGATTTTTTTGGCGGCAGCCAATTTTCTGTATTGTTATCTAACAGTGTAAGAAATCCTGAGTTCTGCACCATGAACAAATGCAGAAAATATACGAAAGGAAAATATGATTATATATATTTTCTTGGTCAATATGATCAGAATTATAGTAGTTTCTGATGAACAAAAAGCAAAAGAAATGTCGCCTAGGATTAGCTGTAACATCCCAAAATTTTGTACATTTTGAAATGTTAAGTTTAATAAAATAAGTTTGTGGAATTTGCAAGGATTTAAAACTTTTTGTGCGCTTATTTGAAACTTTTCTCAAACTTAAATTCAAAACTTTTAAGAGCGGATAAATATGACTATCCAAAATATAAATCTCGGTTTGGAAAGTTTTAAACATATTCAACTTGTGAATTTGATTCTATTGTGTTTGTATTTGCAATATGTCCAAACATGTGTAAATTAATTGAGAGAGGGAATAATATGACTTTCCCAAATATAATAAACATGTTGGAAATATTCTCTTTGGGTGTTACTTGGATTTTAATGCATCTTTTGATTTTCCCATATATTTAAATCCATTTCCAAAGTGAGACATAAAAAAAAGAGAGAAGAGAATAACATGACATTCTCAAAAATAGTAACTTGGAAATGATTTAAATGCATCTCATGTGCATAACATGTTTCATGCATTTCTGTTTTTGGATCTTGATATATGTTACTTCATTTCCAAAATAAATAAAAGAGAAGAGGATAACATGACATTCTCAAGTGGAAATGATATAATATATATATACCGTAGGCATTTTAGAGAGTTTCAAAATAATTTACAAAAACAAAAATTATTTTATAGAAATATATTGGGGCAGGTAATTGTTCCTAAAGGTCCCAAAATAAGTATTTTGCTTTATTTGGGTTTTCTGGATAAATTATGGTGCTATTTGCTTAATGAAAATAATATACTATTTCTGTCAAAAAAAAACAAATATGTTTTTTTTATGGTTAAAAAAACAAATATGTGCGAGTGAACGCACGCAGCAGTACACCACGGCCCAGCATGGCCTGCCCACGTCCAAAGAAAAAAAAGAAGAAGAGAAATGCATATAATATCCACGTATATCTGAACTTCTTCAACCTCCAGCCACGGACGAATGCACGCGCGAGCAGGATGCGAACCACCGCCTCGCCTGACTGTTCCCCTTCCCTCCCGAGCCCACCTCCACTCGCCGCCTCCTTCAGCCTTTCAATTCCTTTCCCCACTCGCCTCCCGTCGTGCCGTTTCAGTCCTATCTCCGTAATGGGCTAATGGCCATAATGGCTATACTGGCCATGCCGTTTCAGTCCAGCTGACGACCTCGCCTCTCGACGATTCACTCGCCCCCGGGCTCTATAAAAACCAACAGTGAATCTCCTGCTCATTCCGCACCCTTCCCTATCACCACGCCCAAGCTCCGGCCCTCTGGCCGGAGAATTTCGTCACCGGAGTTCGACGGCCGCCGCCGCGCAAGCTTTGTTTCCGGCCGGTACGAGGGGAAACAAGCCTCTATTTATCTTCCTATCTCTGCTTATTATCAATGGGCAGCTTCTTGAATCGATTGTTCTCTGTTTGCCGCAGCTGCACGCCTCCGTGACGACGAGCCGACCACGGTGAACTCCATCCGAGGATAACCATCATTCGAGGACGTTTGCGACTACCTCGACCACAGCTGTAACTTCTCCGCTTCAAAGAGCATCCCTTCCACGCCTCATACTCAAGCAGAGAGCATAGGATCGACGGCAGCATCTGAGCAGAAGTTCTCCGCCATCGTCTTCTTCATTTCCGGCCAGTTATTCCGGTGATCAATCTCTCCTCTTATCTTTGTTTTCTTTCTGGCCATTGGATCTTAATCCAACGTATCCTGCTGTCCAACTTAAGTGAACCGGTACCAGCCAATACCATCGCGACACATGTCTAGTTTCTCCTGTTAAAATGAATTTCGGACAGAAAGTATGCTGTAACTTGTAAAAAATCATAACAATTAATCTACTGGGCCAAATTCCGTAAACTTTATATCTCTGGAAAGCTTAGAAAGTTTCCTACACCTCTGTTCGCTTAGTTTCACGTTTACCAAAGTTATCTGTAGTCGAAAGTTGAAACCAACAGCAGGGTAGTTTTGCTACACCTTTAATCCCATAAATTATTTTCAAGTATTCCTTTTGGCAAATGCAGAACGAACTTACTATCTTATATATTTTGGCACATACTTTATTTCTGTTTGATTATCCGTTTCTTTATTTGGATCTTCATGCATATTTTTCACATGCTCATGTTTGTTTATATTACTTTAGGATTGATTGTTTATGTTTGTTTTGTTTTATTTTGATTTTCCTACGTTAGATTGTACGGAGTGCGAGGGCCAATATTATCAAGAAGAGGATTCTTGTTGCTGCTATCCGGAAGGCAAGTTGCACTTGATCATACTTTGCCCTACTATTTTGATTGCACGTTTTCAACTATATTTGAGTAGTATGCATGTGTAGGGAAATATATGTTTTCCTATATCCTATAGAGCCTTAGGATTTTACCATGTGTCTTTGCAGCCCTTTTTATTAACATGCGCTTGTGTGAGTGCTTAGCCAATTGCTTGTTAGACAGGGAACATGGGTTTGAAAAGAAAAATAATGTCTTTATGAAATTTTGACATGTGCCCATTCTAGGGCAGTGTTATGAAAACTATTTTGAAAAATAAAAATCAAAATGTTTTCATCTGGGCGGAGTGGTATGTCGGGACACGTCTACAAGAGCTGCATCCAGTGAATGGCTCTACAGACTCAGGTTTTTGGTGGGACCGCCGCCCAGGTTCAAAGAGATCTTCGTAGTTTCGGTTGAAGGATTGCTTCCAGTACAACCACATGCTAATATGGGCTCTGGCTTAGTCAAGTACATAGAGGGAAACCCTTGCATTGGTACCGCCATTGGAGAGGGGTCTTTGGATCATAGTTGCGGGCGGGCTGGATTATGTATAGGGGGCTTCTGTGGAAAGACTTCGCCACGATCCATGCCCGGTTAAGCCATACGAAGCTGACAACAAAAAGGATGGATTGTGTCATGTGGGGAAAGGATCTCCTCTGTTTTCAAAACCTTTTCAAAATTATTTTGGCATACTACGTCATCCAGTGAATGGCTCTGAATGTAGGATTGTCTAAAATTTTGAGCATGCTAACTTTATCCAGTGAATGGCTCTAGAGTTAGTTTAGCTTGTATTTGGGACATGGTGGATTCCATGTGTAGGTTGGCTTAAAACCTTGGTGGAATCCTTGTGTTTTACCAACCGTATATTATTTTGATTTGAAATATAAAAGTAAAAGAAAATAGTTTTACAAAAGAAAAATCATTTATGCTATGCAACAAAATTGGCTTTACGCAAAATAAACCCTCAACCTTCCGTTGACATCCTTAAGCATGTATTTTCATTATATATCCACTCACTCTTGTGCAACTTGCGAGTACATTCAATGTACTCACCTGCTACGTGTCATGTGCAGATGACGAGTGAGGACGACTAGGATCACGGGCCTATACTCAACAAGCCCTATGGCGTTGATGGAGCCCAAGACGTTCGTTTATGTTTCCGCTGTAATGTGAGCCAGCCACTACGCTGTGCAACTTGTATTGTATCATGTAACTCTGGATTCATCGAGTAATAAAATGACATATGTTTTATCTTGATATTCATTTGTTACTGTGTGTGCTAGCTATGATCCAGGGATAGCACTGTAAACACAGAGATTCGAATCCTACCGGGTTCGGGTCGTTACATTAGCACTTCTATAAATCGGTTAGTTTTCGGAAAAAGTACCCATGTGAAATTATATGCATAGGGTGTTAAAAGATTGATTGCCTGACTATGAAAAGTTTCACCGACTATTTTAATTCCATACTAAAAATATCAAAGAAAATTAGGAAAATGTTAAAAATGCAATCATATGGCATAGTCCTTATATGTGTACTATGTAAAGAAATGAGGCAAAAAGATTTACCATACCCATTAATTAAGAAGAAGATGTCCAGTTTGTTATTGAAAAACCGGGCAAAAATGGTACAGACATGGCTAAGCCTACACCAACACTATAGAGACACACCCACTCACACCCGACGCAAAATGACGCCAACACACATGCACAACCAACAGCGACCCGCTCCGCCAAACTATCCGGTCTCCCACCACTACCGAACAGAAGAAGCCGCATCTGTTATGGGAGAAGCAGACACGGGGCGCACCGCAAAGGTGAAGAAACCGTATTCCACTAGACCACGAGCCAAAAGTGACACTCGACAAGCCGACGAACACGAGACCACGAACCCAAAGTGACCCTTGACACGCTGACGAGCATGTGACCCTCGACACGCCGAGGATAAATATGAACTAGAAGGTTGGTGAATAATGGTAGAAAAACTCTTTTTTGGAAGGAAACCTGGGTGGACAATTCCCCACTTGCAGTCCAATTATCTAAACTGTATAATATTGATTCCACTAATTTGATTAAAGTGAATAAAGTTAAAGGAAAAACGGGAGTGCATCAACTAACTCCGTTTCTAAAAATAAGGCGTATATTTTTAGTCAAAAGTCAATATAGTGTAATTTTAACTAATTTTATAAACAAAAACATGAGCAATTATAAGATTTAATCAACATATTATGTTAATATACCTTAGTGGGATCTATTGATATTAATTGGATATTTTAAATGTTACATATGTTTTGTCCGTATGATTGGTTAAACTTATTATACGTCGACTTTTAAGTAAATATATACACCTTATTTAAAAAAATGGAGGGAGTATTTAGACGGACTCTCGGAAATATGCAAAAAAAGACGAAACAAATACGACCACACAACTTAATTCGCACTCGCCACACGATGAGACTGGTCAGGGAAGGGCCGAGTGAGAGAGAAGACTGGCGTAGCTCAGCAGCAGTCTTCCGGGAAGAACCACCCTCACGCGGCAAAACACGACCATAGCTCGCGACTTGTGGCGGCGGCTGCCGAACTTGCGCGTCGGCGTCAGCGGCGGCGGAAGAGGTCAGCCTCCCATCTTCGTCTCTTTCCCCCCTCTCTCCTCTCGTGTCTTCTGCGTCGCGGCGGCTCAGGCGAATTTGGGGGCGCGGCTGCCCGGCAGATTTGGGGGCATGGCGGCTACGGCAGGATGCGGTAAGGGGCGCGGCGGTGGCTTTTTTTTTTTTTTTTTGATAAAAGGAACCGACTGGCTCCCAATTTCATTGAAATTGAGCAGAATGAACAAACCTCCCAGCAGTTCGGTAAAGACAGCAAAAACTGAAGATCTATTTTTCCTCAAGCATCTTAAGGATAACCAAACCTCTTAGCCTACTCAGATGCAAAAACTCCAAACCACTTACAAGTTCATACACAAAAGCTAGAACAAGTTTACGAGGGAAAGAAGTTTTTGACTTGAACTACTTGCAATCGACTGTTTTAGCTCTTCCGCAGAACATCACATCATCAACTTCTTCACCGGTTGCAGAGCCTCAGGATGTCCGGACCCCAACCGTTGCTTCGGCTGAATACTTCATGTGCCACCCGCGCCATCATACTAGCTCTCCGTTGTAACACCTTTGGCGGGGCGCTATTCTGTAGTAAAGCCCAATCATTAAGGAAGTGACATAAGTGCAGAACCACACTTGTAGGATCCTTAGGTTTGACGCTTTGAAACAACATTTGTTTCCTATCATTATTATCTTCCTATCTCAACCAATAGATGCAGCAAACCAACCCTGTTATAGATGATCGAAAGAAGACGGCTTAGAATCCATTCCCAAAGATACACGGGATACATTCCACATATATTTAGCTAAGAGGCATTCAGAAAATAGATGCTCTACTGATTCTTTTGCACCGCAAAACTCACATAGCTGTGTGTGTGTGCTCGTCTCTATGATCATGCAGGCTACGCTGACGGGTTTGGGGTGAGGCTGCCCTGCTGATTTGAAGGCTGTGTGCGTGCGTGCGGTCGGCGTGGTTGCTGTGTATGCGGGATGTGTGTCGCCGGCCTTGTACTAAATATGTTCTATCTCCGCTGCAGAAGTTTCACACCAATAGGGAGCAGCAAACAAGGGCCGCCATTCTTCCGAGTCTCGACCTTGTGTGCACGTACAGGCGGCTGCAATGGCGCTGTGGACTGGTCTGGGCCAGGCGGCGACGGTGGCGCAGCTGGTCGGCGCGGACGTTGGTGGGCTCGTCTCTATGATCATGCAGGCTACGCTGACGGCCCGGCAGAACAGGAAGGAGTGCGAGCAGCTCGCGCGCCGGGTCCTCATGATCGCGCAGCTGCTGCCGCACGTGCAGGATCCGGAGACGGCCCAACAGCTGGCCGGGCTGGGCGACACGCTCCGGGATGCCCACGAGCTCGTCGTGTCCTGCCAAGGTAGGAGCGCCGTGTACCAGCTTGTCATGGCAGGGAGGCAGGCTGAAAGGTTCAGGGAGGTGCAGAGCAAGATTGACTTCTACCTCATCCTCTTCCCCATGATCAGCCACATCGGCATTACACGCCGCCTTGAACGAATCTACAACGTCCTTGTTCAAGGTGACTCCACGGGAGCTGAACCGTCTCAAGTTCCACAGTCATCCACCCAGCTGCAGGTAGGTACAGCTTCAGTACAAATTGGAAATTGCAGATGACCCAGAAATTTGATATGTATGATCCATGATGAAGTGGTATGTGCTTATTTGCGGTCTCTTTTTCAGGAGGTCGCCCAGGAGGTAGTTACACACGGAACCCAGGAATTCACGTTCTTGGAGATAATGGCTGCCACCAATAACTTCTCGCTTGACAACCGGATCGGTAAGGGGGTTTTGGAATGGTGTACCGTGGCAGGCTTGACGATGGGCGAGAGGTGGCCGTGAAGCGCATGGATAATATGCGGTCGAGCAATGATGAGGATGAGTTCCGCACGGAGCCGTCGTCTGAGCTCGACATCCTGTCACGGCTACGACACAAACACATCGTCCGCCTCCTTGGATCGTGTGTCACTATAAGCAAGGACACACCCTTGCAAGCCACCATGCTAAAGAAGAAAAAGGACCTCCTAACAAGGCGAACAAAGGAGCCAGAACAGTCAGAAAAGCCGAAGATGCTGATCGTCTATGAGTACATGCAGAACGGCACGCTCTTCGACCACCTGCACTCTTACCACGGCTCATCCGAGCTGTCGCTAGTGACTTTGTCGTGGAAGATGCGCATCAATGTGCTCCTCGGCGTGTCACGCGCCATGGAGCACCTGCACTGTCATGCCAACCCACCGATCATCCACCGTGATATCAAGTCGACTAACATCCTTTTCGATGCCAATTGGGTGTCGCATGTGTCGGATTTTGGCTTGTCGGTCGCCTGGGACATGGCAAGTGACGAGTCGGGGTTGGAAGTCTCCAGGGTTGTAGGCACATATGGGTACCTCGCCCCTGAGTATGCAATATATGGTCGTCTGAGTCCGGCGAGCAACGTGTACAGCTTGGGCGTGATGATGCTCGAGTTTTTGACAGGGATAAGGGCTCATTTGATAGAGGAGACATTTGGAGCTTTCACCATTGTACCGAATTTTCTGGACAGGCGACCTGTACCGGAGCCAAACCCATGGCAGCTGCAGGCGCTGAAGCGTGTTGCATGGACTGCACGATGCTGTTTGAAGTTGGATGCAAAGGACCGGCTAGCCATACCAGACGTCGTTGCCAACCTTGAGATGGCTCACGAGTTGATCTGCAGAGACGAGCCGGGTTCATTTGAAGAGTTACCAGACTCACCACCACGTGCCAGCAGTGTATCATCGGCATCCTACCAGTCCGATCTGGTACATTACAAACCTATTGAACTTTGTTCATAATTAATGAATTAAATCTTGTTTGTGCACTGGTGAAGGGGCTCACTACTCATTTTGTGATAGGAATCTGAGGTGTTGGAGGAGGGGCGTTGACACCAATCCTTGAAGGCGGCCTTTGCCTTCAATCACCCGATGTGCATCCTGTTACGACTGGTAGCTAATGTCCTCTTTTGGTAATCTACATGCGCTTGCTTGCACAGGCAGTTTAGTACATCTTTATAACAAGCAACAGGTTGTAAAGCATATTTTGTATGATAGATAGCAAGACAAGAGGCATGTACTTCAGAATTGAGATAGGAGAAGTACCCTAAATAAATTCAGAGATTGCAGTTTAGAAGACAACACATATAGGCTGTTACATTGTTAGAGGGGGGCAAATAAGTTTGGGCTGCTAAATATGGCGATATGTATACACTGGTCCTTCAGAGAAACCAAATCCATAGGGCGGGAGGGCAGCGCCCTGCTCGTCCCCCCTTGCCTCCGTCCCTGTGTACAGTTCTTGTTTCTTTTCTGTTTGAGCTCCTTTGTTTTTTCTTCCTTTTTTTTGCTTTGTGGCCTTGTCGCTTTTGTAAAGTTTATTTCATCTTGATGGTCTCTTCTAATACAAATGACACACATTTAGTGTGTGTTCAAGAAAAAATGACAGTTGATCATGTCATCTTGTATTTAAGCAAGCTAGCAAAGAATACAACTCATAACACATTTTTATTCTTTAGCAGATGATGTTTGTCATGCACAATCAGACAGACATACAGGATCTTGTTGGGTAGCTAGACGACCTATGATGGTTGAAGCAGCGCTAACCAGGTGAACTCTGCCAGTTGGACATACAGGATGCTCACACAAGGACAGATAGACTCGTTTCCCTGGCGCTTGATGTATTTGGAAGAGTGGGGCACCACTTAGCTACAAGATCTTGTGCTGGGTGACCTTGCAATATCGTGTATGGACATCGGACACAATGGCTTGCTATGTACGTCTGTTGTCAAGAAGAAGATACAGTGGATCACATCATCATGTAGATGTGATTCCGCTGTTTTCAGAGTCTCAAACTGCATGCCGAATGCCGATACACCTGATCTGTAGAATAACTTGGAGAGCTGGTGGACAACGGCCAGGAGTGCCATGCCGAAGCAAACTATAAAAGGATTTGACTCCATTGTCATGCTAATTGGCTGGATGCTATGAAAACAATGAAAAGCTCGAGCTTTTGGCAACTGGCCTTAATCAGATCAATAACCAGATATGCATCATCAATAAACTACTTCCAATACAATGCAAGCTGGTATTTTAATTTCTATGTTCGTATAGGATACAATGCATCTTATTCCTGAACCAACGGTACACCACTTGCTTTGCTTTGAACCGTGTTTTAATGACCTGGTCTTACTAGCCAGAGATGTCGGTATCACATGTGTCCTCTAGTGACACTCTTTACATATGCAATGGTTTGGAGTCAAGTCAACAACGCGTTATCTCCACTTCTCTTCCACATCACTGGATTGAAAGGTTGGAGCTGCTGGATATTCAATCCTCTCGTCGCTGAGATAGCAACATGCAACTCCATCATCGCCTTCCTCTGATTTTTTCCTGCAGGTTAGTGGTGCATATGAAATTTTTATTAAGAATGGTTACTATTTCTACCAAGTAAATCATTCATGGGGACGAATGGAAAATAGCTGGTTGTACAAAGTACTGTCCTATTAATGTACATTTGGTGGGCATAGTTTCAGTCTTTGCTCCTTCCAAAGAAGAAGTTAAATATTGTGAAAATAAACTGTAAATTGCTAAGCATATTCACTCGACTTAGGCTGCAAGATTGTTTCTGTCTCAGGAAGAAGATCATCGATCGTCTGAGATAAGGCCGGATGGGAGATAAAAGTACCATGGATTTGAAACTCAGTGAGATTGAATAATTACAAACAAAATTTCAGAGAATTAAAAGGTGCAGTGGTGGATATGGAGATGTTTACAAGGTATGATTTTCTCAAATTCATAATTCCACCACTGGATACAAACTCGGTCATGCTAACAGGTGATTTGAACAGAAGGTGTATAATGGGCAAGAGTTTGCTGCGAAGAAGCTTCATCCCTTGCAAGAACTTGATAATAAGCAATTTCATAGTGAACTCCTTAACCTTTCCAAGGTCTCTCAAAAAAATGTTGTGCGGTTAATTGGATATTGCTACGATTCTCGGCATAAATACCTTAAGCACAATGGGGAGACTATTTGGGTGAAATAAGTGGAGCCAGTTCTCTGCTTTGAATATGCAGGGCGGAAGCCTTGATAAACATATTTCAGCTATTTATAAATGATTCAGTAGCTTATTTATGTAAGTCTCGGGAATCCACCCATTTTCTCTTGATGTTTCCTTCTCACTTGCAGATGAAGCTTGTGAGCTTGACTGGCCCACATGTTACGATTATAAGACGGACACGTGAGGGCTTAAATTACCCTCATAGTGCTCCAGAAAACCTTATTTTCCATTTAGACTCGAAGCGTGCTAATATATTGTTGGATAAGAGCATGACGCCGAAAATTGGTGATCTTGGTTTGTCAAGAATTTTTACTTCATCAAAAACACATCAGACCGAGATTCTCCAAGGAATACCGTAAGTTCATGGTTATGTTCGAAGCCGTTTATTATTATAATTTTACATAGTTTAGCACAAATGATATAGTGTGCAATTTTTATGATGCCATGCAGCGGGTACATGCCCCGAAATACTTAGACCATTGCTTTATATCAAAGAAGTTTGACGTGTTCAGTTTTGCGCTCTTCCCATATCCGTTTTTTTATCTTAAAACCGAATAGGAATAGGAATACAAATAAGGATATTGTTGAATATGAATGCAAAAGAGATGGTACTCGAATACATATGCATATCATATGTTTACTCAGTTCGGAACAAAAAACGAATATAACAAAATAATAGACTCGTGTCTTATAATGGTCAACTATAGAACATACGGAGATAAATATAGTGGTATAATGCACAATAGTTTCAAGTTCAATCACAAAAAAAATACATTTGACCACTTGGTTAGCCTTTTTAGGTTAGGTAATTGGCATATCGGGCTAGAATTACTAAATTTGGCTAACATATATTACTACTTATCGTGCACGTGCAATGCACGTGTTGATTTATGAACAAAATATAAAACACATTTCTATTCAAATTCATCTTATTGATAGAGAGTGTAAATTCATTATGAGTGTGGAGGATAAAGTCCCATGAAAATGTTAAAATGAAAATTGGGCATACATGTGTGCCCCATAAAATTAAGCAGAAGCTAGATGTTTTATGGCAGTACCAATTTGGTGGTAAGCTGCCATGGGACCGCGTAGCTCTTGCAAACCATCTGCCAAGTTAGTTGCTTCCATACTGGAGATGCTTACCTGAGCGAGAGAATATATCTCGGCTCTCAATTGGATCGTTTGATATCTTCCCTCAATCATTGAGTTTCTTTGATCACAAGCTGCGGAAAATCGACTTCCAACCTCTCATCGACAAGATCATCAAACGTCTGCACGGTTGGAAAGGAAAAAATCTCACTCGTGCCGGAAGGATCGTCCTCGCAAAATCCGTCATCATGGCACTGGCAATATACCACACCTCTTTGGGTACCTCCCCACCAGATGTTTCGTTCAGAAGAAGTTTACTTGGAATGAGACAACCATCCTGGAATGCCTTGCTCATCCGATTGGATTCAGTCCAATTGTCGGAAGGTCCAGATAAATTTCAATGGAATCTTACGAAGAATGACAAATTCTCGGTTGATTCTATGTATAGAGCACTAATTCTACCCGAAGTGCCAGTCGATATTAAGGATAATAACAAAATTTGGAAGATGAAGATCCCGCTTAAAACTAAAGTGTTTGCGTGGTATCTTCGTCGGGGTGTAATTCTTACAAAAGACAACCTTGCCAAGCGTAATTGGCACGGAAGTAAAAAGTGTGTTTTCTGTCAACATGGCGAGACCATTAAACACTTATTCTTCTAGTGCGAATTCGCCAGGTCTATATGGTCAGCCATCCAGATAGGTTCTACCTTACATCCACCGTGTACTGTTGCAAACATTTTTGGCAACTGGTTAAATGGCGTGGATCCTAGGTTTAAACTCTTCTGTAGGATGGGCGCGATTGCCATTATTTGGTCGCTGTGGCTATGTAGAAATGACAAGGTTTTTAACGATAAAAATTCTTCTGTTATGCAGGTTATCTATCGGTGTACAGCTACGCTACGAGCATGGTCGGCCCTGCAGCGTGTGGAGCACCGAGACTTATTTTTTGAGGTGGCGTCAAGGCTGGAGGCTGCGGCCAGGGAGTTATTCTCCTGGCATGGATGGCAACATAGACTCCGGATAGACCTACCAGCTTCTTAGGCGGATCTACAATTTCTCATTATGATATGTAATTCGTCTTTTTATTTTCTGTTCTGAATTGGTTACTGGTGAACTGGTGGCTGTGTGTATCTTAACTATGCAGAGGCCGGGTGTAATGCTTATAGCCCTTAAGTAATAAAATCACTTTATCTAAAAAAAATATACCACACCTCTGTTATGCCACTACCCAAATGGGTGCAGACGAAAATTGATAAGTACACAAGAGGCTTCATTTGGAAGGGTGACGAAGCTGAAAACGCAAAAGGTGGCCACTCTCTCATAAACTGGAAGACGCTCTACGGCCCTAAGAAGCTCGGAGGCTTGGGACTGTTGGACCTGGATCGATTTGGCAGAGCACTACGTGGGGCTGTTGGACCTGGATCGATTTGGCAGAGCACTACGTGTCAGGTGGCCGTGGTTCCAGTGGACGGACCCAGAGCGCCCCTGGGTGGGCTCTGAGCTACCATGCAATGATGCAGGCATGGCCCTCTTCCGCGGCTGCACGACCATCTCTATTGGAGACGGGGATAAGATAAGTTTATGGAAAGATTGGTGGATTGGTGATTCCCCACTATGCGTTCGAGCTCCCGAACTATTGAAGATTGCTACCAGAAAGAACTGCAATGTGCAAAATGAGCTTCAAGACAACCGCTAGATCACCTCTGTGGCTCGTCTATCCACCCTAGAACAACTTTGTGAGTATTGACGTCTGGAACCTGATGCAGCACCCAGGAACTGACCCCAACCGCATCCATCTCATGGAACCTCACTACTTCGGGACAATATTCCGCCGCCTCGCCTTACGAGGCACGATTCGCTAGAAGGGTCCCGCCTTTCCTCCCCGACAAATATATGCTGTAAAGCCTACGCAATCCCCAAATGCAAGTTATTCGCATGGCCGATACTCCACGGAAAAATCCTGATTGCGGACAACTTTGATGTTCGGGGTTGGCCCCACATGGCAGCTCTGCCTCTCGGACAATGAAACCATCAACCATATGTGCAAAGATTGTCCTTTCTCCGCCGCTGTCACTAGAATGGTGCTATCGGCCCTTGGGCTCCCCCTCCTCGAGCGACAAGCCACATCGAGCCAATTGATGCATGGTGGGAAAAGTACCTGGTATGCCCTTCAAACGTAAAGTCAAGGGAGCGAAGCGGCCACCTCATATATACTTGGTGGAACATCTGGAAAGAAAGGAACCGTAGGATTTTTTAGGGCAAACGCAAGCCATACGTAGAAGTGGCGCATCTAGCCCTTGCCGACATTCGTATGCATCTGTCTAGTAGTTTTTTATTCGGGAGTAATCCTAGGCCGCACATGGGGAGTCTGTTTCCTTCTGACTCAGACTCCCTAATTTTTGTAAACTCTATCTGGTTACCAATTTTTTCTAATTGAAAGGCAGAGCTCCTGCCGATTTCTCGAAGAAAAAACTTGACATCATTTGACTTATTAAAAAACTTATATGTACTACATTGTGGCAAGTAGGGAGTACGTCTGCGGGTGTTAATCATCGGAGTTAGTTTGTGCATGTGTATCTTGCTGTTGCTGTTTGGTGTCACTGCTTTGGTTTGTGTACAAAATTTATCTACGATGTTCTCCAGATCATGCACGCAACCGGATCCGAAAAGTGAGCAACATACTTTTACGTTAGCACGTCACCCAAGCATGCACTCAAACAACTTTTCATCTTAATGTTTCGATGCAGTGCCATGCATATGTATGCATTGACCAAATTAAATCAGGCTAACACATCAATAATACGTTAGATATATTGCTGCGTCTCAACATCCAGTGCAAATGTACAATAATGTGGATACTGTGCCATACTAGACCATCGACACACCACATACAATAGATTTTTTTTTGTGCTAGACAATAGATCATGGACACACCACAGATAATACACCATATCACCATACTAGCCTATCGGCACACGGCACACGCTAGACAATAGATAATGGACACACCACAGATAATACATCATATCACCATACTAGACTATCAGCACACGGCACACCACAGATAATAGATTACATAACTGCATATCTCAACATCGAATCGTAATTTAAAACACCAGTACTAGCTACTAGACACTCGACACATGCACTACGACTATGACCCTCTCAGGTCTCATATAGATAATTTTGAGAAGTTCAGGGTGTAAACTTGAAGAGGAGCTCGCTGAGAACGGAGGGGCTGCAGGTGTTGATGATCTGGTCCAAGCTTTCAGGCGTCAAAACCGTGTACACACTTGAATGAGATTTGATGTACTCCACGCACGAATCCTTCAACAAGGGACACCGTCTCCGCGCAGCCACAACAAGAATGTCTGCCACCATATCCTTGCCTATGTATTCGTGCAACTGCTCTGCACAGATCGACTTGAGCCTTTGGAGATCATACCTATCCGCAGCTTCAAGCAACTGCAGCAGCCACGTGTCATACTCGTCATCATCCTCTTCATCTTCAAGCCAGTCCTGGTCGGAAAACGAGTCGGTGTAGATGAAACCAAGCAATACTTTGAAAAATTTCGGTTTGATGTCATTTATCTCTACAACATTTGTCTTTGTCGTAGTAGTGCCACCAAAGAGTAGTTCCTTGAAAACGGTAGACCGGGCTGCAAGCACGCACCGGTGGGCAGCAAACGTCTGGCCGCCAACCTCAAATGTAATGTCTGCGCCCTCCTTGGACATGAGAAGGTCGCCGAGATGGCTTTGCAAGTCCGAAGGCGGCATGTCGAGAAACGAATCTGTGGTGGCAGCACCCGCGGTGGCAATGGCATCCGCGGCCGTCTTGAGGACATGAATGTCGCAGCGGATGATGAAGCTGCCGCTCTTAAGATGTCTGGATCTTTCGAAGACGTCCCTTCTCATGAATTTTGCTTGTCCGTCACAGTATTCAGATCGTATATCGCTCTCACGGACGCGCGTTGACATTCGCAGCTCAGGCTGGTCAATGAAACTGAAAACAGCATGAGCCTTCACTTCCTCTCCTTCCACATCGTCATCAAGGGCAAGAAAAACCGATATGAACCCTTCATCGTCCTCCTCAAAGCCATTAGGGTAGTAGTCGATATGCCAGCGATGCCTCCAACCAGGAAAGGACGAGACTGGATGCATTGCCCGGTTGGTGTTCTGCCTATGCTCCCCCAGTAGTTTTCGCCAACGAGCAAGTGGTACCCTCTGTCCGCCCCGGCGTCAATGGGCGGCACGGTTAATGCGCACAGCTCGCCGTCCGCCATGAGGGACACGCCAGCGAACGCCATGTCCGGCAAGCCTCCTTCAGCGGATCTCCGAGAAAAATATGCAGGATATCACGGCAATCTTTGGCTAGACGCGCAACTTCTCGACTCTCTTCTCTATTTCTGAAACCTTACACCGGTACGACTTCCGGCGTCCTAGGTTGGGTTTATATACGCGCACAACCTGGACGAACCCAGACCTACTCGGTATCGATTGTAAACATAGGTGGACATGGCTTTCCTTTTGAAGCTATCTTGATCTGATTTAAAGATGACTCCTACTAGGATCCGGAGGGATAGTCCTCTTCCTTCCGATCGGACTCAGGCAGCTCCTCCGAGGCTATAAATTCCCCGGCTCCTCCCGTCCCCTCCCCACGAATCCAGTCCTATCCCATCCCAACAGAATCACCTGACGATCTCGCCGAGAAATCTTACACCGATCGAAGCGAAGGCTGTCTCGTCCTCCTCCTCTTCAAGGTACGCGAGTGACCGACCCGCTCCGCCTTCCGATCGATTACTGTTGACCCCGCTCAGGCTGTGCTGTCTGCGCTTATGCCTCATCAGTCAATCTATTCATCTGTAATTTGCTAGCCTATATTCGTTGAAGCCTCGTAGTTTCCCTGCCGGTTCTGGACTGAAAATCCCTGCGGTTGTGACGATTTTATTGTTGATTCAACTACGCTTGTCTAGATTGCTGTGCCTGACTTGAGAATTTGTCTAATAGGATTTAGATTGTCTAGCCTTGTCACGAGGCCTTAGATGTTGCTGGTAGATCGGTTTTTTTTTCTATATTTATTGTTGTATTATTGATTTGTTCATCTACACCTGTCTAGATTGTCTTGTCCAAATTGAGCATAAATCTGCTAGTATTTTGATTATCTAGGATTATCTAGCCTTCTCACAAGGCTAAAGATGGCGTTGATAGGTCTGGATTTCTACGAATTTTGTTAGTGTACGTCTGTTAACATGGCTACCCTGCCCATTTCCTTCTACTGCTACTTACTCCGGGTTTACTCTGTATTTACAGATGCAGATGTTCCTTCATCCATAGGATATTGATTGTCTAGCCTTGTCAGGAAGCCCTAGATGTTGCTGGTAGATCGGATTTTTCCCTATATTTTTGGTGTATTATTGCTTTGTTGATCTACACCTCTGTCTAGATTGCATGGCCAAATTTATCATAAATCTGCTAGGATTTAGATTATCTAGCCTAGCCTTCTCACCAGGCTAAAGATGGTGTTGATAGGTCTGGATTTCTACCTAATTTTGTTAGCGTGTCTGTTAACATAGCTACTCTAGTCGTTCGTTCAACTTCCTTTTGAGATGTTCCTTCCTCCATAGTTATGAACTTATGATCGATTCATGGCTAGGTTTTCCTCTCTCCATCCGAGTATTTCTTATGTCCTGCAAATCTTTTTTTACTGGTACTTACTTCGGGTTTACTCTGTATTACAGATGTAGATCTTTGTGAAGACCCTCACGGGCAAGACCATCACCCTCGAGGTTGAGTCCTCTGACACGATCGACAATGTGAAGGCGAAGATCCAGGATAAGGAGGGCATCCCTCCGGACCAGCAGCGCCTTATCTTTGCTGGCAAGCAGCTCGAGGATGGCCGCACCCTGGCTGACTACAACATCCAGAAGGAGTCCACCCTACACCTTGTCCTAAGGCTCCGTGGTGGCATGCAGATCTTTGTCAAGACCCTCACAGGCAAGACAATCACCTTGGAGGTCGAGTCTTCCGACACCATTGATAATGTCAAGGCAAAGATCCAGGACAAGGAGGGCATTCCCCCGGACCAGCAGCGTCTTATCTTTGCTGGCAAGCAGCTGGAGGATGGGCGCACCCTTGCTGACTACAACATCCAGAAGGAGTCCACCCTTCACTTGGTGCTCCGTCTGCGTGGTGGCCAGTAAGTGCCTTGTGACGGCGTTACTTCTGTCTCTGCGTTCGCAAGTCTTAGGTGATTCCTGTGTACTCCAGTGGAGTTGGTGCGTGTGCTGTCTATGTTTCTACCGTATTGTTAGCTTGTGTCTACAAACTTATGCTGTGGTGCACCGATGGATGAACTGTGATAATAAAGGAGCCTATCGTTCCTCATGCATTTGATCTGCCCCCGGTGTTCGTTTCGAATTATGATACTTGCAATGAACTGTCTTTTGTTTTGGATTATCTTCGTTTTATGGTCGGGAAGAACTACGTCATATTACATTGTGCTGCATCTTGGAGACATAACTTTGTAGTTGTTTGTTTCTAGCTCCTTTCGATGTACAGGAATTCGTTTTCTCTTCAAATCCATCTTGGTAGTTCCTTGTCTAAATTTCTTGTTCGATGCTGGAGTTTTCAAGTAAGCTTCAAATTCTGTCCTGTTTGTTGGTACTTAACTGTGCCTCTAATTCTTTCGCCGTGCAGACGCTTGAACAACATGTGAGCCTTGAGCTTGAAATTCGTGTTTGTGCACTTTTGGTTCTTGGCAGCCTGAGATTTTGACCAAACTTTTAAAAGCTGATTATACCGGGTTGAAGTTCGCTGTGGTGCCAATTCTAGCATCTTGTAAGGGTGGTACTAGGCATCCCCCAGGGGATCCGATGTTTCCATCCTCCGGGTCCCCTGCGTGACACGTGTCCATCGGGGACTAGTTGCGCACGAAAAAATGACCCAGGAAAAAAAGCCCCCAGCCTCGTGGAAAATAAACGCATCTCCCGTGTCCTATTCATCGTCTCCCCCTGCAGCTTCGCCGGAGAAGACGCCGCCCATCGCCGGAGAAGACGCTGCCCGTCTCCCCCTGCAGCTTCGTAGCTTCGCCGGAGAAGACGCCGCCCGTTGCCGAAGAAGAAGCCGCCCGCAGCGTCGCCGGAGAAGATGCCGCCCGCAGCACCGCGCCCCTGCAGCTTCGCCGGAGAAGGCGCCGCCCGCAGCGTCTCCGGAGAAGACGCCGCCCGCAGCGTCGCCAGAGAAGATGCCGCAGCTTCGCCGGAGAAGACGCCGCCCGTCCCCGTTGCCATCACCGTCGGCCTCCCGTGGTAGCACCGCCACACTCCTAAGGTAGCACCGCGGGACGCCGATGGTAGCACTGCGGGACGCCGACGGCAGCACGTCCAGCCACCGATGGCAGCACCGTCAGCTTCGGTGGTACCACCATGTGCTCCATGGCAGCGGCGTCCTGGCTCGTTGTAGCACCGCCAACAACCCCTGGGTAGCATTGTCGTAGCTCGTCCATAAACTTTCTGCTACAACGCTTATGTGGATTTGCGTTACAAAGTAGAAGAAATTTGCTACAAAGCTTCAAAGAATTTGCAAAGATAAAAATGATCTTATAAACAGAAAATTGCTACAATTCTTCTACAGATTTGCATCAAAAAAATGAAATTTGCTACAAAAAGTTCTGAAGATTTGCACCTCTTGAAGATAATTACATCACATACACAAATAAATTTGCTGCAACTACTCTACGGATTAACATCAAAAGGGGAATGTTTTTGCTACAAAGTTTTCAAACATTTGCACTACATCTATGAAAAAATGCATCTTGTGAAGAAGAAAATAGTATTGCTACAATTGTTCCACGGATTTGCGTCAAAAGGGGAAAATTCTTGCTACAAAAGCCTTAAAAAAATTGCACCACATCAAATAAAATTGCATCATGTGAAGAAGAAACTTGCTGGAATAACCTTGTGGATTTGCATCAGAAAGGGGAAATTCTTGCTACAAAGCCTTAAAAAATTTGCACCAAGTCATGCATCATGTCAAGAAAAAACTTGCTGCAATAACTTTGTGGATTTGCATTAAAAAGGGAAAACAATTGCTACAGACCTCATAAAAAATTGCACCGCATGTAGCAAAATAAAAAGAAGAAAAAAAATGTTGTCGGAGGGCGCTTGGGGGAGAGACGGGGAGCCGTCGGCACACTGGACGCCATTGAGCGTCGCCAGGGCCTTCTCGCTGGTCCCTTGTCGGCGCCCACGAGGAGCTCCGCGAGGACGTGCACGGCGCCGAGCTCGACGAAGCGGTCGGCCGCGCGGTCGCTGGCAGAGACGAGGTAGTTGCCCTGGCCGGCGGAGGACACGAGCTCGCGGAGTACGATGACGGCGCTAGCCCGTGCGGCGAGGACGCCGTGGGAGAGCACAGAGACGAGCGTCTTGAGCGAGGCCGGGGACGCGACGCAGCCGCGCCAGGCCTCGTCGAGTGCGGCGGCGTCATGAGAAGGAGGGCGGCCGACACGCGTGTCCATGGAGGCGCTGCCGTCGGCCCCGAGGTTGGTAGGAAGCAGGATGGTGGGAGAGAGGGCTGGGGAGAGGAGCGAGTTCGGCCAGCACCGGCGGCCCGCAAGGGGATCTGGGCACCACTGTTCCTTCCGTGAGAGAGCTGCAGAGGAAAAGGGGAAGTGGAGAAGGAGGACGAGATAAAGGTGCGCGTGGAGGAAGTAACTCGTGGGTGGGTCCACGAAGGACACGCTTCGCACCAGGGAGGCGGAGGATGGAGCGTGCGGGATCCCCCGGACGATTACAATGGTTTTCCATCTTGTAACCGCTGTGTTGTTGGGAAGTGATCTTGTGCTTTTCGCTCATCACTAGAATTAGAGGTAATCCTAATTCTGATCATACTCAACTGATAGTTCTTTCAAAACTATATGATGCAATGCTTTGAGCTATACAAAGTGATAAAAAGACGCGTAAAATTTTCTTTTACAAAAATTTGACAAAGAAATACTACGTGACGTTCTCTCGCAAAACTTATCCTGTTTTGGCACTGTCAATTTGATGCAGTACAAAAGAAAATATACTGAATGTGGTAAAAGGATTATCTTGATGATACATATCTAGCCACGAGTTTTCTGAAATATATATATCCAGAATATTGATATTACTATCAATAATTTGGGCGCGGAGGACATATCCTGAAAAAAAAATCAGCGAAAAAATCGAAATATAAATAAATAATGTTAATAATAATTAGTTCCTTTGGTTCAGTGTGGTTCGGTGCAGGAAAGTATGAGGATGCCAAAGGGACGAGAAGAGAAGGCCCATATTTCTATTTCGGAAAATAATTGTCCAAGACACAATTATGATGTATAGGACAAGATGGCCATTGTGAAGATAAAGATGAAGCCATATCATCCAAGGCAACGTGGAGGCTCCACATATAAGAGCATCTTCACCGTGGGTCTTCAAATTCGTGTCCGGCACCCCCGCAATTGAGTCCTAATTGGGAGGGTGCCGGACAAATGTCCGGTCAAAATTTGAGCAGAGCTCCCAGCGACACCCCTGAACAACACCCTCTATCTCTTGAGTTGTTAACACAAACACCTTGTGAGCGTGAGCTGTTGCTTCCGGAGACATGCCGACAGTGGTCTCCGTGCATCCCTGCCTGGCACACTAATTTACGTCAATCACAAAATGAGCAGAGAAGCACGCATCGCCCGACCAGCACAAACATACGAGCATGCTTCAGCTAGCACCGAGCACAATCAGCTAACTAGCTTGCTTGCTTCCACACGCGGGAACGGTAGAAACACGGCTAGCATGCCGGTGAGATGCTGCTGTTTAGCTCGGGTTGGTTCCGTCCTGGCTGCACCTCGAGCTGGCCGAGCTTCCGGGCGACGACGACAGCCGCCTCGAGTTTGCACGGGCGACGAACGAAGCAGCGCACGTCCGTGAGCGTGGACGTGCTCGCCTCGCTCCAGGACGCCGACGCGCCCACCAGCTAGCACAAACGAGCTGAACTAGCATCTGCACACCGACACTCCAGCTAGCACAAACGAGCTGGACGTGCTCGCCGACGCTCCAGGAGTGCTTGAACTCGTTTCAGCTAGCACACGAGCTGAACTGCAATCACATTCAACTAGACTCTGCACCTCTTGCCGTTCACCTCGTTGGGTGTTGTTTCACACTACACCACAACATACATTTAGGAGCACTTTGTCTGGGGCATTTTCTAAAGTGCCCTAAAAGATTATAATTAGGGGCAATTTGGCAAAGTGCCCCAATAGATAATCTTTTGTGGCACTTTATTAAAGTGCCCCCAAATGTCATTGCTATTAGGGCACTTTGTTAAAGTGCCCGCAAATGTTATTACTATTGGGGCACTTTGACAAAATGCCCCAATTAGTTAAAAGCTATTGGTTCAGTTTATCAAATGATTTTTTAAGCATAGATCAAATCAGTTGGGAACTTTGAGACGCAATTTCTATTTGTTGACAGCCACAAAATCGTCTTCCGTCAGGGTTACGTCGCGCAAACAACGCGTCATCAGGCGTTAATTAGCGATCAACTTGCTTTTTTTTATTTAATTAGCGATCAACTTCTGTTTTGAGCTAAGTCAACTGGTCAAACTGGGCCGACCTACTGGGCTGGCCCAATTATTTTGGGTCAAACCGACCCAAAACTCACTCGTCCCTCTCATTCTCTCTCTCCCTCACGACACTCTCCTCTCGTTCCCCTTCCTCTCTGGCGACGCGATGCGCCGCCCGCGCCGTCGCTGCTCCGGCCGTCGACGGCCTCTTCCGGCACCGCCGTCTGCTGGGTATGCTCCGCCGCCTCCTACACCACCGATTCCCTACCTCGATTCGCCCCCGCGTGCTCCAATCGTACCTGGCCGCGAACCCTAACCCTAGCTCGCCCCCAGTTCGGCTCGGCGCCATCCGGCCTCTGCCCTGCGTCGATCTCCTCCACCAACAAGCGTGCTACTCCGCCGCCTCACCTGTACGCCTCCTTATCGACCACGGCTTCCTCCTAAGCTCGAGCTCCTCCGCGAGCACGTCCTCCTCTCGAACGCCCAGCTCGAGCACGCCCCCTCGGCCACCACTTGGGCCCCGGCGCTGCTCGGCTCCCCCTCGAGCCCCTGTTCGAATTCTAGCTCGACCACGGCCTCCCTCTGCCGTCGCCTACCTCAACCTCGACGCCGGCGGGATGGCTCTCAGATAAAAGCAACCACGGCGTCCTCGACTTTCTACCCTACGACTCGGCTGCTAAGGTGGTGTGGGAGTGATTTGGTGCGGTCGTCTGCTGATGCTGGACATGGTGGTGTTGTGATGGTGCGGCTGGTGCTGTGGTGTTGCTGCTGCGACTACGACTCTGGTGGGACGGCAATACATCGACTGCAACCCCGTCATCGCCTCCCTCGTCTACTTCCTCGACTACGCCTACTGCAGCTCCTCCATGCTCTGCCTCGGCTACAACTTCCCGAGGTGAGCACATTGTGGATTGGTTTGGTCGATCTAGTGCTATATGTGTGGTGCTGGTGACGAACTGGTTTAGGATTTAGGTTGTGGTGCTGCTCTAATTCATCATGGCGATGAACTGATGCTGGGAATCTAGCAATTTGCCCCTGGTTGGTTTCAGTCAGTGGTGTTAACTGAAGAAATGTTCAGTTTAAATGTGTTGTTTTTGTTAGTTAATTTTTAGAGAGGAATTCTAGATGATTACTCATCTGCATCAGTGCTTTTGTATCCATCAAGGTACTCACATCCAGCTGCCGGACCTCAGGGACGTGCTCTCCGTATCCTTCAAGGTACTCACATCCATGGCCGCTCCCTCACATGTGACAATCGGATCCTTCCCTGCTCCCCACTCGCCATCTAATCCCCTTCCTCCTCCCTCTCGACACACAGTTCATGACCAAGCAGGACAAGAAGGATGGCTCCTCCGGCGCCTCCCCGCGCACCGACCAGCTCTTATCCCAGCTCTTACCTCACATGTAATTTTGGTTTTACAATGGCTGCACTGAACGAATCAGAAAGCGTGTTTGCCAATCCATGCAAGGGTAACAATAATATGAGCACTCTTATGTACCGTCCCTTCAGTAGCTGGGCTGGTAATATTGAGGTAAGCTTTTTCTTACTTGTAAAATAGATGTCTCACAACTTATCGCTCCACTTGCTGGTTACTGAAATAAGATGCGTTTGTATATGTCCAAAATGTAGTGGTAAATGAGGTTTGAGGGAGAAGAAGTGAAGTCTGTGGTTCTTGGTGCTGGATGGGTTACTGCAGTCACAAGTTCAAATTATCTGCGCATTTTCACCGAAGGGGCCTTGCAGGTTTTTCCAAGCGTCTGCCTGAACTCTATTATTTAGTGGTTACGTTTCTATCTGTAATCTTTGTTTTGTGCCACCCCTTTGGTCCTCTTAAACCAGTTTGGGAAATGCAGGTTTACCCAAATGCTATATTTGTACATTACTGTAGTATACATCATTCTTGTTTGTGTAATGACTTTTTCCTAATTATACCATGTTAGTTTGTGGTATGTACATGCTTGACAACTGACACCACATTTTGGTTAAAACAAGCCGAGCTTAAGTTTAACAAGAACCGTACAAAGGTTAAGCCATGTCCACTGCGAAAGCTCGACATGCTAGTTTGGCATAACGTGTTGCTTTATTGGCCTTTTGATTGATAAACTCCAACTGAAATCTTGTCAATCCTTTTTTGTTGACCATTAAAGTTTACTATCTGATATTTTTCCTGCAAGCACTTAATGCTAGAAGCGACCTCCAGAACTGAATTTCTTTACACTAGCATCAAAAGACAAAGCCCAGAATGCTTCCCAGGAAAGATAAGAAAATTTATCAGGAGCTGATTTATTAAATTTGGTGATTTTGTCGTTGATACAAATAAACGGTATTTGAACACATATTGCATATACAACTGTGGCATTGTGACATCTTACTCCTTTTCATGTTATTTGTGGTCACAGTTTACTTACCAACCACCAGCA
The DNA here is from genome assembly GCA_947311845.1 of Poa pratensis. Classification (NCBI taxonomy): domain Eukaryota; kingdom Viridiplantae; phylum Streptophyta; class Magnoliopsida; order Poales; family Poaceae; genus Poa; species Poa pratensis. The sequence goes on from CAMZMU010000043.1 coordinate 13,452,378, forward strand.
TTTGATAGTTTAATTGGCCAAAATTCCTTCTGCAGATGCATATAATCTCTGTCAGTGGTCCAGTGGTTACCGTGTCAGGTCATGGGGATCAGCTAGCAATTATGACGCATGCTTTCTAGTCAATTAGGTGGAACTTGGCTTCCAGTGTTTAGGTTTAGAATCTTCCTGGCAAATTAAAACATTAAGAAATTACTACTGAAGCACACTTGTCTGAAACATTAAGAACTTAGAAGTGATCAAATCATATGCTCTTTTTTAAAACCATCAAAAGCTACTTGTCTGAAATATTCAAACCATTGAAGCATCAACAAAGTCACTTAAGACAGGTTCTTCTCCATTGTTGTAAAAAAGGCTCGTTGTTATGAGTTGGTATGGATGATGTAAGGTACTTGCTGTAGTGTTTTAGTTCATTAGGGGGTAGATGGAAGGAAGGATTGGGAAGCATTTCGAACCGTTGTATTATGGGCTTTGTTTTTCAATAAAATGAAATCAGGGCGGAAGCTCCTTCAATAAAAAAAATCATATGCTCTGGGTTGTAAGAATCTAATTAACTTTTGCACACATCTTAGCTTTACATTTTCAGTTTGTATTGTCTGATGTAGAAATAGCTTTCCATGAGGCATGGCCTGAAATTTAAAATTAGTATTCCTCTTGATTTTGCAGTAAATATACCTATCATGTAGAGATCTTTTTGGGTCCACTGGATTGGCCAATAGCAGAGTGTCATGTACCACTGTACCAGTGCTACGTGAAGCAACCGTACCAATTGTCTTGGGGTTATTATCCTTTTAATCCTATCTGTGATACGTAGAGACTAGAGAGAGCTTTCTAGTGTTCTCCTTGTGCCTTCCTTGTGCATCATACCAAAATGTGAAAGAGACCAGAGCAGTCGAATAATTAATTGAGTTCTATATTAAGCATTCAATGTTACATGATCCGTAAGAAGTTTGTTTCTCTTTTGACGACATATGACTATTGCAGGTACTGAATTTGTTGGATCTAGATGCAGTCCTGGAGCAGCACACTTGCAGTTTAACGGATGTGGAGAAATGATGCCTGCTAGACCTAGCACTAGCACACAACAAAAAGTAATTTTCTAATTGTGATCATCTGTACTCTTGTAAATTACATGGATAATATTGTTTTGTTCATTTGATATGATATTTACCACTACACTTGTAGTGCAATGTTGTTGAACTTGAAATTTAGGGCATTATATTTTGTGTTGCCTTGCTTAGATATTTTTCATCAATTGATAACTTAAATATATTTCATGCATAAATCTCCATTAACAGTATAAGCATCACTCGTTGCTTCTCAAGAAGTTTCTGAAGATAGCAGTTTCCATGAGCATTACAGCAGCATAAGCATCATTCTTTGCTTAGAAACTGAGATGGTTAAATGTATGCAGGGATCCGTGAATCAGTTTTCATGTCATATCCCTGCATCAATGGATGTCTCGTGGGGAATAAAGAATAAACACTACATACGGCTGTGAAACTACCAGAGGGGAACTCCCTGCTTTCAGTTTGATGCAGACCATTTGCTGCATGATCAATTTGTACTAATGAAAGTTTACCTTATCTAGATGTTGCAAAATATTGCAAGTTTGATTATATCTCATAATGGCAGTAGTACATGACCCTGTAATCTACATTTTATCATGTCCGTGTAACACTTGACTGCAGATCTTACAACCTGTTTGAATGATTTCCTGTTTTGATTGTATCTGTGATGAATTTTAAATTTTGTGTATTATTATAATATAAATCTGGAGAATTTTGAAACAATGCCTCAAAAATATATTAGGGTACTAATAAAATGTTCGCCCTAGTAGGTTTTTAGGGCACTTTTCCAAAGTGCCCTGAAAAGTTTTGGGGGCATTTTGATTAAGTGCCCTAATAACTTTTCGGGGCACTTTGGAGAAGTGCCCTAATAAGTTTTAGGGGTAGTTTCTTAAAATGCCCTAAAATCTATTCGGGGCACTTTGGAGAAGTGCCCTAAAAGGTGTAACTTTTTGGGGCATTTTTTCAAAGTGCCTTAAATACTTTTCCAATCACCAGTATATTGGGCACTTAAAAAAAGTATCCTAATAAGTTTTTGGGGTATTTATGTGACTTTTCGGGGCACTTTAAAGTGCCCTTATATCCTTACCGTGACGTAGTGTCAGCTAGCTAGCACACGAACTGAACACAATCAGTTTGCACCTCTTGCTGTTCTGAAGAGCTGCGTAGACCACATAATTCGCGTATGGGTGCTGAAGTAAACGCTCAAACTACGGCGCGGCGAGGAGCTCCAGGATGATATTAGCCATGTCAGTTTCCTTGAAAACTTCTTGAATCCTTTGGGTTTCAGACATAGTCGATGACGGCACATCTCCAAGACATGATGGATTGGCTTGGATAAGCGCATGCTAATGGGGACGACGACACCGCGCGCCCGGCCGTAGGAGGAAGACGGCCTCGTCGGTGATGATCCCTTGCGTTATAGCTCGAATCCTTCCGGTTCCATACATATTCGACGACGTCGCACCTCCAGGACATGACCGTTTTGCCTTGTAGAAGCGCGGACGACGACACCGTGCGCCCGGCCGTAGGTTGAAGACGAGGGCGTCACGACGGCTTCCGTGCTCCTCCGGGTGCCGTGCTTGCAGGAGATGAAGGAGGTCAACGGTGTGGTTCCCTTGACGCGAAAGGCGAGCGGGATATGGCCTAGAGCTTCTCCATCTCCATGTGCAGCGACGGCGACGAACCATAGCTGTGCATCACATCGAGCAAGAAGGAAAAGAGCTCCGGAGACTGACTTGTGGGCCAGCCACACATGCAGCCTGGTGCGGACATGTCCGGCGCCCCGGAGAGGGCCTCCAATATGCTTTTGGTCCAGGCCAGCCTTTGGAGGGTGCTGATGTGGACATTGTTTTTGTCCGAAACACCCTAAATAAGCTTTTGGGGTCGTTTGGAGGGTGCCGGTGGAGATTCTGTAATGCCCTCCAACATATGATCATGGAGCTATGAAGAAGCTATAAAGGAAGCTTACAAAGGCTACAAAGCCTATAAAGCCTACACCATATGTGCATGATGTCTATTAAGAAAGAAGAGGTGAATTATTGAGGAGCTATCGTGAAGGGCTATTTCCTTGGCTATAAATAGAGACTCCCGCAAAGCAAGAGACCATCAGCAATCCATCTAGCACCCGAGCAGAGAGCTAGAGCGTCCCAGCAAACTCGCTGCTCAGTAGTAGTAGTAGTAGTAGTAGTAGTAGTAGTAGTAGTAGTACTTCTCCGAGTGTAATAAAATCTAGTTTAATCAAGAAGACTAAGAGGGAAGCCAGTAGTAAGGTAATCTCTCATTTCTTTGCATAAACCCTTTGGGGTTCCCGAAAGGAAAAACCATATGGAAACTATATTGTGAGAATGAAATAGTTATGTTTTTCCCTTGGTCTTTTTAGACAGGTTTATATGAGGTGTTTTCTTATCGTCATCCTAGGCAATTACACCCAGAAGGAACACTTCTCTACGACTACAAGGTTCTCATTTTCATGCTCTATGGCTTAACAGAAAACTACACGCAAAGGTTTCTCCTATAGGATCCCTAGCATAAGAATCCAACCCGTATAAACATGCTAAAAAGACCAAGGAAAAAATAGATCTATTTCATTTCACAATATAGTTTCCATACGGTTTTCCATTTCGGGAATCACGAAGGGTTTACACAAAGAAAGGGGAGATAACCTTACTACTGCCTAACCTCTAACACTTCATGATTACACCGGATTTTATTACACTGGGGGAAGTACTACACTACTACTACTGAGCAGCGAGTTTGCTAGGACGCTCTAGCTCTCTGCTCGGGTGCTAGATGGATTGCTGGTGGTCTCTTGCTTCGCTGCAGGAGTCTGTATTTATAGCCAAGGGAGCAGCCCTTCACGAGAGCTCCTCAATAATTCACCTCTATTTTCTTAATAGACATCATGCACCTATGTTGTAGGCTTTATAGGCTTTGTAGCCTTTGCAGGCTTACTTTCTAGCTTCATAGCTCCATGATCATATGTTGGAGGGAATTATATGTGCAGCCTCCACGTTGCCTTGGATGATATGACTTCATTTTTATCTTCACAATAGTCATCTTGTCATACACCATGATTGTGTCTTGGACAACTATTTCCCGAAATAGAAATATGTGGCCTTCTCTTCTCGTCTCTTTGGCATCCTCATGCTTGCCTGCACCGAACCAAAGGAACTAATACATTTGGCTGCACACATGCATGCCGATTTAGGAAATTTATTATTATCATTATTAATTTATTTTTTGACTTTTTTTGCTGATTTTTATCAGGATATGTCCTCCGCGCCCAAATTATTGATAGTAATATCAATATTCTGGCATAGGTCCTCCGCACCCAAATAATTGATAGTAATATCAATTCAGATTCAGTATTATTCATATACAATCTTCATGGCTTATTCAGGTTTCTGCCCAAGTCCTATCATATCCATATGGTCATCATCGGAGAGATTAAAGTCATATTTTGACTCACATGCCTTCTTTATTTCTTCAAAAAATTCATTAAATTATGTTTGTAATTCTTTTAAGATCTCTTCTTTTCATTCTTTTTTAACAATTTTTTTAGAATCTTCTCATTTCTCTTCTATATTAATGTTTATATATTCAGCGTCTAGAGGATCAACACCCTTCACTAGACACTCTTTCTATGTTTGATATTTCAGAGAATCTTCTTCTTTTATCTTCTTGGAGCTTGATGCTTCTCCCTTTGTATATTTTATATTCGATGGTGCGGGAGTATTCTTATCTATTCCTTTACTCTTTTGGATGTATTCTTTTGTTTTTGGTTCTATATGATAGTTTTCTTCTATAATGCTCCTTGCTCGACTCAAGGCTTCATTAATATCCAGATATTTCTTCCATGTTATCCTTTTTCTTTCTGGCCTCTAGCTTTTCATTTATTATTTCTTCAAAAGTTATATATATTCCTGGATTTGCCTCATCAAATAGGACATATAGTGGCTTTATTCCTAGTACATCAATATTTCCTGATATTGGACCTTTTTTGTTCATCATATTGAAGAATTCTGCAAGACTATTCAGAACAGATAGCATATAGCCTTTGTCATCTTTTTTGTTGTTGTATTGGTGCCAAAAAATGTCAAGTATGCACACTTGGATTTCGTCGAGGACGATATGATTCTTGGGCTTAAAATTGAATGTATTCGGGGGAAATATTCTTAAGCTATTCTCAATTCCAAAGGTGACAACTTCCGACCCGTTGGGGAGCATTCCCCGCTTCATTTCTGCAAAATTGTTGAGTGTAGGGACCCAGCACACCACTGCATGTTGTAGTGTACAAGTCGTTGACATAATACTCACGGAAGGACCATTCCGTAAATATTACATCCTTCAGAGTAGTACAACAGAAACATAGTCGGTCCAAGGTAACACTATAGGATTACAACACTATTCAATACAAAATCTTGAGAACCTTCTTTACAAACAGAAGTAGGTCTCGTGCAAAAGAAACTCCCATCTGGAATCTCCGTGTCTAGAGTTGTGCTCCTCCATCCAATTTTTGTCTTGTCCATAGGCATTGTTATCGACGTGTTCGCCGTTGCACTGTTGTCGCCACGCATCCGTTGGCAAAGTAGAGGTTGACTCCTTCAGGCCCACCATGTTGATTTGACTCCTTGCCGAAGATCTCACCAACATCGCTATGGATTCCTGTCCTTCCTCTGCTGTCTCCAATAATCTAAGCAGGGGTCAACGGAGGAAAGAGTGAGCAACACGAGCGTTACTCAGCAAGTTCATATAATAGGAATAAGGTGTTTTATGCACTAGGTACCATCCATACCAAAAGGTCATGGATGAACATGCATATCTTTGTAAAACATTTTTAGGAAAAGATTTATTTTATCTTCAGAAAACTATGCCCGTCATCCATTCACAGGTGCTAGGGCTTCATGGAGCCACCTTTCCTGCAGCGTTCGCAGCTCCTTCCCGGAACAGGGAGTAACCTGTCACACTTTTTTACACTCTGCAGAGGTGCGTTACTTTACCCATAAGAGATCACCGCCTAGTTGCACAACCGGGCGATCTTTCCCGTCCACACTCTCTTTGGTATGGGGCCCAGTCGATGATCCAAGCCATTCGCCGTGCTTCTCCAACAACCCCGCATGCCCACCCAATTCATGCATAGCAGAATCACCCCTGGCTCTACCCCTCACGGTAGATACCTAGGCATCCTCTTGCAGACCATCATAGGCACCAGAGTCCGTGGGCATTAAGGGGTCCCACCCATGTGCATGTAGTCTCGCAAGACCTACAGCGTACGACTCTGGCTGCCCGTTGACATGCGAAAGGGAGAAGATCACAGATGACTTTCCCGTCCCATTCCAAGTCTCATGGTTAACGCTTCATTTACGGCGCAAGAACACTGACGGCATTGGTTATTAAATCCTAGATAATACTTTCCCATGCAAATGGAACCTCCACCAACCACATCATTCCATGGTTCCATCTGCCAACCAACAACATATATATAGCAATTCACATCATTCGAAAATAGGTTTTACTTTTTCATGCAATGATAAACCATAGTATTTTGCATTTACTTTGATAAACATAATCAAGTAGGACATGAGCAAGAGTGAACTTGCCTTTTTGACTGCATGCAGCCAAGGTCTTCGATACAATAAAGACTCCAAAATCTGGAAAAAGCGTCATTGGTCCGGTAAGGACTAATGTTTGAAGAAGCAATATGCTATTATGCATAAGTATGAGATGCATCGTCATTGTCCCAAAAGTACCCCAACTTAAACAAATAAGCTTTATCTGAAGCGATACTTCTATAACTTCGTATTTTCTGGACTTAGGAGTGTTTCCTTCACTTTTGGTGATGATTTCATCACTTATGAGTTGATATAGAGATTAGATTAGTGATTCCATAGAGTTTTATGATTTACTTGATTCTTAAATCATTTTAGGGTATTATGTCTTTGGGCATTAGGTGTGTATCCCTTTTATTTAATTAACAAGATATTATCTTATTCAATAATAATACTTAAGTGAAATTGAATAATCTAAATAATAAGTGTTGAGTGTTGGATTTATTTTAATACTTAGAGTTACTTAAGAGTTTTAATAGTAGAATATTGATTATTGATGTTTTATATTTAATTTGAAATATTTAAGAGTTCTTCATAATTACTCCTTATAGAAAATATCGTTTATTTTATTTGATACCTTCAAGGTTTTGGTTTTAAAATAATCCTTAATTTCAATGATTTTATGAAAACATCTTATAAAATCATGAAGTAATTATTCCATTTATTTTCCTCAATTTTAAGTGATTAGTTATAAAAAATATTACTTACTCCATTTCAACATTTTATTTATCAAGACTTATTGGATTTTAGACATGTTAAATCAAATACCATGAAAATAATTTTTGTACTTCTTACATAATTCAGTATTTGAATTCTAGTGTTGTTATAATTATGAATATATTTATAATTCTTGATTAACTATTTACAATCAATAAAATAGGAACAAAAGAAAATGATATTTATGTATTTTTTTATAAAAGAAAAACGAGTGAGCCTACTAGTACCTACGTACACTAGCTAAATGTCATTGGGCCAAGCCCATGTGGATCACGTACACAAATCCTCACATACGATGCCTATCCTGTACGCACGCACGCACACGGTCCTCGTTCTCGATCCCCTTCTCCTCTAGCTCGCGTGCGGACGCCGCCGCCGTCGCCCTGGTCGCTGCCGGCCGGCTCCGACGCCGCTGCCTTCTGGCGCTGCTCTGCTCTTCTCTTCTCCACCGATTCTGCACCTCCGCCCAGTCGATTCGCCTCCGCCCCGGCCCTGCGGCTAACCCTAGCTTGGCCACCGACGCTGCTCAACCTCCAACCTCCTTCTCCAACGCGACTGCCTTACACCCGCGCCTCCTGGTGCGCCGTGCGCCCCTCGCCGCCCATGGTCGCCTCGTCGAGCTCCTGCTCGAACATGCCCCCATGGTGTACAGCTCCAGTCAACCCGGACCTCCGCCTCGAGCCGCTGCTCGACCATCTGCTCAACCTCGTCTCCACACTGATGCCAGCGGGACGGCGGTAAGTGGCTGCAACCCCGGCATTCTCCTTCGGCAACTGGTGGTGTGGAACGATGCGGTGAAGATGGTGTTTGTCGTCTCGCGGTGCACTCCACCACGGCAGCACGGGCCCTGCCTCGTCACGCCGTGATGCTTGTGTGCCGCACGACAGGTATGCTCCTATTCTCCTCTCTTCTGCTCACTGGAATACTCTGATTCTAGACTTAGGATACAGTTCAGATAGGTTCCTAGATGTTCTAGGAGTTGTGCTGCTACTTCAGTTCGTCCAGGTGAGGAACTGTTGCAGTATTTGTGATGTGCTTGAAGCGCTCCTCACTGTCGGTGTTAACTGAGGATGATTTTTAGTTTGGTAATTTAGCAAGCATGATTTGCTTAGGATCGTGTTGCTGGAATGTGGTTTACTTGCTCTAATCATCTGTATAAATCATCTGGTGGTGTGTATGTGCATAGATAATATTCCCTTGTGATTTCTAGCTGCTGCTATTAGTCATTGGTGTATTATATGATTATTTTGCACTTGTTCTTGTGTACCTTATGAAAATAAAATAGTTTGGGAAGCTCATACTTCATGCTTTCATCAAATCTATGTGTGTGTGAGGTGCTGTAAAATGCTTCTAGTAAAGGTATTGGTAAAGATCTGATACTGAATAGACTTGTGTTGACTGGTTTCATATTTATTTGCTTATGAATGATTTAAAAGCTTCTGGGCAAATTTATATTTGCTGGAATTTAATTGGCACACAGTTGCTTGTGTTCTAGATGATTCGATGGACACAAGTTTATTATCCTTTGTCTAAACTGCTAACAGTATTCAGAAATTGCTATGGATGATTTATCATATAACTGATACCATGACATGTATTTTAATTCAAGAACTCATGGGATTGAACTTGTGGCCTTGCTTGGCTGATGACTTAGATGTTTATTTCCTTGCAGTGAATCTGTAGCATGTTTCAGTTCCTGGCTACTGCTAGTGAGTAGTAGATCATGGTACATGATCTGGCAGTGTGGATGTGTTGTGCGTGCTACTCTGAACCCTAGGGTTCAGAGATGTGCCTCCATGGTGTGTTGTGGCTGTGCTCTTCCCTGGGTGTAGAATAATTTCTGTGGCTAAGTTTAATTTAGCTCTGCATGCTGTGACGCCTCATTTGAGTTACACAGAAGCATAGCTTTGATTCTTGGCTTTAGAAATTCTTTTATGCCTACTAATGCTCTTGTTGGGTGCTCAGATGTGTTTGAGGTGCTTCTTCCCTTGTGGAAGTTGTGCCCAGCATCTGTTTGTTGGACTTGTGCTTCACTTAAAACATGTATTCAAGCAATATTGCTTGAGAGCCTTTGCAAAAATTTGTGGAGTATGCCCCTGCCAATGATGCACAGGCTGAGGCTCAGTTTTATTATAAGAACAGATACTTGCTGTTTTATTTAATTTCCTGGGATGATTTAGCATAGCACTTCTATGCTAGACTGAGGAAACGATCCTAGCTCACCTCCTATTTATCTAGCACACCCATGCTAAGGTTTAAAGATTTTAACCTGCTGATGTGAGCTAGTGGTGATTGTTGCTTGTGGCTTGTGGCTTGTGGATCTTCTGGATGCTTGATCTACAGATCTTGTGGATCCTTTCCTGGTTCTCCTTGCTGGCCTGCTCATCCAGCTCCAGCTGCTATCCTCCTTGCTCCTGGCCTTCTCTTCTTGCTCTAGCTTGGTCTTGTTCTGCTATCCCATCTTGCTCTTTCTATAGGCAAGGATCCAGTGGTGAAAGATAGATGGATTTGTGGTTTAGTGATGATCTATGTGCTGTGGAGGTTGATGAGCTCGAGCTGGGAGTTAGAGTGAGTGAAAGAGTGCTACTTTGCTAGCTGCTGCGAGCCCTTTGCTCTTATCTCTAGAGGTTGTGCTGCTGTGGTGGTGGCAGCACACTGAATTGCATGCATGAGTGAGCTGCCTGCTTGCTCCCCAGATCTTTTGACCTGATAAGCATGGCTTCGGCTGCTTTGATCTTATCCTCCTCTTGGTTATTTATTTTTGCTGCCAAGTGGATTTAGGCCAGTGATGTTGTTCTGAGGCTAAACTTGATAATTAAGAACAGATACAACACTTGATCCCTTATTAATACTCAATAATGTTAATAGCAAAGCATTTCTTTGCTGGACTGAGAGTTTAACTAACCCCTTTGTATTATTTTCTATTTTGCTTTTCCTTTCGTTTTGGCAGGATACAACTATGGAATAAAGATCAAGAAGAAGAAATACAAGACATTTAGTTTAGGAAATAATTGTAATTTTTTCTTTTTGTATTTCATTATGTTGTAACAAAATTTGTAAAGACATTGTATTGTTGTATTCAATCAATAAAATGATTTGTTTGTCTATACAAGAATTCATAAGTTGTAATACTTATTGCAAAGATTTGAATTATTCAAATCTCCATTAATTCATTTACATAATTATTGTTTTAGTTTCTTAAATGTTTGAATTTGAATTTACTTTACAAATTCAATTATTTGAATATTAAATTTGAATTCAAATTCTTTCTACAAGCTAATTCCTAAAGGTCATGTCAAACATTATCAAATTTACCTAAGATGATCTAAAGCTTAAATCATAATAATGATCAAACTTCGATCACTCCAGGGTTTTAATTTGCGAAAAATTTATTCAGGATTTTCAAATGCATGCATGCAGATGCACAAATTCCTATTTCTACACTCCGATAGCTCCTAAATGCTGGGATGTTACATTGAGGGAGAGAATATGTCATGTAAGCAATTATCTTTTCCTTTAATATGCTCAAAAATAACTTTAGATCCATTTCCTGTTATAATATCTTCAAATAGAACCCATCTTCTAGTAGAACTTTTCTTGCTATTTATTTGATTAATGTATCGACATATTGTTTCACAGTCTATTTGTACGGTAAATTATTTAAATCCCACATATTTAAATCCCAGATATAACCTAATCCCACATAATATCTTCAAAGATTTCTCTATCAATGTTATTTACTGTGTTCAATTTATATCTTCCTGAAGCATATCTGCATATCTTTTCTTCGGCCTTTGCAGAATATTTATTAGTTTTTTGCTTTAATATAGCACCCCATCCGACTAATTTAGATGCATCTGTTTCGATTATAAAATAATTATCTTCTAATGGTAACTCTAAAGGTTACTTTTTTACTTTTTCTTTAATGGCCTGGACTAATTTATGTCTTCAGAATAAAAATATTTTTGATCATTCTTTCTTAGTTTAGCGTATAAAGGTCCAGCAAGCTTTGCTAGGTTATCTATATAATTCCTATATATATATTTCAGAACAAAGTCCAGCAAATTGCATTGGTATAGTGGTAATCAACTCCGTCACTTGATCATACTTGTAGCCTTTCTTCTTGGTAAAATAGAAAAGTGATTTTGGTTACCGAGTTCGAGTGATATTGGTACTTTAATTTTTTTAAATATACTCCCTCCGGTTCGTTTTAACTGTCGTGGGAAATCAATGTGGGAGGTACAATTCCATAGCTGAACCAGCGACAATTATTTGGGATCAGAGGGAGTATTTACGAGCTCAAACTAATTGTTTTTTTCATCGGATGTAACCAATAGTGTATCCCACAGACATGCAAAATGCCAACTTCAAATACTTTGTATTCTGAGCTAACTTTTGTCATTTTTGTGCAGCTCACAATATATAATATCTGAAGTTTATTTTTTTCAAATTTGTGGGATACACCAATGGCTATGTCCGGGATTTTTCTCAAAATATTAAAACTTGGAGGTGACTACACTTAGAACGTTCTACGGCTAAGCAAATCCATAGAACATTCACACAATGCTGGTCCTAATTGCATGCACAGAGTGAACAACAGGACGCGCATGCAGGAGAGTGGAAAAAGACAAGAGTGCTTACGTCATTAGCATTAAATGTGAAAAATTGAGAATTCAAAATGTTTTGTAGGTCAAACCTTTTATCCTATTTCGGATCCATTTTCACCATTGGACTATTCGCGATGAGATCTTCGAAAGTAAATCCCATGTTGATATGTTTCGATAACTTTTTTTCGGAACTAAAAGTTACCCACCAGTAAACACGTGAGTTATCCAGTCTGTTATATGTGAGTTACCCACCCTGTGAACAATTAGTTTCTGCTTGAAACTAGACCTCAGTTTTGCTTCTTATTTTCGACAACGGAAAAACTCTGAAGTAGTAACGACAATGGCAACAACATCTATCTGTAAAACTATCAACCTAGCATACATGGCATTTTTCACATTCCAATTTGTACTGAAATAATTGGTCACTGTCATGCATCAATCTACAAAACTGCTCATTGTTCATACACCAAACTATAACATGTATATATACTCAATACACAGAAACCCACAGGCAGTTGTTGTTGGGACAAGAAGGCCCAGTTCTTTTGGCGGCTTCTCCAAGAAGCTGCCCCTCCCCCAGCTTTCTAGAGAAGCCGCCCCGAAAATTTGAGAGGGCTTCCAAACTCAATGTTAGCTTCTTATTTTGGAAGCCCCGCTAAATTTTCGAGGCGGCTTCCCTAGGAAGCTGGGGGAGGGGCAGCTTCTCGGAGAAGCCGCCAAAAGAACTGGGCCGAAGAGGACAGTTAGATACTCTTATCGAGTTTCACCTCATTCTCGTTCATGTTCATGTGACCACTCATCACTACGAGAAGCATTACTATTGTTGTACTTCATCGTTTTTCCACGACGCAGATTGCATATGACGTTGAACGTGGACGTAGGTAGAGGGAGACTCTGCTTAGCACGAGCCTGGACTAGGCCACGACGGTGAGCCCCACGTCTAGCCGCAGCGTCCACACGTCCTTCCATCGGTCCAAGCGATCACCGCGACTTTGTGGTGATAATTATATTATGAACACATGGATAACTCCATCACTACTAAGTGGGTAACTATTGTCTAGAGAGTAGGATAACTACGTCAATGTCACGGTGATAAATATATCATAAATACATGGGTAACTCCATCCGTACTGGGAGGGTAACTATTACCTAAAAAGTAGGATAACTACACCACTTTGTGGGGATAACTATATCATGAACATAATGGTAACTCCATTAGTGTTCGGTGGTTAACAATTACTTAGAGAGCATGTTAATTACATCGATGATTTGTGATAATTATATCATAAACACATGGGTAACTTCATCAGTACTGGGTGAGTAACTATTACCTAAAGAGTAGGGTTACTACATCGATATCGTGGTGATAACTATATTTTAAACACATGGCTAACTCAACCAATACTGGTTGGGTAACTATTACGTAGAGAGTAGGGTAACTATCAGTGCATGTTGTCACCGGGCACACACGTCATGTTTTTCATCCTCCACGACCCCATTCCCAGTCGTCTAGGGTGCGAGCCCCCCCCCCCCCCCCCCCCTCCCTTCCCTCCCCCCCGCAAGGTTAGTGAGCATCGTCGCCCCCAGTACAGGGCGTCGACATCCCCATCTGTCGAGCTCTATAACCTAGACATCACCACAAACACAAGGAAAAAAACTCCACATCCACTAAATCTTCACATTTGGCTCCTAATTCTGAAATCCCACTAAGCACACAAAAAAGTGAAGCTTGGAATGTTCATTGCAGCTCCCCTTAGGGCAATGGGCTGGCAGTAGGGTTGCAACTCGTTCGGTTAAATCGACAAATACGGTTAGGTGATAAATACACTATGGTAGTACGTATGAACAAACTATTTCCATATGGTTTCGGTAATATCACACTAGCAAAAGTCAACTCTTTCAGAATGGCTGGGCCACTAGACATCACACAATTCTGGTTCTTGACAACAATTTCATGTCAGATAGCTATACTAATGAAAGACTAAATGGAAGCTGTGGTTAGTGCTTCAGCTGAGTGCACCCAGGCAACATACACGCACATCGGCCAAACGAACCTGAGCCAAGCACAATCACCCAGCGTCATATACTGTAGTTTACATCTTGGACAACTTTACTGCTCAAGTCACAGCGGCACAGCCAGCCTGCAACTAAAGTAAAGTTGCACAAAGAAATCAAGTAAAGAAACATGTGTAGTCTCTGAGATCGTTCCCTTGAACCAAAAAAAATCTCCAACAAGCATGAAGAAGAGAAGCACAACGGCTGGGGAGGAGCACAGGCTGTCCGCCATCGAGCGCATCAACATCCAGCGTGCACGCCAACCATCCTTCAGCGTGCGGCGCCGTCAGGTCCAGGCGGTGCTGGAAGGCCTGCGCCGCCTCTGCGCACCATCGCTCCAGGGACCCTTCGAGGTCCAGCAGTCGCACGCGGCTCCTGAATTCTGGCCGGCCGAGCTCTTCTCGCGTCGTCAGCCCCACGAGCTCGGCTTGGTCACAAGCGCGTGTGAGAGGGGGATCTGGTACTGGGTCGTCCGTAGCTCACCGCCGGCGACTACGTCGAGGGCAGGAGCTCTATCACAGCCGGAGGCTCCGACGGCTAGAGGCGGTAGCTCGCCGGCGACCAGGTCGAGGGGCAGGATCTCTAACGCGTCCATAGGCTGAGAAATCGGCCGCCAAGAAGAACTAGGAGGCTGCGGAGTCGACCGCCAGGAAGAAGACGGCGTCGGGACGACACGGGAAATGGGGGCGACCGGGGGGCCTGTGTCATGTGTGGAGGAGGTGGCGGCGAGGACCAGGGCAGCGGTGGGGAGGTAGCTCGTATAGGGAAAAGCAGGAACCGGAAAAGAGGATGGACGGTCTGCGCAAGACCGCCACGGAAAGTTACCTGCCGACCGTTCTAAACATAGAATTTCCGTAAAACTTATAAATACTTCTTCATTTTTTTTTAAATAGCAGGATCTCGGGAGCGGGTTAAACAATTTGCAACCCACACGACACGTACGTAGCCACGTAGGTGTAGGTACAGGGTTTGACTTGCGGGGAAGACGAAGTTATCCACGCACGCTCCATGGCCTGACGTGTCCCATAAACCCGATTCAGTCAGGGGCACATGCTTCGCCACCGCTCTCCGCCCAACCCAACCTGCTAACGGCCGTCGGTGCCATCGCCGCCGTGACGATCTTGCGAATGGACCCTGACTCCGAGGTCATGTTCGAGTTCGTGCCGGTCATCCGGCAGTACAAGAGCGGCCGCGTGGAGCGCCTACACCCCGTGAACCCGGTCCCGCCCTCCGTCGACGCCGCCACCGGCGTCGCCTCCAAGGACGTCACCATCAACCCAACCACCGGCCTGTGGGCTCGCCTCTACCTCCCCGCCACCGCCAGCAGCACCACCGCGGCGGACGAGGACAAGCTCCCCATCGTGGTGTACCTCCACGGCGGCGGTTTCGTGACCGGCTCGGCCGCCGACTCGCCGGAGCACGCGTTCCTCAACCGTCTGTGCGCCCGCGCGCGCGTCCTCGCCGTGTCCGTCGAGTACCGCCTCGCGCCCGAGCACCCCGTCCCCGCGTGCTACGACGACGCCTGGTCCGCCCTCCGCTGGGCCGCCGCGGCCGCCGATGATCCGTGGCTCCGGGACCGCGGCGACCGCGGCCGGGTGTTCGTGGCCGGGTACAGCACCGGCGGGAACGTCGCCCACAACGTGACGCTCCGCGCGGGCTCCTCGGACGCCCGGATCAGGGGCCTCGTGCTGCTGCACCCCTACTTCCTGTGCTCGGCCGGCGAGAGGGCCGACGGCGAGGTTAAGCTCGCGTGGCTGAGGGCCAAGCTGGAGGAGCTTTGGGCGTTCGCGTGCGGGGGGCGCACCTCCGGGCTCGACGACCCGCGGGTCAACCCGGTGGCCGACGGCGCGCCGAGCCTGCGGCGTCTGGGCTGCGACCGCGTCCTGGTCTGCCTCGCGGAGGAGGAGCTCCGGTTCCGTGGCAAGGCGTACCACGACGGGCTGCTGGCGAGCGGGTGGGCGGAGCAGGACGCCCAGCTGCTGGACTCGGCCGGCGAGGACCACGAGTTCTTCCTCCGGGAGCCTGGGGGCGCCAAGGCGCTGGCTCTCATGGACAGCTTGGTCGCGTTCCTCGGTGGGAACCAATAGATCCAAGAACGGGACTTGGTGCTCGCGCGTAGTACTACTTCACTGCGTTTGCTGTTGTAGCCGGGAATCACTGAATCTGAATTCCGGAAATTGTAATTTGTGTACTATGTTTCTGTTCTGCACTGCTTTGCTTCAAGCATCGATCTATGGTGGTGAGAAACTGAGCGCTGCTACCTCCTACCTGCTGTGTTTCCTGGAAGGAGATGGAGGTGGGAATCATATCATCAGGAATGCGGTCGTGGCCCAAAATAAACCGGGATTCAGGAAACAGTTTATGTCAACCAACAACAGCACAAGAGAGGATTCAGAGAGAGAGATCCCTAACCTGCAAACGCACCACTTGTTTTCCTTCATCAATTAAGTAGTCAGTCATAGCGGGTATCAGATTCAGGTGACTTGAGTTGTCTTCAGCCTTGACACCAAACACTGCGAAGAGAAGAATCTTCCAGCGAGAAAAAGGTAACCTGATGAGGCCCTAAGAGCATCCACAATGTATGCCAAATAGCGTTGCCAAATATCAAAGAGAAAAATTCACATACGGTCACTGAACTTTTCTGGCCGGTGCAAAAATGCCCACGAACTCAGGAACTAGCATTTTCGGGTGGTGGAAATTGTTCCGTATCTGCACGTACGGTCATCTACGCCGTTTACGTACGTATTTCATCCATGTGGCGTACGATTCGACGGTACGATGGAGCGGGAGGCAGAACGTGAGGGGGTTTCTGCAAATTGTTCCGCGTCCAGACAAATAATCTTCCGACCATGGCAATCGCGTCGCTTCGTTTTCAGAACAGAACAGAGGAAAGGAAAGAGAGGAAAGGAAAGAGTGGCGGAGACGAGGGCGATCAGCTAGGGTTTTGGCGGCGGCGCGAACGGCGGCGACCGGCGTGGCCGGCGGCGGCGCCAATTTGGAAGCATGGCACCGTGGCAACGAGAAGATGGGGAGCCGCCCCCTGTTTACGGTGCGTGCTCTAGTCCTTTCCGCCATGAACTTCTTGCCGCTCCTCTGCAATGAAGCTGTAGAGGACAACCCCTTCCCATGTTTTTTTCGTTTCATTTGGTCAGCTAGGGTTTGTACGTCTCTTCATGTGGTAAGATCAGGTGGGGATGGTCGGGTTTTGGTGTCTGTTTTAGACGAAAAAGGGCGGGCTTTTGTTTGCTCTGTTCGTGTGCTCTTGTGTAGAAAAGTTGACGAATTTAGAGTAATTAGTAGCTTAGGATATACTGTTATGATTCCTAGGATGTTTTCGTAGTGCATATGTGACTAGTATAAGTCTAAACTGAATTTTGATTTTTAACTGAATTTATGAACAGTAAAAGTGTTAACTGTAATTTCAGAGCTGCAACTTCGAAAATTCATGTCATTATGTAACAGAATGTTTTGAAATTCAGTTCATATTTATGTGCAAAGTAGCTCAGTTCTTTTCTGTGATAGTTTTAACTGATTATTGTGTACTGCATTTTAGGAGATGGAGAAGAGGAGTTGTTTACTCTTGCTGTCCAGTTATGGAGGGTTTTTCCTTGGAGATGGCTCAGACAGGGCTTACATTGGTGGCTCGATGATGTGGTTCGATTACTGTGACAGAGGCTACTGGGGGTTGAGCAGTATTCAGAACATAATGTGGGATTTAGGCTTTGATTATGCAGGGAGAGCAAGGGCCTATTGGTGTCTTCCTGGCTTTGAAATGATGCACAATGGCTTGACAGAAATAAGATCTTCCAAGGACACTGATAACATGTCATGTGCAGTAACACTTGGGAACAAGGTCCTGTGCATGTATGTAGATATTGATAACATCATTGAGCAGAGCCTGGGAGGAGGTCAAGTTGATGACGATGTTGTGATGCAACCAAGAGCAGAGCTGCCACATGTTATTAGTCCACTGAAGCCAGACTTCGAGCAGACATGTAATGTTGCAGGCAGGGAGAGAATCAAGAGGAGGATGTCAGTTGATGGTGGATTCGACTGTGAATCGAGTGAGGATGAAGACTATGAGCCAGAGATTGTTGATAGTGATCATCACATATCAGAAGATGATGCTGACCTGTATGATGAGAACTTAGACCAGAGAGACGTAAAAGGGAAGAAAGAAGCTGACTGTGTGGAGGATTCTGAAGAAGATGACCTACATTTGCCTGATTCAAAAGATGATGAGGAAATCAGGCTGAAATTCAAGCATTTTGGACCAGAGGACATGTTGAATCCAACATTCAAAGTTGGTCAAGTATTTGCTTCAGTTGAGTTGCTTAGAAAGGCAATCAGTGAGTACACATGTCAAAGCAGGCGTGCTATAACCCTACCAGTCAATGACCAGCAGAGGCTAGAAGCTAGGTGTGTGGGAGATTGTCCCTGGTACATGTGGGCGTCATACGACAACAGAAGCAAGTGTTTCATGATAAAGAAGCTACATGATGTGCATACTTGTGAAAGGAACTGGAAAATCAGGGCTTTCAGCTATAAATTCATTGCACAAAAATACATTGACACAGTTAGAGCAGATGAGAAGATCAGTTTGAAGAATTTGGGCAGGCTAGTTCAGAAGGATTGGAATATAACAGTTTCTTAACCTAAGCTTGGTAGAGCAAGGAAATATGCACAGAGGCTTATATATGGTGATGAAGATGCTCAATACAGCAAGCTCTGGGATTTTGCAAGTGAGCTGAGGAGGGCAAATCCAGGAAGCACATTCTACATTGGGCTGACAGAGGAAGGCAGGTTTAAACGATGTTTCTTCAGCTTTGATGCAATGAAAAGGGGCTTCATGGCAGGTTGCAGGCCGGTTATTTGCTTGGATGGGTGTCACCTGAAGACCAATGCTGGTGGTATTTTGCTAGCTGCTGTTGGAGTTGATCCTAATGAGTGTATCTACCCATTTGCATTTGCTGTGGTTGCAATTGAAGACACAGAGAGCTGGAAATGGTTCATTTCCACACTGAAGCGGGATCTCGGGATTGAAGACACCACAGGTCTTCTTCCTTCCAAATATTGACGCCCGTAAATTTGCAGGTCATTTGGACGTCGTTTGGGTCCCTGAAACATAAAAGGAAAGAAATAGGGTTTTCTGCCTGCGCAGGGTTAATTCCATAAAAATAGGAAACATGTCAAATATTCCCAAAATCATTATAAAACAGTGATATAACCCTTATATGATGCAAATATGACTGGAATATAAGTAGAAATAATGCAAAGTTCATGTATGCATTTTACATGCATCAACACCCTATGCCACTTCCAGAGTCAGGTTTCATTGCTAATGCCAGAGAAGCTACTGCTTCTGGCCCATCAGTACAAAATGTTGCAATGCAGGCACAGGCAATGAAGCAAGAGAAGCTCAAAGAATTTCAAGCAAAAAAAGAAGCTGCAGAGCTAAAGAAGCTACAAGATGCAGAGAACAAAGCCCTTGAGAAGCAGGCTATAGCTGTAGAGAAAGCTCTCAAAAGGAAAGAAGTTGCAGAACAAAGAAAGCTTGAAGCAGCACTGAAGAGAGAACTTGATGCAGAGCAAAGGAGGAAGGTACAAGAGGAGAAGAAGGCAGTCCAAGCAGCAGCCAAGGCAGAACAAGCAGAAGCAAAGACAGCAAAGAGAATTGAGCTTGAGAAGAAGAGGGCAGAGCAAGCAGCAGCAAAAGCAGCTCAAGCAGAAGCAAGGGCAGCTCAAGCACAAGCACAAGCAAATGGAAATGATCGTGCTGGATCAAGTGCTGCCAAGTTTGTTTCATACCCTGGAAAGAAAGTTTCCATGTTCGACGAATTTAGGAAATGAATCATATAGTTGTTGGTCATGTAATGGACCCTATTTTGCTGTTATGGTGCAGTAGTTCTGGAGCACTAGTTGGTTTAAATGGTCATGTAATATGGAGCATATGAACCATTTGATGCACTGTTTATTTTGGATATGAACCATTTGGTCATGTAATATGAACCATTTAAATGGTCATGTAATCATGTAGTTGCTGATGCACTAGTTGGTTTAAATGGATCTATGTTCGTGGATGGTGATGAAAGATCTTCTTTTTATGATAATTGTGATGTCCAATTTGATCTATGTTCATATATGCTGTCTATTTTTTCAGCAATTTATTGATCTATGTTGCTTACATGTTGTGCAAACTGGTGTTTATTCAGTTCTGGAGCAGAGCACACAACACACACATGACAAAAACCATAATTCATAACCATAATTCATGACAAACAAACATAACCATAATTCATAGTACCACATTACACACGCATTGCTAGTTCTTGCATAGCTAGGGGATACAACACACACACAAGCTCAAAGTAGCAGCTTACATAACACATTACACCAGTTGATGCATAGCTAGGGGACACGACACACACACACAAGCTCATGCATAGCCATGATCACCAGGCCCTACGCCATCCATCTTCCCGCGCCAGGTCTTGAACTTGTGCTTGCAGCTCAGGTCGTGTTCTTCCGGCTCAGGTTGAGAGCCATCGGTGAGCAACGGGCCACGGTCGATCACCTCTTTAATATGGACAAGAAGCTGGTAATCCTGTGTGCGCTTCTCTGTTGGGGAACTTGGAGGCGACGGTGATTCTACCTCGTCGTCGGAGCTGGGCTGCGGAGGAAGCATAGGTGGCGCCGGTTTGGTCACAGTGACACATTTGGGCACGGCACAGGGGTCGCGCAGCCACGCCGAGACCGGCAACACCCAACGGTCAGTCGCCGGCAACAGCTCGATCAGCTCGCCGTCGAGACCTGCAAGAACAAGGTTAACAGCCTGGGGCTCCCACGCATCCTCTGGGAGGCCCTCGATGCTCAGCACACACTTGTACTCGAACTTGCCCTGCGTGCCACGCGCCGTCCGGCACCACTGGGTCACACGCACGCGCTAACCGCGGCTGCATTGCGACCACGCGGTCGCAGTCTTCATCCCTGTGGAATCGAACGAAGCAGTGGTACGGTGGGCAAGCCTCCTCCACCGTCACCGTCGTGCGCTGGACGCCACACTGCTGCTCCAGAGTGGCGACCAGAGCAGCTGGCGGGGCGCGCCGCCCACCTTCCACGGTCATGAAAACCGAGCGCCCACTGAGCTTCTTCTCCAACTCCACCATCCCTGCTGTGCGTGCGAGCACAATGCGGCCACCCGGCGGTCGCATGTCAGCCTCGCCGCGCCGCATGATCTCGAAGAAGTAGTTGCCGTCGCGGACGCGAGACCAAGGCTGCACGGGCTCGCGACCGGCGCCCACACCGGAACACACGCTGTCCGAGCTCACGCTGCCGCCACAGTCGCCGCCGCCGGCCATCCTCCTCTCTCGATCTAGGGTTAGGGATTTGTGGAGAAGTGTCGGGCAGGATGCAAAAGAATGGGGAATTTACCAGCGACGCGTTTTTGCAGAAACCCCCCCGCACACGCGTACTCTTCCTCCCGCCGCCCCTCATACGCCACGTGGATGAAATACGTACGTAAACGGCGTAGATGACCGTACGTGCAGAGACGGAACAATTTCCAGCACCCGAAAATGCTAGTTCCTGAGTTCGTGGGCATTTTTGCACCGGCCAGAAAAGTTCAGTGACCGTACGTGAATTTTTCTCAATATCAAATTTGGCTTTTGGCATTCGTTCCCTCCGTTGTAGAGTAGCCAAAAAGAGATGCCAAAGCCAAAATTTTGGGAGCCGGCGCAGCTACAAGAGCCGGTGCCAAAACTCATCCACCTAATAAAAAAACAAAGAAAGAGGGATTGCTTAGGAGAGAGATTGCATGCA
Organism: Poa pratensis; assembly: GCA_947311845.1. Lineage (NCBI taxonomy): Eukaryota > Viridiplantae > Streptophyta > Magnoliopsida > Poales > Poaceae > Poa > Poa pratensis. Next base: position 13,474,251 of record CAMZMU010000043.1, read on the forward strand.
CGGCAGGGGAACTAGGGAAGCAATACTATTCTATTTCAATTTGTGTCAGCACCCGACCCCACATGCATGGCAATTTGGTTTCACACGCTGGAGAGAAATCATGAATTTGGCACCAACGCCATTGAGTCCTACGTGGCCCATTTGGCAATTGGCAACACTGTGGCTGCTCTAAGATACCACAACACTCTCAACAAAGTCCAGCCCGATGTATTACAAAAGTAAGCCTACAGGGTTCGATTTAAGGGTCCATGCATATATATACATGTAGCTTCTCTAACTCTAAAGCACTGATTCCAGGCGAAAACAAAGTATGGCGTTACATGATGAGATCCATAGCCTGCAATGAGAGGGAGAACTCACAGGGCATGGCACGGTGTCGAAGGTTGCATCATACCAGCGCTGTCACTATCGTGCTACTATCAACAAGAACTGTATGGCCTAATGCTACAATGTACAAGGATCGAGCTGATATCGTCGCATGCAGCTTGCAGTGAACAAGCACCTGAAGGTAGGCTAGGTGCCCGAGTCCCAGATCATTCAGGCCGGGTTTTTGGAACTGATTGCTCTCCGCTTCGCGGGTGGTTTGATTGCTTCAGGTCCCTCAGTGCCACTGCAACAAGCAAACGAGACAACCGTTAGTTTGACTCAACACTTAGGTATCAATTGCAAACAAGCTGTGTGAATATTCCACCTTAAACATGACTGTGCAAGGGAATTAGCTAGGATATTATATTAAACACTAACAGATGGTAACTCCACAAATAATATCAGCTGTTAGAGAACTAAAACTTGCTTCTTCGGTTAACTGTACCAAAAGAATTAACATCTCCAGCATTCAAATACACCTGTGGTATAGGTCAAGATTATCCACAGGTGGAAACTAACAGCAATATAATGACATGCTTACAGATGATGAACTCATCTAAAGGGGAATTCTATATCCTGCTGCCATATTGCTTTGACTGGGACAGACATCTCCCATGTAGTTACTGGCCCAGTTTATACATCCTAGTTATTTTGGTGGTATAAGACTGATATAAAACAAAAATGAGAACTCACCCTGTTGAAGCTCCACCTTGTGGTCGGGATGGACGGTTGTGGACATTGGGCGATGGGTTGTGGCTATGCAAATAGGATGGACTGTTCTGTACATTGTCCGATAGATTCTGGCTTTGCGAATAGGATGGACTGCTATGGACAATGGATGGAAGATTCTGCACAACGCACGACAGACTACCACTCCCTGAACTGCCATCCGCATGGTTTTCCCTTGATTTATTCCGAGTCTGAATGTCATTACTAGTGGCAGCAGCATTATGGTCCTTTCGCGAATACTGAGTCGCAGCAGCTCGAGCCCCTGCTACCGCTGCAGAGACACTTGGAGTTTTGACTACCGCTGACTTCGAGGAGTCAAAATTCAGAGCTGCTGGCTTGAGAGATAAGGGGTTTGTGGGATCTGGAAGCGGGAACTTGACAGGCAGCGGACCTTGAACAGGTGAGAGACCCCTGACTGCTCCCTCATAGACCTGCCATGCGACAGGACACAGAATAAGCCCAATGGTTAGGACTTAAGAGGAGAAAAGAGGAGCCATTGCTTATATCAAACTATGAGTAACTAACCTTTCTTTCTAAATTGTAAACACCCTGGTAACCGCGCATCTCAAAAGGAACCACCAACTTCTGCAGAAACAAGTGCACGGAAATTGTCAAAAAAAATTGACAGGCGTCCCAGTATCAGGTAATAAATAGCGTAACGATCATCAATGGTTGACAAGGTGGGATTTGAAACTAGTCAATGACAGCAGCTACATGCTTCAGGTATACAGTGCAATGATCAGCAGCGGTTGACGTTTAAAAGTTGAATCTAGCCGAACGTGGATTTTGCTCATCCCTAAGGGCGCCCGGCACCAATCTGGGCCGTCGGATTCAGCGATCCGACGGCCAGGATTTACCGTTGAAAATCTGATGGGTCAACGATAAATCCTGGCCGTCGGATCGCTGAATCCGACAGCCCAGATTGGTGCCGGGCGCCCTTAGGGATGAGCAATTTATTTACTGAATCTAGCCAATGACAGCTGCTGCAGATGACAAACATCGGAAGTGTGGTTTTCGGGGTATTTACCCACCTGTGGATTCTCGCAAAGCCAACAGAAATCAGTCAAGCCTTCAAGCCTGACCTGCATTAATCCAAGAACCATATTCAGTAATCTTTGATTGGCATGACAAGAAAAAATTCAGGCCATAGACAGGAGAGCGAATAGCATGCATTACTGATTCAGGCACATCCTCCCAGCAGACCAGCTCTTCGGACCTGACGCAGCCTACAACCTCAACGCACCCTGTCGCAGCACACATGAAGAAATTAGCAATGGCGTGAGCAGAGCACGCACGGGCGATGAGGAGGAGGAACCGACCGAGGAGGCGGGAGACTGGATAGTGCTGGGGGAATTCGATGTGGGTGACCCCGTCGACGGCGTGAATCTCACGGTAGAAGTCCTCCATGGATGCGACGGTGCCGGGGTCGGGGACCTTGGAGGCAGCGTGGATCCATAGGCGGCCGGTGACCGGGGACGGCTGGGGGAATTCGATGTGGGTGACCCCGTCGACGGCGTGAATCTCACGGTAGAAGTCCTCCATGGATGCGACGGTGCCGGGGTCGGGGACCTTGGAGGCAGCGTGGATCCATAGGCGGCCGGTGACCGGGGACGGCCAGGAGCGGCCCTCCACGCGCTTGATGCCGTGCACGAGCAGCGACGCCCACGGTTGGTGCATCGTCAGGCAAGGGTTCCGGTACCTGCCCTCGCCGCCGCCCGATTACCCTCCGCGCATGCTGCCGGCGCTGGTCGCGGTTTGGAGAGGATGGATGGCGGCCGGAATAGAGTCGGGGTTGGAGTGGCCGACGCCGGCGGCCGGATTGGAGTTCAGGTACTCTACACGGTTCGTTTGCTTTGGGCCGGGCTCGGTTCGACCAAACCAAAACGGGCTCAATCGATACTGCCTCCACTCATAAAAAATCAAAAGATTTCTCAAAACATAATTCTAAAAAAAATCAAAATCAAAATCAGGCCCCTTCCGTATAAAATTTGCAGATTTCACACTGACTGATTTTCGGCGGCGCCGCGGATGCGAGCTTGGGCCGCGGCGGGGCTGCAATCTCGGCTTCAGGTTCTGCGTCTTCGTCGTGTCTCGAAGGGTGATTATGTTTCACGAATTGATCTCCAAATGCAGTAGGAGTAGAAGGAGAAGCAGATTGCCTCATATCCAGTAGCAATGCTTATGCATAGGTTTCTCTCCTATTTGCAGGCTGGATCCAAATTCAAGTTAATTTCTGAAAATTAGAATGCTTGGCAACCCAAAAAACAAGTTAGAAAGGAGATCAAGTCTTTTTAGTTTGACAAGGTTAATGATTCCGGCTTGATAAATTATAAAGATTTGGTTGAATCAATACAGTGCAATACCCGCCACATTATTCAGAACTTGCAAATCTCCAGTACTATGATCATTCTCTGAAAACGTTCCATAAGAAAATCAGACCAAGATTTGATGTCTATGATTGAAAAACACGCTAAGACAAAGATTGCGCATATGTTATTTGCATATTTTGATTCCTTTGAACCATATGAGCCTATCACCGAGTATTACAGTGATGTGCATACCTAACCTAACAACAACACAGAACAAGACGAGGATAGTTATCTTCGCAACCTAATGCCAAAAATTGAACATGTTGGTATTGATAAAGAGAATGTGTATTTGGAGAAAGAACCTATGCCACTAAATGAGGTTCTTTTTTATGAGCAGTGGCAGTCCCAGCAGGGAGGTGGTGCTGTGAAGGGAGACGAACACGACCGGCGTGCTACGGGAGATGAATGACACCTTTTTGGTGTTGCATCCTCTCGCTTGGAGCCTACGTAGCTATGGGAGATTAATGGCGCCATGCTTGGTTTTGCATCCTCCAGATGGTGGTCGGCAAGCAAGACATTGCGGTAGATGTGCGGAAGAAATGGCAATGGCTGGAGGGAGAGGAATGGCGCCGTTGCGGTGTTGCATCCTCCAGATGGGAGATGAATGGCCGACGGATATTGCATCCTCAAGGAGACGAATGGCACCATGGGCTGCATCCTTCCGAAGGGAGACGATTGGCACATTTGCGGGTTGCTTCCTCCGGCCAGTGGGGAGAAGAGGAAGGAAGGTTGGCAGCACGTCGAGCTTGTCGGGAAGGTGTGGTTGTCCGTGCAGGCAGGGGCTGCGGTTTGGCGTGGAGGCAGACCGGATTCTTGGTATGGGCTTTGCGGGTGAGACTACCGGTGAAATCCGTACTTTGGCCGCAGTCGTCGATGGTAGCGCCTACGGGCTTCGTTCCCTTGTTGGAGGCATCGATGTTGCTTGTCCCACCCTCCTTCTCTTACATGCTCCAGGGGAAACCCTAGGTCTAGTCTTCTAGATCGGACGATGGCGTTGCTACTCGGCGACGATACATCTCTCTTGGAGGTGAATCTGGTTAGAGGGACCCGTTGCTCACATGGATGTTTGGGCTTGTCGTTGTCGTGTGTTTGTGGTGTGTGTTGTAAGCTGAAAGGCGTCTATATGGTTTTTGGGTCCGGTTTCCCTCATAAACTGGACAACCTTCTACATATTCAATGTATTTAGCAGTGATCCTGCTAACATTCAAAAAAATACTGAATGTGGGAATATGGATTTTTATGATAGTTGTACATGTTGTGATGCATTTGTATACATATATATGAATTGCTTGAGACTTGGCATCAAAAGTTTTGCCCAATTTTTCAATTTTCGAATAAAATTGAAGGGCCAAATTTTGAGTTGAAATATCTTTCGTGACCAAATTATGGGATCTCAATTGGTCATTTAAGCACGGCAAAATATGAAACATTACTGCAGCTATTATCTTGTACATACATTTGTCACAATATACAACAGGGGTAAAAAGGTATTTTCGTGCCTCTCTTTAACACCGTTGGTGCAGAAAATGCACCGGAGTGTCATATTGGAAAATAATTTTTGAGCAGATGTCAAATAGGAAGAAAATTATGTCCAGAACCAAATAAGGAACCACATTTTAAGGCAGAGTCAATAAGATTTTTTCTGATATCTTTTTTCCTCCAAAGAGGAAACCTAGGGATATTTTTTTGCTGCACTCATCTATGTAGGCGCTACAATTATATATCCCAAGTGACACAACATGTACACTTCCGCTGACGCATGCACCAGGTGGGAACGAAAGACGGGCTACTAGGAGAGGATTTGTTTTATCTCACACGTGCGCTTTACGCTTAGCCGTTGGAGAAACACCACCGGTGGAGTTTGAGGTAAATGGACATAAATACAATGGATAATACCTTTCGGATGGGATATACCCGTAGTCATTTCAAGACGATTCACAATCCCAAAGGTAACAAAAAAAAATCACATTTTCATAATGCTCAAGCAGCTGTTACAAATGTTGTGGAGAGAACATTTTAAGATTTTACAAGCCCAGTTTGTTATTGTGTATGATCCGACTCAATTTATAGACCAAAAAACGCTATGGAGGATCATGAAGGCTTGCGTAATCTTTCACAACATGATCGTTTGATCGTGACAATTATTTCAATCACCACTATGACCTCATGCAATGAACTTTGAGTTGATGAACATTGTGTTGATTTGCTTCATAAACTTCGTATGTGAAGTGTAATTGATGAACACTGTGTTGTTAATGATTATGTACTATTTTTTCCTACTTTATTTTATTTTAGTTGATTTAAAGTTATTTTAGTGTAATTCAGATGGCATATGCTAAATTCAATGTGAGGCAGTTTCAGGAGCCAAATTTTAGCAACTCTCTTGGAGATGCTCCTGTGACACCAGTTAAAGCGAATAGATGCAGTATAAACAGCCAAACCCCAACGTTCTCAGTTTCTCCCGGACAAACAAATATCATCGGTTGAACTAGAAAAATCGCACGATACATTATATACCATCTTCTATTCAGCTTAATGGGCTGAAAGATATCTTGGAATTTGTCTCTGCACATCTCGATGCCTATCTCGCACTGAGGCTTCTCCTGACCTTTCTCGTGATCAGTCACCGCTCACATAATTTTTAGGACATGGTGTCCAGAGCATGAATGCAGGTTGCTCATGCCACCTCCTGGAGATTTCCATCACTTAATTCCTCCAAAATCTTGAATCCAAAACTTGGCCATTACCTCATTGGCTACACGTCAGCCGATCGGTTTGCGTACTCTTGAACCAATGCTCCAAAGAGCGATGGTCTTTCGATCAGGTTGCAGGCCGGTCAAACTCCTTGGCTAGTCCTGATAACAGTGATTCACATTTTCAGAAATTTTATCTAGAAAAGGCCAGTTTAGTTCTCAACTTTCCTTTTTTTTTACGAAAAGTTCTCAACTTTCTCAAACTCTGGATATAGTGTTAGTGTCTGCCGACGAGGTGCTAAATTTTGATGCGTGTTTTCTGAAAGAAAGAAAGAAAGAAAGAGTATGCTAAATTTCAGGTTGTTACCTGCATCTACGACCAGGACTCTGTCGCAATCCATGACCGTCGGTATCCTGTGCGCAATGCTGATGATGGTGCACTCTGCGAAGTCTTCCCGGATGATCCTCTGAATCACAGCATCGGTTTGGGAATCCACCGATGCAGTAGCCTCATCCATGAACAGTATTCTACTGTGTTTCAGCATCACTCGGCCTAGACAAAGCAGTTGCCGTTGTCCCACACTCCAGTTCTCGCCATTGTCGACAACTACATAAGCAAAAATATTCAAACAATAAAATCATTCGCCAAATTATTTTATAATAATATTTTGGCATGTTAATGGACAAAATTAGGTGTTTTCAGTTAGTTTGTTCACCAAGAACAACAGTATGTAAAATTGAAGAAGTGAGCACTAGTATACTATAAGCAGGGTACCTGATGCGTCAAGCTTTTCAGGTTTTGATGTCACAGCTTCTTTCAGCTGACAACGGTCCAAGGCCTAAAGAGAAACAAGCTTAGGTTTTGAAGACAGTGAATGTTGTGGCGACGACAAATTAAATTTAGTATCGTTGGCTAATAAATACCTGCCAGATTTCAACATCCGAGTACTCCTCGAGCGGGTCAATGTTGCTCCGGATCGTACCTTCAAAGAGTACGGCTCTTGAGGGATGATACCGAACCGAGACCTCAGATCATGGAGTCCTAAGGTGCAGATGTCAATGCCGTCGATGATTATCTTCCCTTCGGAAGGTTCCACTATTCTGAACAAGGCCTGGATCAGTGTTGATTTCCCACTGCCAGTTCTACCGACAACTCCAATCTTCTCCCCTCCGTGTATTTTTAGCGTGATGCCCTTCAGCACCAGCGGAGTGTTATGCCGGTACCTAACCTGCATATATACCATAACACACATGTTAAGTTGTTGTGCAGATGATCATGTTTTTCTGTTTCAGGACAAAGTGCAGCATGAAGAATTTACTTACCTTGAGATCAATGACGTCGATATCGCCTCTTGTCGGCCAGTTTGCAGCAGGTAGGCAGTCTTTGATCCTCCATTCAGCCTCAGATGGTATGTTTGTGAATTGCTTTATCCTCTCGACCGAGACCATTTTGTTTTCGATGAAGCAACTCATCCATACGGCCCAGAACAAGACTGAGTTGAGAGATAGACCATAGGACAGCGATAGACCGACAAATTCTGCATCATATATAAGCAGAGTGAGATATATACACTGCATCATGAAAATGACTGCAACTCTCGACTCGAGAAGAAGTTTTGCGTACCTGGCTTGACGATGCTTTTGGGCAGAGTGACCATGAGCAAGGCCGTGAAGCAGAGAACAAAGCTCCCGATGAGCTCTAGGCGGAACCCGAGCCACTCGTTGGCGCCGTTGTTGTGGAAGTCCATCCTCAAGCTGGAATTTACCCGTTTGAGGTTCTCCTGGAAGAAGCTATCCCCCTTCCTGAAGCACCTGATGGTCATGACACCCTGAACCGTCTCCGAGAAGTGATGGATCACCGGCGCCTTGGTGATGGACTCGAGCGGTTAGCTCCCTCGATGTTGCAAGATAGTAGCCCTGCAATCCATCCAAATTAAGCTTTTGTCGGTTCTTCAGACAAAAAAAAGTATCGAATGTATGCACCAGCAGTTTCATTATATTGGCAGAGGAACTTACCCGGTACCACAGGTTTAGTCCGATGAGAGGGACGATGGCGATGACCGATGGCCACGCCACCTGGCATGTGACGATGAGCACGCTGATCACCGTGATGTACATGGACACGCTGAGCCAGACGAAGAAGGGCAGGAACAGATCGACGTTGGTCTGGTCCGACGACGCCCTGCTGAGGATCCTGCCGGACGGGGTGGTGTCGAAGAAGGACATGGGCGCGTGGAGGATGCTATTGAGAATCTGCTTGAAGAAGGAGTTGGCGGTCTGGAGGCCGATGAAGGCCACGAGGAAAGACCGGCCCGACACGAGCACCACGGAGGCGGCGGCGATGATGGCGTACACCTGGATGAAGAGCGACGGCCGGAACGCGGCGGCGTTCTCGGCGGAGGTCTCGTAGGCGAGCCAGTAGTCGCTGGCCAGCACGGAGCCCTGCCACGCAATGGACACGGCCACCACCAGCGCCACGCCCCACCACCCCCACGCCTCCGTGATGTAGTGCTTGTACACGGCCAGGCTCACGTGCCCGCTGGCGCGCTCCTCCTCCTTGATCAGCCGCGCCGACGCCTTCTCCTCCACCTTGGCCGCCACCACGGACACGTCGCCGTTCCCGTTCGACCTGCTGCTGGCCATTGCCGGACGGCTGCCGGGAGACCGCCGGCGCCTCTCCCTTCTCCGTCACCGCGCTCTCCACGAGCTCCATGGAGCTGTCATGCGCCGCGACAGCGCCGCGAAGTCGGAGCCGCGCTGGATGAGCTCGTCGTACTTGCCAGATTGCGCTATCGTGCCATCCTTCATTACCTGCAAGTGCACACCACAACTTGATTAATTTCATTTCACTGTAATGACAGCAAGCAATGCACTACCACAACTCCACAAGTGCTTGGATATTACGAGTATGTTGCATGCAAACATGTAATGTAGTACTTACATATATGATATCGGCGTTGTGCAAGAAATCGACTTGGTGAGTCACAAGTACTACAGTCTTGTTCTTCAGAGCACCTCTCACACATTCCTGCAGAAACATTCAGTTCAGTCTATTTATGGAAGATAATTCGGTTCAGTCTAGCTAGTAAAACCCGTAGTACCACTACCATGGATCTGAGGAGTCAGTCAGGCACAATGCATAATGTAAGTACCTTGAAGATCTCACTGCCGGTGTGTGCATCGACGGCGCTGAAGACGTCGTCGAGGAGGTAGATGTCGCAGTCCTGGTAGACGGCGCGGGCGAGCTGGATGCGCTGCTTCTGCCCGCCGCTGAGGTTGATCCCGCGCTCGCCGATCTCCGTCTGGTCACCGAACTCCATCATCTCCATGTCCTTCTCCAGGCAGCACACCCTGATCACCTCCTTGTACCGCTCCCCGTGCATGGGAAGCCCAAACAGGATGTTCTCCTCGATGGTGCCGTTCTGGATCCATGCCGTCTGCGCAACGTACGCAGTGGTGCCGCACACCTTCACCTGCAGCAAACAGATTCAGAACTACTGACTCAGTATCAATGCATTAATTTTAAGCGGAGTTCTGTTCTCTGGAAATATGCCCAAAACTTGTCATAATTTTAGTGAAAGTTGGTACTGAAACTTTACAAGTTTGTAGGATACATACTTACCTATACGTCCAGATTTTCTTCCCGGTCTTTTTAAACTTTGTAATACTGTTTTCCAGTGTAAAAACAGTATAAATAAAGTTTAAAAAGATTGTACTGTTCTCGATTTTTTCAGCAACAAAAAAAGCTAGTATCTGTATCTCGAGCTGTAAAGCGAGTATCTGGTACGTTTTCATCTGGGGAAGTAGGTAGGAAGGATTGCTACTTCAACATTGCCGGCACTCTGCCAGTGGCACATAGAGTCCTCAGCAGCAGCCTCAATCATGCAACGGAAGTCTTTATTAATTTCAACGGTGCAGTTGCATGCCTGTGTACCCGATCGATCCGGCCTGAGAGAGAGAGAGAGTGGACATCTCGACTTCCACGTGGTAGCTCTCTGAAACGTCCGTGCCCCCACCTCGCTGCTGCTGCTCCAGCATCGAAATGAAAGCTTGATCGGTAGAACAGGAAGCTGACGATGCCAGACTCACATGCATACATAGTTTTCACTTCTCTTTGATGTGACGTACGGCTAGCTGAGCGATGGAGGATCTAATCTAAGTAGCACTCAACGCATTGTGTTTTCAGATCAGAACAAGTCTGATGATCTTGTTGTGTGGAGATCTAGGGGCACGTCGTGCTCCTCTCCTAGGAATGACATAGCTAGCTGTGTCTCATCTTCTGGGTTGTTGTTTGTATCCGCTTATAATAACCCCTCTCAGACCAAGTTGGAAGAATGTACGAACCTTGCCGGAGACTTTTCGCATCTCGCCGAGGATGCATCCGAGCAGCGACGACTTGCCGGACCCGACCATGCCCACGACCGCCGCCAGCCTGCCGCTCTTGATCTCCAGGTCGATCCCCCGCAGCACCTCCTTCCCGGCCTCCGTCTCCTCGTCGTCCCACGTGAACACCCCGTCCCTCGCCTGCACGGCCACCCCGCCGTCGTTCGACGCCACGGGCTCCCTCTCCACCGCGCCGTCATCTAGCTCAGCGCTCGTCATGTACGAGTCGAGCCTTTGGAGCGAGATCATGGCCTGCGATGCCTGGATCATGGCCTGCGGGAAGTTCCTCATGGGCTCCTGCAGGATCTTGAACAGCGAGGTGGCGGTGAAGACGAGCCCGGCGTCGAGCGGCACCCCGACGGCGACGCAGGTGCCGAAGACGAGCGCGGACACCACGGTGGGCGCGCTCCAGAGCACGATGATGTTGCCCGAGATGGAGTACATGAAGCGGGTGAGCCAGCCGAACTCGAGGCGCCGGAAGCGGCCGATGCGGGCGTTGAAGTGCTCCTCCCACGCCTGGAACTTGATCACGCGCATGTAGCTCAGCATCTCGTTCGTCGCCTTCATCCGCTTGTCCCGCTCGCCGGACAGCGAGAACTGGTACCGGTTGTTGCGGCGGGTGCCGAGGAGGACGAACGCCATGACGCCGAAGACGCCGATCAGAGCCGAGGTCACCGGCGGGCCCAGGTAGATGTACAGCAGCCCCAGCGCCACGCCCACCTGCATTCAGGCATCGATCATCATTAGTTCGTATGTACGATTGTCGGTTTTCGTGTCGGTCGACAGCGGACGTACGTGCCATTGCATATACTCATCCATGTAAATATTACCATGCAAAAGCAAATGGGAGAAGGCGAAAAACAGCGATTATCAGATTAGTACAAGATGAGGGGGTGATTGAAGGACAAAAGAATCTTATGGATTACATAACAATTTTTTATAAAAACCTATTTGGTCACCCGGACAACTCTAGCATCCAAATAGATGGTGAAGGATTTGTCAGAATAACTGCGAATGATGCAGGGGAATTGACAAAGCCTTTTACCATGGATGAACTTAAGGAGGCTGTGTTTGGTATGGCAAGTAACAAGGCTGCGGGTCCTGATGGGTTTAATACTGATTTCTATCAGGAAAACTGGGAGATTGTGAAAATCGATCTCTTTGGTTTGCTGACAGATTTTCACAATGGAACCTTAGACGTAGCTAGACTTAATTACGGTGTTATTACTTTGGTACCGAAAGGAAAAGATGCTGATAAGATTCAGAAATACAGACCGATTTCCTTGTTGAATGTATCGCTGAAGATCCTAACCAAAGTTTTGGTTAACAGATTGTCAGGGATTATTCAAAAAGTAATCAAAAACACACAGACCGCCTTTTTGAAAGGTAGATACATTCTAGAGGGAGTATGTGTGTTACATGAAGTTATGAATGATGTCCACATAAACAAAAAATCAGGGGTGCTTTTTAAGATTGACTTTGAGAAAGCATTTGACAAAATTAAGTGGCCGTTCTTGGTACAGACTTTAGAAAAAAAGGGTTTTCCGTCGCAGTTTGTGGACATGGTGATGAAGGTAGTTACTAGTGGGAAAGTGGGAGTCAAGGTAAATGGAGAAATAGGGCCTTATTTCAATACATATCAAGGTTTGAGGCAAGGGGATCCCCTGTCGCCTTTACTTTTTGATGTGGCGGTGGATGTGTTAGCAATTTTGATTAGTAGGGCGCAGGATCAGGGTTGCTAACTGGTTTGTCTTCAGATCTAGTACATAGAGGGGTGTCCATCTTGCAATATGTGGATGACACAATCCTATTACTAGAGGATGACATCGAACAAGCGAAAAACCTGAAAATCATTCTGTGTCTTTTTTAACAAATGTCGGGTTTAAAAATTAATTTTCACAAAAGCGATATCTACTGTTTAGGAGAAGCTGCCAGGAGAGCAAAAGAATTCGAAGAAATTCTCACTTGCAATTCTGGGGCTTTACCTGCGAAATACCTGGGGGTTCCAGTAGATAAAAAAAGGATTAAGGCTTCTGATTGGAGGCCTACTGAGGATAAAATGGGAAAGAAACTTTGTCCTTGGTTGGGAAAAATGACGGCTATGGCAGGAAGAGTTACTCTGATTAATTCATCCTTGTCTAGTGTCCCACTGTACATGTACTCTTTTTACAGAGTACCTGTGGGAGTAAAAGAAGGGATGGATTCGACTAGAAAAGGCTTCCCGTGGAGTGGAGAAAAAGGGAAAAGGAAATACCACCTAGTTAAATGGGAGGTCGTATGTTTACCAAAAGAATAGGGAGGTCTTGGGGTTTTAGATCTGGAAGTGATGAATATAGCACTCTTATCGAAATGGCTTTGGAAACTCTTCAACGAAGAGGGGTTATGGCAACAAATTTTGTGGAAGAAATACCTAGACAAAATTAATCTTTGTCAAGCTGTCAAAAGAAATGGTGATTCGCATTTCTGGCAAGGCTTGATGGAAGTTAAAAAATTGTTCTGGGCTTGTTGTCGTATAAAATTGGGAAATGGAAAAAAACTAGCTTTTGGAAGACCACTGGGCAGCAGATGAATGCTTATCTAAAAAGTTCCCAAGACTCTTTAGTACTTCGTTGAATAAAAACATCACTGTCAATGAAGTTATTAACAGAGGATGGGCGACTCTTAGATTTAGGATGGCTCTGGTAGGTGGTCTAGGGGAACAATGGGCTTCTCTGCGGGGCTCTTGAGAGACATAACTTTAAATGAGGAACCTGACAAGTTAGTATGGACGCTAACTAATTCAGGAAATTTCTCCGTTAAGTCTTTCTATACTGCTATGCAATCTCGCAGAGTGGTGCCTATAAGTTCTTGTGGAAAATAAAAATACCTCTGAAAATCAAAACATTCATCTGGCTAGTACTTTAAAAAAGTATTCTGACGAGAGATGTTTTGAAACACAGGGGAGGGGATTGTGAAGAAAACTGTTTATTCTGTGGTAAAAATGAATCCATTAACCATCTCTTCTTTGAATGCCCTTTGGCTAGATACATATGGAATGTTGTTGGCTGCGCTTTTGGAACTGGTTTCCAATTTACCTCAGCTGAACACGCCATATCGGTTTGGCTTAAGAGGAAAAATAAGAAACAGAGGGGGCTCTGGACAGTAGGGGTTGCAGCAATTTTGTGGGGATTTGGAAAGTCAGAAATATAGCTTGTTTTGAGAAGAAATGGCCAGTTGAGCCATGTGATGTTGTTTTCAGAATTTCGCATTGGATTCAATGGTGGAGTTTGTTGCAGGTGAAACAGGACGCAAGGGATCGACTGGTCTACTTCGCTAGACTTCTGGAGAAGGTTGCTAAGGAGATCTTCGGAGCTAGAAGAAGTTGGACCCCGTGGATACCCAGGTTGACGATGTGAGGGATGACGGAAAGAAGTGAAATAAAAAGAAGAAGAATGAAGGTGTCTACAGGAGAGCGTGGACATGGAGAGAATGCAACAAAAGTAGATAGGGAGACTTGTCTTTGTATTCTCTTTATGTACTCTCAATTCTGTATTCTCTCTTTTCTACCTTGTTCTTAGAGATGTTTACTTTTCGCTACTGGTGGTGCTGCGTTTTGATTGTAAAACTCTGTAGCTATGGTTTCGCTAATGAAATCGGGGAGGAGCCCTTTTATCTAAAAAAAATATATAATCATCCATGTCATGCAGATATTCATGCCCACAGTGTCGGAAAGTTTGTTTGACTCCCGAGATCCATAGCTCACTCCATGTAAATATTTCGAGTTAAAAATTCTAAAAAGATTCGAGATGCAGATAATGGCATATCACAGAAGCGTGCAAAATATTAAATAAATATATTCTATTATGGGCTACTCAAAATAACAGAATAGATAAATTTTAGAGATTTAAAAATATGCATACTCGGATCCACATTTTTGTGTAGATCAAGATAAAAAAAAAGTACTCAAAAAATATATTACTGGTTACATCCGTAATATAGTATTTGAAACAATAGCTTGCACGTTTGTGGGATAATATAGTGTTGGCTACATCCAGATTTTGTTTCATATTTTTTGAAACTCGTAAATGTGATTTTCGAAAAATAAATTAACTAGAGTTAACACCGGAGAAGCCAAAAATCCCCACTCACAAAGTATGCTTTACTAAAAAATATAGTATTACTGGTTTAAACTAAAATGAAGAGGTCAGTAGATTTACCAATAAAAATGAATAAGAAAAACTCTCACCAACCTACTGTTGTTCTGAAAACGACTACTGGAAACTAGTTCAACGCCGTGCGCAGAGATAGATGGAAGGGTGCAGTTAGGAGTAGCACACAGTACATAACATTGAGCACGTTAGGGCAACCACCAATCAATCTTGGGACACGTGACCACGTCCACAAACATCCAATTCGGTCCCTGATCCGCGCGCGCGCGAGCTTCATGAGTTGTTCTAGAAGCGGATCCCAGATAATTCAATGCATCTCCTACTCTACCCCACCCCAAGATAAATTTGAATTTCTGAATATAAATGTACTAGCTAGCGGGAATCCATTTCGGAGTACATTTTTTAGCTAGCTTAATTACTACGGACTGATGCTAGATTAAACGAGCTAGCCAGTCAGTGTGAGAAATGTAGTAGTGGCGTGTTCGTGCTTCCTGCGACGCAAAATCCAAGCTAGTCCGGCTCAACGAAAATTAGATTATTACTTGAAACGATCCCACATGCATGATGGTATGTTTGAAACTACGAAGGCATGGGATGTGATATTGTAGACTAATTATTAATCGCTGGAGTGCCGTCCGGATTATATATCATCAAGATCCAAGCTAGCTCACGTACGTGGGAATGAAGATCTTCCAAAGAAAATAAAAGGAGACGTACATCGATCTGGTGAGTCAGATCGGTAGCTAGCTAGCGTCGTGGCATGGACGCGAGCCACACTTGGCACCTACTACCGCGCGCGCGCGCGCGCCTACGAGAAAACTAGTAGCTCGTGTCGTGGACGCCGAGTGATAGGGATGGCTAGCCATAGGCATCTCTCCCAATAAACTACTCGATTTCTTGTACTCCACGGTCCGTGTTTTCTTCTTCTTCAGTCAACTGCGGAAAAAGTTTTCCAAAAAAAATAAAACCAGGGAAAAGAAGACCATCAACGACACAGGACAAGAACGCATTCATGGCCTGTATCAGCTAGTGTCGGACCAAGGGTCGCTACTGCATGAGCTAGCCGCTCGATCGATCGCCAAGAAACAAAACCAAGTAAATGCGTGTCGCTAACTTTTGAGTTTTGATCCAACGGTCATCCAGGGCTGGGCCGGAGATAGGTTTTGTGTGCTCTCTGCACGCCCGCCCGGTTGAAAGAAAGAAACCCACTGAAAATACTAAGTATTATTTTAACCACAAAAAAGTACTCCGTACCATTTTTTTTGTTCTCGTAGGGAAGTAGTAATAAAAGAAATCGAGTGAACACCCTAGGTAGAGTCACCGGAGCCAGGACAGTGCGGTCTGCTAAAAAAACGTGCAGCGTAATACTGAAGTGTGCAACGCACGCGCAGAGATGGAAGCAGTGCTACTAGCAGCTAATGGTACTGTATCAGTGTACCGTGTTTCCCAAGAAGAAGAAGAAAAACGACAAATTCATATGGAAACTCAGGAAATGGGTATAAATTTTAGTACAGTAGTATTTTCTTGCACAATCATCGACCAGGAAATCTACGAGAGCCCACGCACCTACACATAAGCGATTACCTCAGCGAGCGACCGGCCGCCGCCAGTGTGGAACACACCCGATTCTTAGACAAGTTTAATTCGACAAAATTCGAGAAGATTGGAATCAAGAGAGGAAGGAAGGAATCATGTACATACCTGGAGCGGCATGAGCCAGAGGTAGTGAATCTGGAGCATCATGTCGGACAGCTGCTGCGCGTCGACGGCCATGTAGTTGACGATCATGCCGAGCCCGTGCCTCTGCCGCGCCGAGCACGACAGCCGGAGCCCCTTCCGGTACAGCGCCGTGATCAACGCGCCCCGGATCTGCATCCCCAGCTTCTGGCAGTGGAAGTTGTACTGGTGGCTGCAGAAGGCCTCCACCGCCTTGGCCGCCAGCAGCGCCAGCACCAGCCGCACGCCCTCCCACAGCGGCCGGGGGACCGGCGCCGACGTGAAGCTCACGAAGCTCTGGATCAGCGTCGGGCCCACGTACATCACCGTGAGGCGGAGCAGGGCGAGCGAGGCGTTGACGAGGAAGAGCGGCCAGAAGCAGCGGAGCAGCGCGTGCCGGACCGGGTTGTTGTCGCGGCGCGCCCAGGCGGACGGCCAGTGCGAGACGAAGAGTGAGTGCATGCGCTCCGGGCGGTGCGCTGGGGCTAGGGTGGGCACGTCGGAGAGGTCGAGCGGTGAGCGGTAGCCGCGCTGGATCAAAGGGTTCATCCACGCCCACGACGCGCGGGACAGCCACGACGCCGCCGCGTACGGCGTCACGTTCTTCTCCTTCGCGGCCGCCTGATCATCATCATCATCGTCGGTGGTTTGTTGTTGTTCCTCGCTGGCCGCGGTGATGCCGGTGGCGCCGAGGACGGCGAGGACGGGGAGAGGGAGGGACAGGGCCAGGGCGGCGATCGCGAGGTAGTCGTCCGGCAGGGCGGCGGCGCCGAGAGCGAGGCGTGCGACGGCGGCGCCCGCGAGCAGCGCGGTGAGCGCGGGCGAGGCGAGCCAGAAGAGGCGCAGGGCGAGCGGGTGCGCCGCCGCGCGGAACCGCTTCTCGTGCGCCACCAGCGCGGCCGCGGCCAGGTGCGCCGCGAGCTGCAGCGCCAGGAACACCGCCTCCTCCAGGACCACGCCGCTCCGCCGCGTGACGAGGGAGAGGACGAGCAGCACGGCGTAGAACGCGGCGAGGACAGTGGACGCCGCGAGCGCCACGACAAAGCCCGCGCCGACGCGCACGGCACGGGGCCTGTCGAGCAGCGGCTTGTCGGCGCCGTCGCCGTTGGCTGCGCCGCCATCGCGGCGGCGGGACGACAGGACCTTGTGGGCCGCGAGGCAGAAGACGACGAGCAGGAACGCCGCGGACGCCGCCGAGAGCATGAGGCGCTGCGAGCAGGTGGAGAGGAAGAGGAAGGCGGCCCACTCGGTGGCGGGCGCGGCGGAGGGAAGGTCGCATATCGTCGTGGTCAGCCACCACGGGGGCGTCGAGGCGAGCTCCATCGGCGTGTCGGTCAGCGGCGGCGGCGCATGCAGAGCCGTGGGAGGCTGGAGCAGAGAGAGTTTGGGGAGTATCTTCCAAGAGGAGAGGAGAGAAAAGGGGAGGGATGATTGGAAATGATGTTGTGATCGGTTTTGGTTACGAGGAGGGTTTTATGATGACCAGTAGCAGCTTGGCTGTGTGGTTTGGACGCATCCACGCGGAATTTATTCACAAACTTGGTTTGGTGGAATCTACCAAAAAAAACGATTAATTCAAAATAAATGTTGGGACAGCGTCTGAAATAAGGTGATGCATTGCCGGGTGATCACATTCACACACCATACATTGTACGATCTTCAGTGTAGATGGAGCTAGCGACGAGTCGATGGATTGACATAGAAAAGGCAAATGATCGAGGAGACCGTATACCTGCCAATCTGCAACTAGTGATTCAGTTTGATTTTCTTTCCCCAAAAATTCGATCTGGTTCCCCAAAGATTCAGTGTCCTGAATCTTTGCCTTCACATTGTCGATCGTGTCAGAGGACTCGACCTCGAGGGTGATGGTCTTGCCGGTGAGAGTCTTCACAAAGATCTGCATCTGTAATATAGAGTAAACCCGAAGTAAGTTGCAGTAAAAGGTAATCTGTAACAATACGTGCATGGAGAGACCAAAACCTAGCTATTGATCAATCATAACTATGGATGAAGGAACATCTCGAAAGTTGAACAAAAGACCAGAGTAGCAGATGTACACGGTACACAAATAAAATTTAGCAGAAAAAACTCCATCTTTAGCCTCGTGAGAAGTCTAGATAATCTAAATCGTAGCAGATTTTATGCTCAATGTGGACACAACAATTAGACAGGTGTATATATGAATAAATCTACAATACACCAAAAATATAGAATTAGTAGACCAGATAATCTAAATCCTATCAGATTTATGCTCAATTTGTACAGGACAATCTAGACAACTGTATATGAACAAATCAATACTACACCAAAAATATAGGGAAAACCCCCCGATCTACCAGCAAGATCTACGGCCTGGTGAGAAGGCTAGACAACATAAATCCTATTAGATAAATTCTCAAGTCGGAATCAACAATAAGATCATCAGAAGCGCACGAATTTCAGGATAGAACCGGCAGGGAAACTACGAGGTTGGACTAATAGGCTAGGCAGATTCCATATGAATCAATCGACGGATGAGGCATAATAAGCGCAAACAGCACGACCTGAGCGCTAGTAAATCAGAGACCTACAGGAACCGAACATCAACTTGGCAACAACCGAGCGAAATCAGCCGTTTACGCCTCCAAATCAGCAACGACCGCGCGTCTCGATCGGCGGATCTGCTCGATGATGATCCAGTAGGACCAGACGATGCGCCAACAGCTATCGATCGATGAACAAGTAACAGCCGCGGATCTACGACTAGCGGAGCAATCGACCGGAATACGGCTAGCAGCGCAATCGAGCGGGCGGAATCGACAGTAATCGATCGGAAGGGGGAGCGGGTAGGGAAGTCGCGTACCTTGACGAGGAGGAGAACGAGAGAGGCTTCGATTCGATGGGTGGGGGATTTCTCGGCTAGATCTGAAGGGGATTGGGTTGACCTGGATGCGTGGAGAGGAGACGAAAGGGGAATTTATAGCCGGGACGGAGCGGGCCCGGGTCCGATGGGAAGAAGAGTCCCGTGGGGCTACGGCGACGACGATGACGTGTTTGGGTGCGCGATCGAACGTTTGACGACACGATACGCACGGGAACTCCGGCAACGTGGTTTTTCCGTGACTAGTTTTTTTTTCTTTCAGAAACACAGTACAGACGCAGACGCTCACAAACACGTACGTACAGACACCCCTATGAACGCACGCACGCAAACCATACCCCTATGAGCACCTCCGAGAGACTGATCCGGCAACTGAGCCTAGCTCAGCTGGTTTGGTTCCTTGTGGTGGAACCGGCCCACCCAGGTTCAAGTCTCAGACTTGGCATGGGTGCTCGCATTTTTCTGGATTTTTCAGGATTTAACCGGCGCTATGCTTTCAGTGGTAGGTGATGTGCCCGTCAACAGCGAGCCGCCCGTGGTGACTTCGTCAACCGTGACTAGTTGGTATGTACGTGCAATGCACGTTTTCACAATTAAATGGGACATTTTATAAGTGGAAAAAGTCCGTACCAGTATCTAAGTGGAATACTTTTTTACACGTTTGCATCAGTCGTAAATTTTATATTGCAAAGAGAACCACCATACTTATGTCAGCATCACGTAGCACACAAAACTCAGACATAAGACATCGGACTGGTACTCAGCGATGAAGACGTGCTCCTTAGGCGTCGTCCTGGTACAAATTATGTAATATTCTCAATGTCCGACACGTATCTTCAACACTAACTTTTAGTTGCAGCACATTCACGTGGCGCTCGCCGAAACTACACCCACAGGCAGCAGAGAAAATACTTAGCATCATGCCTGTTGTGCACTGAAATGAATTTGAGGCAAAAAAAAAAAAGGCATACAATCAGCTCAGCCTGAATTGTTACTTAATCTACATATATTAAACATCCATATCGGGGCAACTGAGCTTTCTATATGAGATGGATCATGGGAGCACTACTTCCAGGTATAAGCATCAGCACCACATCGCAGACATCATGTAGAGCTGTGAAATGAGCAGAAAAATGAGAGACAGAGAAATTCCCTTCCTCATGTAGTCATATGCTTCTTGCTGCAGCCCAACCAGCATATGACTACATGAGGAAGGGAATCGAGATACTTCCTACAGCGACCCCACATGTCAGTGACCCAAAGTCACCTGACTTTGAGCCTTCTAAAGTCAGCCAATCTGCGCCCCCGTGGGCTCAGGATTCGCTGACTTTGAAATCCCTGACTTGGAGGTCATTGACATGTGGGTCCCACCTACAGCGACCCCACATGTCAGTGACCCAAAGTCACCTGACTTTGAGCCTTCTAAAGTCAGCCAATCTGCGCCCCAAGCCGTGAACCTGATCTGGAGCATGGTAGCACACAACTTGAACCATCCGGAAATATCCAGAGGAGCATCACACTAGCATAGTTCAGGGCCAGCTGCGGCATAAGACTGGACAACTCCGCGGCGGGAAATCACGATGGCTGACGGGAGGCGATGAAGTAGACGGCCATAGCGTCCTTGGCCACAGCGTGTGCACGCAAGAGGCCACCAGTCGATCCGGATGAGTGGAGACTTCCGCTGAGTCGCGTCGCGCTTGAACGATTCCGCCGCTGCCGAGTTGCCGTAGCATGCGGACAGAGCCGCCGGCGGTCGCCTATCAAGCTTTTGCCGAGTTCGTTGGCTCGGAGCAGGCACCTCCGTGTGGGCTAGATGCCTAGACCCAACCGCGGCGTTGATTTGCGGATCAGACGGAAAAGCAGCAAGGCTGCGCGCAGCTGCCAACGATTGCAATTATGTGCGCACGGGACATGTCCTCGCAGGAGGCTGTGCGCGTTGGCGGCGCCCTCAATCTCAAGCCGGACGGTTGAGAGAAGAAAGAAAAAGTTTTCTTTTGAGCGGTGACAATCTCTGTAATTAGCACGAAAATGAAAAGGTATGTTGAGTTGTCAAACATTGGAGCAATTTGGATCATTGATCAAATATTAAAGGGTTAAGATTTAATGTATCAACACACCACAACACAAGTTTGCTCTTTTAATAGTAGTATAGACTAGGGTAGAACCTAGCGTAAAACAATTTTTTCGGAAAGATTCCTAGCGTGAAACATTGAAGGGCCAGCCACTAGAGCATCTCTAATCTCTGACAAATTCTTAAAATGCCGGAACCTAAACTTATGATACATCAAAATTGTTGTGTACATGATCATATGATCATACATCAAAATTGTTGTGTACACGGTCAAAACTCTAACCCTTAACCCTAAGCAAAAAATCATATATATAAAAAGTTAAGCAAAAAAAGGCAATCGAGATACTTCACCGGGGCCTTCGGACGTGGAGGCCGGTGAGTTTAACTCGCTGTCGGAGGGTCGAGCTCGGCGAAGGGCTGGCGGCGCGTCTAATCGTGCCACGTCGCCAGGCGAGCCTCGTGCTCTGCGGCAAAATAAAAGTTTCTAGCCCAATCACTATGAGCCCCAAATTATAAAATATAGATACAATTCCTAAAAAATGCATTGATCTAATTGTCTCTTAATTTTTATAACTCCTATAATGATGTGCTAAAAGACGGTGCGTCAGGAGATGCCTTAGTTAAACCATAACCAAACAAGGTGGATATGCCTCCAAATTAATTCCTACCTATTAGTGCCTATAATCACCGGCCATTGTACTCTGCATCATTGTTACACCGGCCATAGCAAGGGCCATACCGGTGGTTGGGAACCAATCCCAAATATCAGTGACTCGGAGGTCCAGGAGATTGCCATGTGGGCTGTGGCTGAGCATGCTAGCCAAGCGGATGATGGGGTCCAGCTCAAGCGGGTTGTGAGCGGCATGCAACAAGTTGTGTCCGGGATGAATTGGAAGCTCCGACTTGACGCGGTGAGCGGTGACGGTAGAGAAGGCATGTATGTAGCCATGGTATATGATCAGTCATGGACCCACACACGCAAGCTGAAATCCTTTGGTCCGGCCAACTGAGATGCGGTGTGCTTGTAGAATTTTATTATCGCGTAGTAATAACCAAGTTGGAGTATCTATGACAAACTTAAATGTATGCATCGTGCTTTTCACGACTGGGATCAGAGGGTTTTAAAGAAGCCGAAGAAGAGACTTCGGAAAGCTCAGCGAGATCTTGAGAAGGCGATGAATGGGCCAATGAATGATGAGAACGAGGCGAGTCGTAAGGAGTTAGCGGAGTTGGTTGAGTATTTATTAGAATTGGAAGAGATCCATTGGATGCAAAGATCTCGGGCATGATTGCTTATGAATGTATCCATAAGATAAAAAATAAGAGGGCTGGACATTATGGGCTATGTGCGGTGAAGTTGGATATGCACAAAGCTTATGATCGTGTTGAATGGAACTTTTTGAGAAACATGATGCAGAAACTGGGCTTTCATTCACAATGGATTGAGATGATTATGGCCTGTGTAAGCTCGGTAAGATATAAGGTGAGATTTAATTCTCAGGAAACAGAAGAATTTACACCTACAAGAGGTATAAGGCAAGGTGATCCCCTTTCTCCTTATCTTTTCCTGTTATGCGCTGAGGGTCTATCTAGCATGTTGCAGTATGAAGAAGAAGCTGGTGGCATTGAAGGAATCAAAGTGTGCAGAAATGCACCGTCAGTCTCACACCTTTTATTTGCTGACGATTCTCTGATTCTTATGAGAGCGGATGTTTTAAATGCAGCTTCCTTACAGCATGTGTTGGATTCCTATTGTGCAAGTTCAGGACAGATGGTGAGCTTGGCTAAATCTAGTATTTATTTTAGTCCTAATACCAATGTTGCAACTAGAGCTGATATTTGTCAAGAATTACATATTGATACCGAGGCATTATCTGATAAATATTTGGGACTCCCTGCAATGGTGGGAGCTGACCGGAGTGATTGTTTTAGACATTTTGTTGAAAGGCTCAAGCAACGTCTAAAGGGCTGGATGGAAAAACAATTGTCTCTTGGCGGCAAAGAAATTTTGTTGAAGGCTGTTGCTCAAGCTATCCCGGTTTTTGCTATGTCTGTGTTTAATTTACCCAAAGGGATATGTAAGGAGATCCTTGATGTTATTGCACAGTTCTGGTGGGGAGATGATGAAGATGATAAGAAAATGCATTGGTATACGTGGTGGAAGTTATGCTATCTGAAAAGCAAGGGAGGAATGGGGTTTAGGGACCTACACTCCTTCAACTTGGCAATGTTGTCAAAACAAATTTGGAGGATGTGTACAAATCCGGATTCGTTATGTGCTCGTATTTTGAAAGCTAAGTATTTTCCTAATGGATCTATTTTACAAGCAGGCCCTAAGAATGGGTCATCCTTTACTTGGCAGAGTCTTGTAGCGGCATTACCTACGTTTAAGAGAGGATATATATGGAGAATTGGATCAGGAGAAAATGTTAACATTTGGAGTGACCCATGGATCCCTTCTAGTTCGGACAGGAAAGTTATTTCTCCTCGTGGACGATCAATTTTAACAAAGGTGAGTGAGCTCATTAGTCCTATTACTGGTTCTTGGGATGAACAGACCTTGAGAGAGAATTTTTTTGCAATTGATGTGGCCCGTATTTTGAGGATACCCTTAAATATCCATTCCTTTGATGATTTTATTGCCTGGCACCTAAACCGAACTGGAGTTTTTTCGGTGCGGACTGCTTATCATGCTCAATGGATACATACTTTTGGCGGCCATGCAAATGCTATGTCTAGGCCCGGTGCTTCTACCCCTTCCCCTGTGTGGAGTGTGCTTTGGAAATTACAAGTTCCACGTAAGATTCTTATTTTTGGGTGGAGAGCTCTCCACGGAATTATTCCTCTCAAAGCGATACTCGCAAACAGGCATATTGGGGATTCGGGCGAGTGCCCAATTTGTCACCAAGGAGCTGAAGATGTTAAGCATCTCTTGTTTCTTTGTCAACCTGCCATTGCTCTCTGGGAGAGGCTGGGTATGTCTGATCGGATTGCGGCGAAGACTCAGAATGATCGGTCTGGATCGGTGGTTTTAGAAGAGCTACTTCGGCAGGATGATAACTCGTTATTGGTGCTCCCTGATGTTGGTTTTAAGGAGGTCCTATTAACTGGTTGCTGGTACCTCTGGTGGATTCGGAGACAAGTTACGCACATGAAAGAAACACCTCCGGTGTGGAGATGGCCCATGTCGGTGCTGGCAATTGCAAACAATTATAAAAATTCTCTTCGTCGAAAACCAACAGGGGAAGCTAGCGGTGGAGAGTTCCTGACCCGGGAATGATAAAACTTAATGTTGATGCTGCATTTCATGTTGATGTTGGGGCTGGTGCTACAGCAGCGGTTTTGAGAGATAATAGAGGTAATTTTATTGCAGCTACGTGTCTATATATTGAAAGAGGTTTAGATGTGGTGACTATGGAAGCGATGGCAATGAGAGATGGACTCAATTTAGCAAATTCATTTGGTTGCAACAATGTTGAAGCGGAATCTGATTCAATGGATGTTATCAACTATTGTTCTGGTCAAACACAATGGTGGGATGCGGCGGCTGCAATATTTGCGGAATGTGTGGACACGGCAACGTCAATTGGGAAGGTGAAATTCAAGCACTGTCCGAGAATAGCAAATGGAGTAGCTCATGAGATTGCTAGCTATAGCTTTTGTAATAGAAATTCTGTAAGTTGGGTTAACGAACCTCCGGGTTGGTTAATCAACACTTTGATTCACGATGTAACGCTTGACAATGGTTAAAGGCGGCAAGTTTCAGACGCACTCTTTCCCTAACCAGGGTACCGAAAGGGACTGGCAGGGTTTTAATGAGGCGGCTTGCTGACCTAATATAGTGGAAAAGTTTCAAAAAAAAAAAGTTGGAGTACTTGTGGTGTTTTTGTTATCCTAATGCATATCTATTAGCTCCGTTTTTTTACAAGAGAGGATGCCACATGAATTATTGTTTTGCTATTTCTTAATTGGTCGAGAGTTCTTAGTCTGAAACATCAGGCTCAAATAGAGCCCTTCTTTGAATTAACAAAGCCAACAACCGGCCAGGGAATACACAAGGCCAACACAAGCGGCAGATACAAGATGCTGTTAACAGCTTACAACACCACAAACTACAGCAAACAGAAGATAAAGAAGAAAACAGCATGTAGTCGTCGTTGCTCTCCGCCACCGATGAAACACCATGGGAGCGACGAGGACAACCTTCGAGACTTGAGCTGGATGAAACCTTTGTCTGTTCCAGAAAGGGTGAACCTTCACCTGACCATCCTCCTCCAAGATCGAAGAGGGACCCCTGCCCCCTCGCCCGGCTCGAAGGGCGCCGAACCGTCGATCATGGGACGCTCTCCCTAGAGCAGAGGGAGGGCCAGGGACCAAGCCGCCGATAGGATCAGGCACGAAGCCACCAAAGCACGAGCCCAAGAAGAGACGCCTAGCCACAAAACACGGAGACCACCACGGGGAAAGGAAGCTGATTGGTGCAGTCGATGATGAAGAAGGAGCCACTGACATCCGAAACCAGAGCACGGCCCACGACCCTCTCACCCAAAGCCGGCACCTTCAGGAAGGTTACGGCGCCGAGACGCCGCTGCCGCTCAATCAAGAAGATTGGGGATTTCTCCCGGGTAGAGAGAGGGTGGGGAGGGGGAAGTACCTCAACGACCCTCCAAGGAGGAAGACGGCACCAACCGGCTCCGCCGCCGTCGTGGCAAGCAAGGCCAGACAGGGATTTCTCCCGGTTCTTGCCCCCACTTCCAACCGTCGCTGCACACCAGATCTGACGGCCGGAGGCCACCGGAGTGAAGTACCAGCGAGGGCATACTTGGAGATGGAGTCAACCTTCAGATCTGGGACAGGGCGGGCAGCCCGAGCCCCACGACCAGCACCCGCCAGATCCTCGTTGTCCTCACGGCCAAGGAGGAGACCAGCACCCGCGCACGCTGCTTGCCGCGAAGCCAGCGCCGCCTCACCACCCGAGGCCGCCGCCTCGGCATCCAAAGTCCACCGCGGGAGCGCGGAGCGACGCGAGCCTCGCCGTTACCTTCCTCAGCGGCCGCACGGCTTCCCGGCGGTCACCTCTGGCAGCAGCGGGGAGAGAGAATCGAGGGGAGGAGGGAGGCGGCGCTAGGGTTAGGGTCGCCGCCCGAGTCGCCCCAGAGGGAGCGACGCGGGGGCAGGGAAGGTCCCTAGTACTCTACTCTCTGGTCGGGCAAAGACATGAGCGAGAGAGTTCTTAGTCTCAGTCCACTTCGAGATCTTATGCTGAGACGGTCTTCGATCTCAGCCTGACTTATCTTATGCAGAGACGGGAATCGGGTAAAAGGGCAGGCTCGCTCTCTTGGCCCGTTGGCCGGATGAGTTTCTGTCGAAGTAGTCATACTAGATGGACCTTGCGTGCTTTCTGCCCCGTCTAGACTTTGCACAGTCGGTATGCCTATGGGTGCATGTGGCATTTTCAATGGAGGGCGTTGAATAAGATTTTCATTTGGCGATTGATGAGGGTGGCCAGTGTAACCAATGAGCTCGATCAAATGCTTAAGAGAGGTCAAGATGCTAACATGCGGGCCCTATGTCTACTTTTTTTTTGGGTAAAACCAGATCTAGGCAACAGGGATTACAAAAGACCCAGCATCAAGTTAATGAAGCATAATACCATGTCCTGAACCAAACCAGAACGACGTTATACTCTCTGTTCTCGCCAAGTTGGCGAGACAGTGACTAACCCTTATTTGCCCTCGATTTACTTTTACAAATTTAAAATCTCTACCACTATTAGCTAGTAATTTAATCTCAGAAATAACATGCAAAAAGGCCGTCCGGTCCGGAGCTTCATCACCAACGGTGGACAGTCCAGACAAACAGTGTGAGCATTTGTTGCCACGTCAGCACTCACAGTGGGTCACACCGGTCAGAGTCACGAATAGAGCGGCTTAGCAAAGCGATAAGTGGTGTTTGAAAAAATATTACTAAATTCAGGTGTTTTTTGTCATGAACCAAATCGTGGTGATTGTTTTTTGTTATAACAGCCTTAATTGTTGTGGGTTTTTTTTTGTAATTTTCTTCGTGATACACTGCCTTAGATGTGTGTTTTCCAAAAAAAAAAAAAAACAGGACATTGGAGTCGAAGATTGCTATTTGCTGCATGAAATTAGTCATCACTTTTTTCCTTTCATTTTCCAGTCATGAGATGACATGTGACATGAAGAAAATCCCACAAACCCATAAATGGTATTATTAACGATCGAGCTTTATAGCCAATAATTAGCAATAATAATAAAGACAATAAATCCATTGATTATACATAGCTTCACAAGCAAAACTATTATATTGTTCGCCCAAAATTACATGCTCTAAATCATGTAAACACTAATCTAATGGACATTAACATGTTAGATAAAGAACTCATAAAAAATTAACGGGCACATCTAGTCAACATGATTTTAAAGTAAGACCACAGTGATATTCACCCGAAATTACGTGTTCTGGAGCATGCAAATATTAGTGTAATGGACTATAACTTGTGCTACATAATAATTCACTCAAGAAATGCAAGAAAATCCATCAGCTATCTTAGTCATTCTAGATGCCATGCATTTTACATTCAACGGCGCCCATACCTCTTAGCTCTCGACAAAACAAATGCAGGTCATAGCACGTCAGTCCAAAATGATAGGCAAGTCCAGGGGATGAAGACTAACATGGACAAAATCAATCGTGGGGGCCTTGTCATCGCATCATAATCGTCGGGACAAAAAATATACTAATTGCGAACAATAATCAGTCGACTGCCGAATAGCAAGTCCGAAAATCATTGCTATATCTATCTGTCCAAAAAATATACTAATTGCGAACAAAAATCAGTCGCTTTATTTCTAGTGGTAGTGTTGCATTCTTAAATCACATCATACATTGGTAGTACTAACCGTCTATTTTGATCTCATGAAAATAAACCACCCTGGTTGATCACATTGGGATGGGGGTGGTATTACTAGCTAATTTTGAAAGACTCAAAAAAGTGTGGTGCTTCCAGTTCGGCAACAGTTTAGGAATGAGATGCTTAGATGACAAAGAACAACCAATTGTCCCTGCTTAATAAAAACACTCCGCACTAGCAAAAATAAAGAAAATTCAACCTTACATTCACCTTTAGAACAACAAGTAACACCAAACCTATACGGAAAAAACTTAAGCTGGTGACCCTTAGTGTTCAAACCATTTGGTGGCGTGTGTAGATGGATTTAAGGAGCACATTCAGTGGAACCATCCTAAAAAACTAGGTGTTCTTCCTCCAAAGAACCCCGAGCTGCAATGGACCTGATTGAATCCAAGAACTAGGAACTGTCTCACCCGATTCAAAACCCAAAGATATCTATGAAATTTTTTATCTCTACGTGCTAATCAAAATCCCCGCAACATTAACATCCATGGCCTTCTTCCTCCATTTGAAATCCCTTAGAAATAGGAACATAAATACTAGCCCACACATCAAATTCACCACGATTGTAAGTGGGACATAGGAATTACAGAAGTAAACATGGTAGATGTTGGTGGACATCAAACCTACAGAACTCGAAAACAGTGCGTGCACAAACATAACTAATTAATTCAGGGTACGTATACGCATGCTCATGGCTGCCACCAATTTGTTTTGGTTTTTGCTAAATTAATACAGTACAGTTACATCTTTTGCTGGCTAAGAAAAGACTTTCATATTCTGTAAACGAGATGGTAGGTCGATCTCCAACAATGCAGAACCACAATCCTTCTTATGCATATCCTTGGTCTCCAAGTCAAACACGACACTGCCATAATTACCTTGTGTAGGCACATTGAGAACCACCACGTCAGCGCTCCTCTCGTAGCCATCAAATACAATAGGTATATCTAGACCGTTGGTTGGGATATCCGGGTAAAGTGACCGCAAGTTCTTCTCCATGTCAATCACAGTCTCCAGCGACCAACCACTATCAGCTACTGGGGAGATTTGGAGTTGTAGCCATATGAACATCGTGAAACCTTCAATGCCAAATAGTTTCAACAATTTCCCATCCGACGATGTCTCCAAGTAGAGTTGGTCAACTTTGTAGTTGGTTTGAGGGAGGTTCACCAAGCCTAGCTTCCCGGTGACCAAGTCGTAGCTTCGGATTGGCTTGCGACGAGACACTAGCCAATGGACGACGCCACCGTGGAGAACGGTAGGGTCGCGGTTCTTTTTGACCGACCACCACGAGAACTCGTCATTGTTCACATAAGTAACTTCCCCCCATGTACCACATGATGAAGCCGTTTGCAATTCGATACCCCATCTACATAAATGGACGACAAGTAGCAGGAAGGAGCAGTCAATGCCGTCTGCGGCAGTGAGCAGGACGTACTGATGGTCAGATTGGGTTGAGTTGCTGCTCTTGATTACCGGCGGTAAGTAGAGGAACGTCTGGGCACCGGTCATAGGGTCGTACACGCACAGGTCGTAGTCGGGTGGGCTCATGATCCTTACGCGGTGGGGGCGACGACGGCTGAGAAGAACAAGGCCGTGTCGCGACGTCTCGACACTGTATTTGTCAAAGAGGCCGGCAGCGCGGGACAAAAAGAAGGGAAATAGGTGGTCGTCGCAAAAGGACGTGATGGCGGGGGTGGCCGGGTGGATAACCGTAAATAGCTTGTCATCGTCATCGTCCCACAGATAGGCAAGGATGCGGAGATGGCTGACGCGGCGGATAAAGGACAAGCTGAGGAGGTCGCGGCGCAGCAGCTTGCAGGTGGCGGCAAAACGGATGAGAGCGCGTGGAGCGGAGCGTGCGGCGATCTCGAGCAGGAGATCCGCCGGAAGCGTCCATGCTATTATCTGAGTCTCGGGATCTGTCTTCTCGTCGGCTTTTCCGGCGTTTCCGTGAAGCCATGACGCAGAGCGATCGATCGTTATTCATAAGTTGTCTACGTGCTTCTTTTTATAGGGAGTAGAATTTATGGAAAGAAAGGAAAGGGGAGGTTGAGTCACAGATTAGGTAACGATGTGAATCAGAAGTTGTACAGAAACCAGATATTCTTGTTTTTCCTTCATCGTTAGTCAAACTCCTTTTTTCACTGGATGCGCTCGAGCCAAAACCACCTAACGGAAACGTAGGTAATACTGTACGCAGCAACCGCCGCCGTCGACGACATGGACGGTCTTGAGCACCACGACGTGATGATGGACATCCTCCGCCACCTGCCACCGCGCAGCCTGGCCGCCAGTCTGCTGCGTGCCGCCGAGCTTCGGCTCTCGCTCAAGGGCGTCATCTACAAGACCACGGACTCAAGAGCATTACTGGAAGAGTTTTGTTAGCATTAACCCGGTTATTCAGTTAGACTGCGGTTTGTTATTTCTTCAGTTTCGATAGTTTTGTCAGTAGCTAGGACTTGGTCGGTTTTAGCCGTTTGTAACAACCAGAGCTAGTCTCTTGCTCTGCACGATTTGCTCGCGGAATGGCTCGAGGAATGGTACTGGATTGTGGACGACCCTATCTCTGGCCGTCCGTTTCCGTGATTGAACGGCTAAGATTTGTCGTTGAATGCGTTGAATGTTCAACCCATTCAACGGAAAATCTTGACCGTTCAATCGCGGGAACGGACGATCGAGATACGAGTTGTGCGCCATATGAGTTGTAGAGTCACTAATCAGAATAAAAAAGAAAGCGCTGCAGAACCGTATGCAGCACAAACACTTTGGTTGTCCTCAGTTCTTGTTCCTTTTCCAAAGCCACGCTAATAGAGATCTCAGCTACATAATTAATTAAGTTATCACTCGCTGTATTTTGATTGTATCTTACACAAGACAGGAGATGAATTTTTGGATTTCTAAGAAACCAACGCATCTGCTTAGGTGGAGAGCTTTAGCCACATTATGATCATGTTCAGTAGAATATACACCTGGGATACTTATTACTCTGAGTGAAACTGGCCAGAATCGCCATTCTTCAGCCGTATCGAGGCACTTGGTTGCGTAGTGAACCTTTTGTTTGTTGATGTGATCTGTTTTGGGATGCACTAGTTAGTTAGAGGATTATTTCTAGCTAACAGATGCGTTGTACTAACTGTTCGGTCAAAAAAAATATGCAAGTGATTTTGAAAAGTAAAGAAAATGTTAAATGTAGCGTGTGCCCACCTTCCTTCGGACGCCTGATCTTATCATTTCCTTCGGACGCCCGATCATATCATCATTCAACGGCTAAACTTTGCAATACAAGCGCCTGGGCAAGCTTCCAAGAGTTTCGAGAAAGCTGGGTGTGAGCAAGCAACTACTAACGGGTATTTCTGTGTTGGGGACTTGGGGTCTAGTCGGTTTGGCAGCGGCAAGTAAATAGCTTATCGCTGTGTGCTATTCATCGCCATTTTGGGGCAACGTAGGACTTGCGAAGCAAGGGAAATGTATCATCAAAATCATCCATTTCAAATCAGCTCAAACGCCCGACATTCAGGGGGAATTTGAAGCTCACTTACTGTTGAAAGAAATTCAGACACAATCAACAGTCAGGAACAACCGATACAATACTAACACTGCCAGCTATGCAATTTTATAATAAGGCACTTCCAGGTCCAGAGGAGCTAGAAACAAACTACTCGTGGAAGTTAACAATCGCTGACCAATGAATCTAATTTGACGGACCAGAAAAAGAAAAATCAAGAATAAAGGACAGTTCTATGCTGACATAATCAAAACAGACAACAAAAGCAGATAAAATGCATCAGGATATAAATATTTAAGGGCTCACTTATTATCACATTTCATCCAACGCTGCTGCACCACAGCAGTAAGTTTTTAGGTACGAGTACGACCGAAGATAACAATGTACGAAAGTACAATAGAAAGTGTCGGACGAGCACACCCTGACAATCTCCGTTGGAGCACACCGAAGGCACCCAAAGACATGTGAACCAGATAGTCACCAGGCACTTACTGGCCACCACGCAGGCGGAGGACCAAGTGAAGGGTGGACTCCTTCTGTATGTTGTAGTCCGCCAGTGTGCGGCCATCCTCGAGCTGCTTACCAGCAAAGATAAGGCGCTGCTGGTCCGGGGGGATGCCCTCCTTGTCCTGGATCTTCGCCTTCACATTGTCGATGGTGTCAGAGGACTCCACCTCGAGGGTGATAGTCTTGCCAGTGAGGGTCTTCACAAAGATCTGCATGCCACCACGGAGCCTGAGGACAAGGTGGAGGGTGGACTCCTTCTGGATGTTGTAGTCAGCAAGGGTGCGGCCGTCCTCAAGCTGCTTGCCAGCAAAGATAAGGCGCTGCTGGTCCGGGGGGATGCCCTCCTTGTCCTGGATCTTCGCCTTGACATTGTCAATGGTGTCCGAAGACTCAACCTCAAGCGTGATGGTCTTGCCAGTGAGTGTCTTGACAAAGATCTGCATGCCACCACGAAGCCTGAGGACAAGGTGGAGGGTGGACTCCTTCTGGATGTTGTAGTCAGCAAGGGTGCGGCCATCCTCAAGCTGCTTGCCAGCAAAGATGAGGCGCTGCTGGTCCGGAGGGATGCCCTCCTTGTCCTGGATCTTCGCCTTGACATTGTCGATCGTGTCAGAGGACTCGACCTCCAAAGTGATGGTCTTGCCGGTGAGGGTCTTCACAAAGATCTGCATCTGTAAAATCAGAGTAAAACCAGAGTAAGGACCAATACAACGAAATTCGTATGACATAAGAAATACATGACCAATAGATGAAATCCTCCTAGCTATGGATAAACGATTATCCAGACGTAATAACACAATCTTCAGCCTCGTGAGAAGGCTAGACAACCCAAATTCTAGCAGAACTATGCCCAAATTGGACGCGGCAATCTAGATGAATAATAAACAATAATATAACAAATAACAAAAATTATAGTAGAAACAATCCCGATTTACTGCCTCGTGACAAAAGGCTAGACAGTCTAAATCCTAGCAGATCAACGCTCAAGTTGGACACAGCAATCTAGACAAGTGCTGATGAATCAACAATAAAATCGTCACAAACGGCAAAAGGTTTCAGAGTAGAACCGGCAGGCAACCAACTAGGAGGCTTAGAACGAACAGGTTAGCAAAATCCAGACGGATCTCTTCGTCGCATAAGGCGTAAGCTCTAACAGCACAACCTGGCCGCTAAGAAATCATGAACCTGCAGGAACCGATCCAGCATAAGCTTGGCGACAACCGTGGTGGCTAAAACTCCATATCAACAACGACCCGGCAGATCTACTCGATAAGACTGACCGAATAAGCAGCGACGGCGGCGCGCAGATCTACTCCAAACACGGCTAGCGGCG
Organism: Poa pratensis; assembly: GCA_947311845.1. Classification (NCBI taxonomy): domain Eukaryota; kingdom Viridiplantae; phylum Streptophyta; class Magnoliopsida; order Poales; family Poaceae; genus Poa; species Poa pratensis. The sequence goes on from CAMZMU010000043.1 coordinate 13,507,871, forward strand.
CGAACGAGCGGGCGGAATCGACAGTAACCGGAAGGCGGAGCGGGTCGGGGAAGTCGCGTACCTTGCTTGAGCGGAGGTGGACGATGGAGCCTTCGTTTCGATGGGTGGTGGATTTCTCGGCGAGATCGGAGCGGTGATTGGGTTGACTGGATTTGTGGAGAGGGTCGGGGAATTTATAGCCGATGGGAAGAAGAGTCCCGTGGGGCTACGGCAAGGCACGCGGACGATGACCTGTTGGAGTGCGTCGGATGTTATGATACCACCATTATGGCGAGCTTTATTTATTCGGAATATTTTTTGGTTTTTTATTCCTTCAATGTCAGACCATTTGTTTTGTCTACATGCTATCAAGACCTCCATATATAGTGTTAATTAACATAGTTTAGTCACATAATGTGAGACATTAGGTGAACATGCATTTCATGTACTACAAAAAAATTGATGTGGCGATTAATTAACAATGTTGGTCACCTATTTATCGTGACATCACGCACCCTAAATAAAATAAGTTTACAATCTAATAAATAACACATTGCATAACAAGGTTTGTGTTCCTATTAAGATAGTAACACAAACTAGTATTATATGATAGATATTGGTCATTTCATCAAATCTTGAAGCTCCGCAATTCGAGGCTTCGGGAGGCTTTGCGTGAGTGTGTTGCTTGTGGTGTCACCGTTGCACTGGTATTACTTGAAAAAGGTTGATTGTATCAAATAGTTTATTTAAAGAAAAGACCACATGGCTTCGTTTATTGATGGTTCTCCTCCTCTAGAGTTCGCATCTGCCTCATTATTAGCAGACTAGCTATCCACCTGCAATTTATGGGTGATCGGTTGCGGTATGAGTCCACTCTAACAATACCCAATTGGAACCATCAGTTCAACCATTTCCAACGAATCAGGCCTGCCTGGGCCTAAGGCAGGCAAGGAGCACGAGAGATAGGCGTGAAACACCACAATTCCATCACCATCTACCCTTCTTTGTCTCCGCTCATTTCTATATATCTCTCTACCCTTCTCACCCCTCGTATCACTTGACCGGTGGTTTCACTCTAGGCATGGTAGCACCCCCATCGGCGAATTCGCCACACCGTCGTTGGGACTCTCCTCTATAGCATGAAATAACATGTGGCAATGTTTCCATCTATAGCGAGATGTTGGCGGTGACTTCGTCAATTTTGTAGCTCCACGGTTGTGTTCTTCAGTACACCATATTTATTTCGTGATCAGTACTAAAAACATGCTATAAACTAACGTCGATATGTTTTTTGACAAGAAAATACCATATGGGCATACGCGTGTGGTTGCTTTATCACCAACCAAGAGTTCCAATATAACTAGGTATAGTAAATAGCACCAAATGAACTTGGATTTTGCTAATTCTCATTCGGACGACTCAGAATTAGTTAAAACCTACTCGACATTGAAAATCTTCGACAACTACTTGCATGGTCAAGTTGGTTAGAGGTGGATGGGTCTAAATGCATGAGAATAACTATATGCATGGTCAAGTTTGTTAGAGGTGGATAAGTCATATATTAGTGAAGTAGTCGGTCAGATCATGGAATAGGTGACAACTACTTGTATAAATATTTGTAATGAGCAAAGAAGGCCGTGAAGGCAAGAAGAAAATATAAAGCCCCTTTTTTTTTTTTTTTTTTTTTTTGCATGGTGAAAATATAAAGCCCCTAATCAGCTAATCTATCTATATCTATAGGCGAGCGCTACGCGTCAGTTGGCGTAGAAACGCCTCGCTACAGTCACCTTTTCCACCGTCGGATTGAGTCGGTCTGTATCCGCGCGCGATATGTCGCTTTCAAATCTGCCGTGACACGCACACGCACTGCTAGCAGCGCGCAAGTGCGTGTGAGCAACTGAGCATGCATGCGTCCTTGCTCCAGCACCCTACTGTGTGCTGCGAGAGGTCGCTTTCACATGACGTCATGGCTGCGCGAGTAATCGTATTCTGCTGGTGCATTTTTGCATGGTTGGACCATTCCCAGTACTCAAGGAAAGCTCTCGTACCTGCCATTTACATGAACATACCTATGTAGCAAAACAACCGACACATGCAACAAATTTAGAATTTAATGTTAGCAAAACGTATAAAATGGTTTGATGACGTGCCAACAAAATCAAGGCAAGTGCTACGTGTCAGTCGGGTGTAGCAATCAATTGCTACAGCCACCTTCCGCACCGTCCGATCCACTTAAATGAATCGATCCCACGCGTCCGATCAATGTAGCAAAAACGTTTCGTGTGTAGCATTTTTTCCGGTGCATGTAACATCTCATGTAGCAAAAAATATTTCAGAAAATGTTGCGTCCGATCTATGTAGCAAAAACGTTTCGCGCGTAGCACTTTTTATCTGTGTATGTAACACCGTGATACGTCCAAAACGTATCTATAATTTTTGATTGTTTCATGCCATTTTTATGCTTTTAGCACTTGTTTTATATTAAGTTTATTATTTATTTGGACTAACCTACTAATAGTTGCAAAAGTGCACAATGTTCTTGTTTTACTCTTTGATGTGTAGAAATTATCAAGAATACAAGAGGAAACCTTGTTGGAGTCGAATTGGGACTTTCCTGAAATCTGTCTGAGAACTTTTTACGAAGATTGCCAGTTTGACCCTCGAAGATGACGTATATGGAGACCTGGCTGTTACGAAAGTTGTCACAATTTTCCATACGAAGATTTTAAGCCCGAGATCAGCCCAATCGGAGTTCGGACGCGGCCTGTAGGCCCGTTTTGGTGGAACCCTAAAAGGGGTGACGGAAATCCGAGAAGATATATAAAGGGAGGAAACCTAATTCGTGGAGGACTCCTCCACCCACGAATTTCAGCCACCAAAAGCCACGTTTTTGCCTCCCCCATGGATCCCATCTCCATGGGGGAGGGCTCCCAAGAAGCCATGAAGGAGGGAGGCTAAGGGGCGGCGCTCCCCAAGCTTGCCGGCGGCGGGGAAAGGAGTTCCCCGCACCGCCGGCGCCGCCGCTGCCCCTCTCCGCCGTCTTCACCGCCATCTCCATCACCATCTCCTCCTTGTATTCAGTGGTTCATCCTCCCACAAACCTCTGTACCGTCCTATGTAAACATGGTGTTTGATGCTATAATATTTATCCTATGATTTACATCATGTTTCCGTAGTTTATTTGTCTTTTGATTGCTTAATTGAATGCATGAGGTTCATTAGAGTTGTATGTCTATATGGTGCTGTCCTTTGGTGTCCATTATATTTGTGCGCGCATGGATCAAACACCCTAGGGTTGGTAGTATTTGTAACGAAGCGGGGGAAGTTCTGCCGGAGTGACAGAAACCTGAGAACGCGAACCGATTAGTTGCACGTATGGGAGTAAGAGGACCTTGAACTTAAGGCTATGGTTGGGGAAACCTTAATGCATTGTTAGTATTTGCGGATGCTTTCTAACAATCCAATCATATAGTACTTGTAATCCCAAGTAGTGGAGTGCATGTATATTTAGCCTCTCCCACATAGAAAACTGCATCGAAGACAATGAACCAAGTACCTTCACTAATTAATCTTGGACAAAGCCACCACAATTACCACCACTTTTCCACACTCATGGTACTGTTAGTATATGGTTACTTAGTGTATTTTATTGCTGCAGCACTAACATTTACTTTCTTGTATTTATTATCTTGCAAAACTACTCTCATACCCGTATTGCTACCGTAGTTTTATTTCTAGATAATGCAAACGTTTAGTGTGCGTAGAGTTGTATCAGTGGTTGATAGAACTTGAGAGAATACTTATCCTACCTTTAGCTCCTCGTTGGGTTCGACACTCTTACTTATCGAAAAGGCTACACGCGATCCCCTATACTTGTGGGTTATCAAGACCTTTTCTGGCGCCGTTGCCGGGGAGCCATAGCGTAGGTTAATGTTCTTGTGTGCACTTGTTTGCTTTATCTCTAAGTAGTTTTTATTTTCAGTATTAAGTTGTTCTTTATCTTACTATGGATAGGGAATGCGAATTACAAAAAAAATTAGGTGTAGTTGTTATCTAAAAACGTTTTCAAAAAGAAAAGTGATTGGAAAGATGAGTAATGGTTAAATGGGGGTCGACCTTGAACACTTGTGTTCATGCCTATGAAACCAAAACAAATCTTTCCATGGAAGCTTTTCATTAAAAACATGTAAATATTGTAAATATTGTGTATATACCTCTGTACATAAAAATAAAATGCTAATTATAGTCTTTAGTTAATTGAAAGTTGATAGTTTTACTTTGCTGTCCAGAAACAGATTTTCTGTGCTCCACCGTATTAAATGTTTAAAATCACCAGAACGTGATCTTGATCTGAAATTTCTTGAGTGCAAAGTGATGCTTATTAGCTTTCTTTCATTAGACTAACTTTTTCTGATTTAAGGTACGTAGATAGGTCGAAAAATTCGATCTTTACTGACTGTTCTGTTTAGACAGATTTTGTGCTTCTCTGTAAATAAAATCGTGATAAATCTCAGAATAGTATTTTGACTTGAAAATTTTTGTGCATAAACCTGAGATTATTATCTTTCTTTCATTAGACTAAAGTTTTTCGATTTGAGCTACTTAACTATCTCGTTGAATGCCATCTTTACGGACTGTTCAGTTTTGACAGATTTCTTTGTTTATTCAATATTGTACTTGGTGTTGTTAGTTTCATTAGTTTTTCGACGGACAACGGAAATCATGAACACCTTAGTATATACAGTGGCTAATGTTGAGTAAAAATTATAAAACTTGTCAATGCTTGAACATGAGTGGATTTTATTTAATGAGTACTAACCCTACTAATGAGTTTTGTGAAGTTTTATGTGGATGTAGCTTATAAGATCTAATCAATATGGTGATATGAGATGAATAAGAAGACGCAAGAGCTCAAGCTTGGGGATGTGTAGGTGCATCCCAAGAACATATTCAAGAAGATACAATCATCTAAGCTTGGGGATGCCCGAGTCATCCCCCTATTCATCAACTAACATGAGGTTGTCTCGTTCATACTCTATATTACCCGTCCACATGATATGTATTGTCTTAACTTGTATTATAATTGCTTTTATATGTCTTGGTTTTACCTTCTTTAGTTTTATTAGGCTCCTTATTTGGTTTCGATTGCTTCTTTACTTTCACTTATAAATTCAAAATAACAAAAATATTTTCTTTTGTTTTGCTTCTTTGTTTGGTTCTTTATTTTAATTTTATTTGGGTTTTACTTTTGATTTTTATTTAGAGTTTTCCTTGCTGTAGCTAGCATGTTTAGGTCTTGCTTAGCCTCTGGTTTCTTAGTTTATCAAAAATAAAGTACCAAGTTTTATCCATTTAGCTTAGTTGATACATATGTAAAAAGTGATTTTCTGTTTTCGGTATCTACTGCTTATTGCGCGATTTTTCATATTTTACTGGAAGCTCTAAAAATCACGAAAAATTACTGATGTTGTAGCACCTAATCCTCTGCATGTACAAAAATTGGCTAAAATTTCGGGCATGTTTAAGTGCACCTAAAAATTGCGTTTTCCAGCTGCTGTTTTTCTGGACAGATTCTGACTTTTGTTGCAAGAGTGGCCTCTTTTCGTTTTCATTTGATTTTTAATGGTTCTTACCTTTCATTTATAAGTTGGCCATTTAAGCAACCTTTCTGTAACTTAAAAACAAAATTTTATTTGGTTTAATAGTAGCACTTGGGAAATATTATCTATTGTACTAATGTCTAACCGCAGAAAAGAATGGGAAAGTTTTTGTGTTGAAGTTTTTTCACAGAGAATGAAGGAACACCAAACTATGGAATATTGAAGAATTACCAAAGTCATAAGCTTGGGGATGTCCCCGCATCCCTCTTCATCAATAACCCCACGGTTTGCAAACCTTTAAACTTTGTTTTTTGAGCAACATAGGAACTTAACTAAACTTGAAGCGGCTGTATTTTATTATCTATTTATCTTAGCATCAAACACCAGTTACATTAATAAGTGGATCGTCACATATTTTATTTATCCTCTGTTTTCAATGTTTACTTGGTTAATGGATTACTTGTTGAAACTTAAAAATGATGTGTGAATAATACTGTTTAGTAGTTTATGTTTTCTTATGGTTAGTCTCAACTAGCTAATAGTGCATATTATGTTATTTTGATATCAACATGCATTGTCCTGTTCATAAGATGGTATGGTATTGTGGTATCCTCCTCTGAATAATTCACTTGAATCGACTTGGCACATGCTCACACATGTTATGACTGAAAAATAAAAGTCAATTAAGCCTTGATGATCTATTTTGCCTCAGAGTTTTAGTATCGTTTTTATGCCTCCGTTAATTTTATTTTGTCGCAAGCATGATTATGACCGTTATCGCTCTCGTGGTTGTCGCTTCCCAGTCTATTGCTAGCCTTCACTTGTACTGAGCGGGAATGCTGCTCGTGCATCCAAATCCTTAAAACCAAGTTATCCCAAAGAGTCCACCAAAAAATTCCTATGCATGGTATTTCAAGCCATTCCAAGTAAATTTGCATGTGCTACCTTTAAAACCTTCAAAATATTTCTCTTTTTGTGTCAATGTTTACTAGCTCATGAGGAATTAGTGTGGTTATTCTTTATTCTATTTGTCAAATGGACTTTTACACCTGGACTAGTGGCATATACATCCGCTTATCCAATAACTTGCAAAAAGAGCTGGCAACGGGGTGCCCAGTCCCAATTAATTACAACTTTAACCAATTAATTCTCTTCACACTTTTGCCCTGATTCATCAGTAAGCAATGACAAACAGTGAAATACCTGAATGTGTGTAAACCAAAGAGAAAGAGGGATGATCTGCCTTGCTGGTAGAAATAACGTCCTTCATGGGAGCCGCTCTTAAAAGTCCGTTTGACAGGTAGAATACTGTTCTCACCCGCTACCATTCGTTGACAATTAACAAACACCTCTCAAAACATTTTTACCTCTGTTTTTAAAACAAAAAGCTCTAGCACGTGTTAATCCCTGCTTCCCTCTGCGAAGGGCCAATCTTTTATTTTTATGTTGAGTCACCATCCTTTCTTTGAGCACTTCTTCGAGAGCATAGCTGTCGTTCTTAGTGTAATGTGCTTGTCCCAGAATACGATTAATTGAGGTATAACCATGATGCTTTTATCTTTGATATCTCTATATCTAGTCTTCACTTGAACTTCAGAGGTGCCTTGGCATTTATGTTTTGCTCCACAATTAAGGGCAAGCGAGATACCACTCTATCATGCTTTATTATGGTCATTACAATCTTGTTGATGTTTATAAATTTCATGTTATAAGCTCTTAGTTCGTTGATACTTTTCATTAGGAAACATGATTGCTAAGTTTTATTATCCATACATCATGCAATTGTTAAAGACCTGATCATAGCATTTACAATCAAAAATTATTTTGTTATCATTTACCTACTCGAGGACGAGCAGGAATTAAGCTTGGGGATGTTGATACGTCCAAAACGTATCTATAATTTTTGATTGTTTCATGCCATTTTTATGCTTTTAGCACTTGTTTTATATTAAGTTTATTATTTATTTGGACTAACCTACTAATAGTTGCAAAAGTGCACAATGTTCTTGTTTTACTCTTTGATGTGTAGAAATTATCAAGAATACAAGAGGAAACCTTGTTGGAGTCGAATTGGGACTTTCCTGAAATCTGTCTGAGAACTTTTTACGAAGATTGCCAGTTTGACCCTCGAAGATGACGTTATATGGAGACCTGGCTGTTACGAAAGTTGTCACAATTTTCCATACGAAGATTTTAAGCCCGAGATCAGCCCAATCGGAGTTCGGACGCGGCCTGTAGGCCCGTTTTGGTGGAACCCTAAAAGGGGGTGACGGAAATCCGAGAAGATATATAAAGGGAGGAAACCTAATTCGTGGAGGACTCCTCCACCCACGAATTTCAGCCACCAAAAGCCACGTTTTTGCCTGGATCCCATCTCCATGGGGGAGGGCTCCCAAGAAGCCATGAAGGAGGGAGGCTAAGGGGCGGCGCTCCCCAAGCTTGCCGGCGGCGGGGAAAGGAGTTCCCCGCACCGCCGCGCCGCCGCTGCCCCTCTCCGCCGTCTTCACCGCCATCTCCATCACCATCTCCTCCTTGTATTCAGTGGTTCATCCTCCCACAAACCTCTGTACCGTCCTATGTAAACATGGTGTTTGATGCTATAATATTTATCCTATGATTTACATCATGTTTCCGTAGTTTATTTGTCTTTTGATTGCTTAATTGAATGCATGAGGTTCATTAGAGTTGTATGTCTATATGGTGCTGTCCTTTGGTGTCCATTATATTTGTGCGCGCATGGATCAAACACCCTAGGGTTGGTAGTATTTGTAACGAAGCGGGGGAAGTTCTGCCGGAGTGACAGAAACCTGAGAACGCGAACCGATTAGTTGCACGTATGGGAGTAAGAGGACCTTGAACTTAAGGCTATGGTTGGGGAAACCTTAATGCATTGTTAGTATTTGCGGATGCTTGCTAACAATCCAATCATATAGTACTTGTAATCCCAAGTAGTGGAGTGCATGTATATTTAGCCTCTCCCACATAGAAAACTGCATCGAAGACAATGAACCAAGTACCTTCACTAATTAATCTTGGACAAAGCCACCACAATTACCACCACTTTTCCACACTCATGGTACTGTTAGTATATGGTTACTTAGTGTATTTTATTGCTGCAGCACTAACATTTACTTTCTTGTATTTATTATCTTGCAAAACTACTCTCATACCCGTATTGCTACCGTAGTTTTATTTTCTAGATAATGCAAACGTTTAGTGTGCGTAGAGTTGTATCAGTGGTTGATAGAACTTGAGAGAATACTTATCCTACCTTTAGCTCCTCGTTGGGTTCGACACTCTTACTTATCGAAAAGGCTACACGCGATCCCCTATACTTGTGGGTTATCACACCGCATGTAGCAAAGAAAATTCAGAAAATGCTGCACTCGATAAATGTAGCAAAACAAAGTCAAACACAACATTTTTTTCTCGTATGTAGCACTGTGGGTTGAGAAAAAATATCTGATCCGTAAAATTTGGAGTGTGTAGCACAAATGAATGTAACATTTTAAACACAACCATGTAGCAAAAAAACACAAGCTATGTAGCAAATCCAATTTGGTGTACCAAAATGTCTGTGAAATGTGATTTTTGAAGAAAATCAATGTAGCACTTTGTCCGTCCTTATCCAACAAAAACAATACTCGTATGTAGCAAAATCCCCAAAAGCTGACCTTCATATCATGGAGACACTGCCATGCTTGTGTTGGAGCTCTCCGTCCATGGCGAGCTCACAGCGGAGGTCTCCGTGCATCTCGACCCAGGGCGCTCGCACGAAAGGAGGCGGACGGATGTGTTTGTGGCTGGAGAATCCTGGGGCGGTGGCTCCGGGCGACGACGGCCGGTGGTTTGCGCGGCGGCGGACTCCGCGGTCGTGCCATAAATTACTAATTAGCACCATGTAATTAATGGATGTATATTGATCATGCATGTAGCAACTACTATACTAGAAATGGTAGCAAGATGTGATCATGAGATGCATTTATTAGGCTGCATGTACTTTGCCTCACACGCCACCTAGTAAAAAAAAGCAACAGCAAAGAAACCTGCATGCCGATATAACCTGTGGTATATTGTCCACTTGCGTGAGAAAAATGTGAGGAAAGAGCAGCGACATGACCTACAGCTCCGGCTGCGCGTTCGGTTAATATGGTTAATTCGGTTCGGTTTATACGGTTTTTTCTTTATACGGTTTCAATACTTCGGTAAATATGGTTTTGTATGAGAATACAGTTCAGTTTCGGTAATAACCATTTAATTTCGGTTCGGTTTCGGTAATAACCAAATTAAGCTAAGTTGATGTGAATTTTAAAATGACAATTTCTTTTTGTGGCCATATATTACAAAATAACGGAATAGACTATAAAATTAATAGGCATATGATCCAAATTAACGAAATAACCCATAAAGTTAATAAAAGTCTATGCAAGTAGCAAATCACATGCTACAAGTAACCCGTAAAGTTAATAAAAGTCAATAAAAGTAGCAAATTAATAAAAGTTAATAGGCATTTCGGTTTTTTGGTTAACCATTCGGTTTTCGGTTATTAACCGTATTAACCGCAAGGCATATGGTTAGCTATTTTACTAACCGTAACCTTAACCGGAAACCAAAATAACCAGAATTTCGGTTCGGTTTCTCGATTTTCGGTTAACCGTGCACAGCCTACAGCGGACCACTAACGGCAGGCAGTGGCAACGCTCATTTTCTCCGCGAGAGATGTGCGCGGTGCACCGTGAGCCCGTGAGTGCGAGCCGCTGTTAGGTGAATGGAGTCGCGAGTAATGCGCGTTAATATGGTTAATTCGGTTTGGTTTATACGGTTTTTTTATTTATACGGTTTCAATACTTCGGTAAATACGGTTTTGTACGAGAATACGGTTCGGTTTCGGTAATAACCATTTAATTTCGGTTCGGTTTCGGTAATAACCAAATTAACCTAAGTTGACGCGAATTTTAAAATGAAAAATTCTTTTTGTGGCCATATATTACAAAATAACGGAATAGACTATAAAATTAATAGGCATATGATCCAAAGTAACCAAATAACCCATAAAGTTAATAAAAGTCTATAGAAGTAGCAAATCACATGCTACAAGTAACCCGTAAAGTTAATAAAAGTCAATAAAAGTAGCAAATTAATAAAAGTTAATAGTCATTTCAGTTTTTTTGGTTAACCATTCGGTTTTCGATTATTAACCGTATTAACCGTAAGGCATATGGTTAGCTATTTTACTAACCGTAACCTTAACCGAAAACCAAAATAACCACAATTTCGGTTCGGTTTCGGTTTTTTCAGTTCGGTTTCTCGGTTTTCGGTTAACCGTGCATAGACCGCCTGTAGCTAGTCACGAATGTCTGTGAAATGTGATTTTTGAAGAAAATCAATGTAGCACTTTGTCTGTGAAATGTGATTTTACTAACCGTAACCCATGTTTGATCTTTCGTAACTGAAAAAGGTATAGAGTGATCTGGATCGTTAATAAAATAAACGACTCAGATTTAATGTATCAACGCAGCACAACACATGTTTGCTCTTTTAATAGAAGTAATAGAAGTATAGATATGGAAAACGCTAATTTACCACCGGCCTACAGTCGGTCCGCGCCGCGCGCGTCTCGCGACTAGCTACAGGCGGTCTCTGTATGTATGTTATTCCCATAGCTATCTATGTATGTATTTCGTTGCAGTCTTGTGGGCGCCTATAACAAGAATGACATTATTCATGCATGTGATATTTAATCAATGCATTTCATTGAAGCATTAGGTCAATACTAGATGACCGGTTGCGCCACCGGCGCAGGTGCCGAAATCAAGACCGTAATGCAGCCTTAAGTTTTATAAATTTTAAATATAGCGTTGTTTTTGTTTGAAATTCGTATGGCTATATTTTCTCGTTGCTGACGCGGTACAAAGATATCTTGTAACTTAGAGTATACACATTTATAAATAAAATTCACTCCCTAATTGTGAGCATAGGGTTTAGGGTTTAGGCTTCCTATTTTTGAGTATACACGATTTATAACTAAATTTATTCCCTAATTGGGAGCATACATAGTTCATAGTTCAAATGAATTTCCTAATTTTCAGTTTAGGTAAATGATATATCACACGCCTTCAAATTATTGTACATTAAGAAGTATCATCTCGAATTAGTAATATAGAGTGGACATTTTCATGTGATTGCACACTACACCCCATAAAACACAGTAGACGCATGCTTGTCCTAAGAAATATCATGGGAAGCAAACATGTTGACCCAAAAATTATGAAGAACACATTCAGCACGCCTCTGAGTAAGTATACATTTAGGAGAGGTCCAACAAATAATCCAACCTTATGACTCATGTTATTTCAGTCTTCAAACGATGTCACATTGACTTCCATGTTTCATACACCATCTGACAGACACCGACAGTGCGGTTACAATGGAGAGAAAAACTCATTGAAAAGAATTATTTCATGTAGAAGGGAATTGAAAAACTCATTGACCGGTTGCGCCACTGGCGCAGGTGACGAAAGCAAGACTGTAATGTATCCTTAAGTTTTATATATTTTGTGTATATTGTTGTCGTGGCTATCATGCGGGTATTATCGATAATTTGTGAACCAATGGTGGATTTAAGCTTGACAACAATTTTTTTGTGGAGTCTCGAGTTAGGATGGATCAGATTGGCGACATGGACAGATGCCGGAAGCGAGACTGTATTTTAGCCATAAGTTTTATGTGTTTTGCACAAATGTTTTCTGCGTTTGAGATTTGCGCGACTCTCGTGCCACTACAATGGATACCCCTCGGGTCTATGGAGATTGCATGTTAGGGTTTGATTTCTGCGACTCTCATGCCCCTGCCATGGATACCCCTCAAGTCTACGGAGATTGCTCGGAGGGTTTGACCAGCTCATCTGGTTGTGGCCACTGTGAGGATTTTTTCACCGTCAACAGAGTCACATTATTATTTGCCCTTCTTGTCTGGTGTCCATGGTTGCCATGTTCTGTCCTCTCCGCTGTCTTGATCCACCTGCAAGTAACTCTTGTCCTAAGCAGTAAGCACCCCCAAACGCAAGCATCTATAACTGATATCGACAATCGATACGGATTCTCATCTGTCCATGTCACCGATCTGATCCAACCTGACCTAAAACCTAACCTATACGGATTCTCATCTGTCCATGTCGCCGATCCAACCTGACCTAAGAACCCAGCCTAACCTAAGAACCCGTATCATACTTGAATTTGTTTCCATATAAGGCTTGAATTTATTGAAGAATGAATATAGTCACCGACGGAACTATAAGGAAAGCAATCTCCTAACATTACCAATATAGAACTTAATAATCCAGAGTGGAATACAAGAAGTATTGACCATTCTGTAAAAGTTGTACTAAAATACAGGGTATCAGAAATTGCAGGTCAACGCCTGTTTATACAGGATCGATCACAAAGTTACAATGGCCTCCTAGTTTAAATAAATCTAAGGACATGTACATTGAGTTCCGTTGCTTCTTAAAATGGATCATAGTGATGGTGCTATGACAACCTTCAAAACTCGAACATACAACAACAATTGCGAAAAGAAGCTGAAACAAAATAAAGAGGTATACATGCATGATTGTTTACGGAGTTACATTAGCCTCCGAGACTAAATAAATAACTGGGCATGTCCTGACATCATGAATAAACATTAGTTAAGAGAAGATCCTAATAAATAGGAACTGTGTCACTTCACAATTTTATAGGAAAATGATTGGCACAAGGAGCACATCAACTATAATCTCAAATTATTTTTCTCTGAAATCTATGAATCAAATTGTTGCACAAAATTAAAGAGTGCTAATGAGCAGAGTTATATGTCCACCTACCAAGAATTTATTTTCTCAAGCTGGGAGAACCAGAGCCTGAGCGACAATTGTGTGTTGCAATGTATTCTAGTCTAAACAGCATGGATGGCCTGTTGGCACAAAGAAACACAGAAGAAGGTATAGACGAAAGACGTCAACAAGTAAATGAGCTGATAAGAACTGTAGTTCTTATTTAAAGTAAAGGAATTAATTCCTTTCATCACAGAAGTAACAGCTATGGTGCTTAGATTAAAGCTTAGGAGAGAAATGTAAGGAAAGTCATGTTGTCTGAGCAGTCTTGCAGAAAATTTAGCACAATTAAATTCGTATAGAATCTGCCGTTTTAAGTGCAATAGCAGCAACTGGGTTAATCTTGGTTCTCCTATCTCGGTATTCAAATTATTTAAAAATGCCCCACACCATGTATAAAAGATCCTGGACAGCTAAGAAGACACAAGTTCAGATCATTTGAGTACCTTCAAGGCTGACATTGTCCATTGCTTTGCAGACAGAAAACTAACACAAATTTTCAGAACTCGATGGCATAAAATCGAATGCAAAACAAAGGACAAGAGAGAATCTGCACCAAATAAATACCTGAACCATTTTGACCTAAATCTGAAACATTATGTAATTTGCAAATTATAGCACTATTGTCGTAGAGTTAGCAATATAACTATTTTCCAACTATAACGCCACCAGAAGTATAGCAACAGAACAGCAGAGTTTTGCTCCATGGTTTTGCTTGAGCGGATTATATTTCGAATCAGAGTTCAAAAAAGAAGATATAACCAAGAACATGGTAGTTTCAGCATGATACTCTTCCTTGAACTTCCTCGCGTACAACTTCTGTAGATGATATGCTTGTTACTTGAACTTCCTTGCCTACATCTTCTGCTTAGATGATACGCTTACAGTCAAATAGACCGCACATGAGAAGCATCTATGGTCAGCAGAACATAAGAAGATATGAAGTCGATTTGCACATCGCTCAGGTATTATGAAGCCACATCTTCCTATCTTAAATATTCCCTAACAAGTACCATTTGAAATTTTGATACATTTTAGAAGGAAATCTGAGCGAAGTCATCGGGGCATCGAAGAAGCTTAAGCCCCTTCACAAATACCTTCCTCTGAAGCGAGAAGTAATCTTTCCAGCCTATATGCAAAGAGCAAAAGACCGTATTAGAAGGAAGCATTGCAAAGTGAAAATAAGCCGAACTAACCTGTGTAAAAGAAAAATACACAAATCGTACTTAAAAAATCATCACATGCAATCGTAATAGGTCAGTCCTTAGAAGGAAATGCATCAAACAGTAGGGTAACATGACACATTTTTTGCAACAAACATGAAAGTTCTTGCAGACGATAAGATCTCAGAACCATAAGAATGTCAAATAAATTTAGAATGAGGTGTGTTACAACATCAGGTAGTTCATTTTTATGGAAGCTTTCTTTTTGTCACCAATTAGAACTAATTCGTTGAAACAAAAAATATTGACCAACTGCCTTAGAGAAATCTTCTAACTTAAGGTTACTAAAGCAAAGCAATTCAAGAGAAAAAATGAATACGCAGAATGAACTTTAATCTGTAGCATTTAAACCACTATTTTGTGGACTAATATCAAAACAATCAAGTTGTGATAGTGACAATAAAAGGTGGTTTAATTGATGGTAGTAACACAAGCAAGAGTATAGTATGCACTATTTTCTGATTTGAGATGCAGAAATATACGTGTCTGTATAACCTAAGCCAACAGATGAGCCGATTTGCACCATCATACCATACCACTATACAAGTGGTCAAAACAGCAATGTACAAATTACATCCCCTCACTATTGCCGGCTCAAAAAGGATTACCCAAACAGTCCACAACAAACTGCGAAGGAGTAAAGTAGCAGAGAGGAAACTGCCAATTATGCAAATGTCAAGTAAAACATCTCTCTGTTGTGTACCTCTATTTCAGCTTTCTAGATAATTATGTGTAATTCTGGAACAATTGACACCATTGAAATATCATTCGGCCAAGAAATTGTAAAGTAAATGAGGTAACCTTGATATACGTCATCAATAACCTGATGAAACATGCCGATCACATATCAGCATGGAAAAATATAAATAGTAGAAGCACATGACATAAGAGCAAACCTTATCATCTACAAAACTGGATATTGCATCCTCAGCCGCCCCTGCAAAATCGCAGAAATTGGCAATGATCAAATGCCCGACGACATACTATGTCCTCATATAGCAAAAATTGACAACGGTCAAAACATAAACTAAAATTAATATTAACATGAGAAGATGAATTCTCTAACAAAATCTCCAACTATAAATCAGTCTCGGTAGAGGAGAAGAGTAATTTATTTACCCACAGGAACACCAAACACAAGTCCAATTATAATCTAATACCCTGTCAGAAAAAATATCACCATATTATTTTGTTCCTTGTACGAAGCTAGCCCTAAACCACTAAAGCATGTAGAGGAACAACCATAATTTTGTTTACCTACATGAACTACAACCACAATGAAGTCTAATTAACACAATTACACAAGTAAATGAAAATAAACTCTAATATATAATAAAGCCGTCCATAAACCACAATATGGAACAAGCACCGAACTAAGTAGACGAAAATGAAAGAAAAGTTTGAATTACCCGTAGAAGATGAATCAAGAACTGCAGAGAACAAATCCAGACCAGAAAACTGCATGAGATAAAATAGAATCCATATGCCCTTGGACCAGATAAACCAAGACCAATCCAGCAGAATCCAGATGCCCTCGAAGCTCAGTTAAAGGCTTGAGATAACCAAATCTATATGCCTTCAAAGCATGTTGGCCAAGCCTGTAGTAAAGAGGGAAACAAGGCAAATAAAGAAGATAAGTAAAGGTATGGCAAAAGTAAATCTACAAAAGAAGAACTACGGTCTGAGCATTGCTCACATGATTTGATTTAGAAACCTGTATTGTCCCTGAAGATATGTGTCATATGTCTTGAGGAAAATCTTCACTTACACATGGATAATATACCAATAAATCCTCAGCTGAAGAAAACTGATGTACAGGGCGAGCGACCAGTACAGAGATACGAGCATGACGGTGGTGGCACCACTCTGGAACTGGATGACTTCTTCAACATCAATTTCAAACGGGCATTTAGCGCCAAGCATCTTCGCATCATCTTAAACTACCTGTAAATGATGGCAGATGTAGTCTTGGTAAAGAAATGAACAAACTACATGAATACATTTCATTATAGAAACAGAGCATGAATACATTTCATTATAGATAATCTTGCGGCAAAAGTAGAAAACTCAGCGTGGAAGAAGACCATGGTGCAGCTTTGGCTCTGCTGCCGTGATGGCGAAGGTCCTCTCTCGCTGATTTTGCCTCCAGTGGAAGAAGCTCTGACCCGAGCGGATATCCATAATATCCCAGAATGTATGAGGACAAAAATGGCATCCTGCAGTCATGGTACCTATAGTCCCTGTACTAAAAATAGGTGCAGGGATCACCGACAAATTTATCTCGTAACAATGAGCAGATTAAATTCTCTCAGCCATTTAATCACTGCTAGAGTAACTCAACAAGAAGTAATTAATCTCTGTACCGAAAATAGAAGCAGAGATCACCAGAGTAATTAATCTCTGCTAGAGTAATACATTTGTCATCAATAGTTAACAAACATAATGTAGCAAGAACAAAATAGTACTGTTACTAACCGAAAATGGCATGGTCCAAAGATTAAAATTAACCATTCAACTTCCAAAGAACAGAGGTAACAGACCTTAAAAGCATTAAGAAAATATTCCCAAAAAACTGATCTTAAAGTAACAGATCGCAAGAACACATAAGAATTTTCTAGGACGTAAGAAATTGGCATTGGGACACAAATATTTGCATGGTCATAATACAAAAAGCGCACATGTACCTTGCAGTCATCAATTTTAAGCCGATGACTCCATTCCATTAATAGAAATTCTTAGATGGCTAATCTGATGATTCCAAAATAACACAACGCAAAAAGAGCTGAACTCATCAAAATATAGAGTAGCTACAGAAAATGAAAACCAGCAAAATATACTCCCGAGTCCTGACAGCATTAAAAATGGTGGGATTATATTCGGACATGCATAAAAGAAGGACACCGGTACATAACTTAGGACAAATGTATAATAGGCCAAAATAAAGAGCAGCTACAGAGCAAATGAAAACCAGCAAGACAATAATAGAGAAGATTAGTTATTGACTCAAGGACTGACTCACGTAGAAACGGCTACTACAAATTCAAGAACAAATATATATCTCTGTAAAAAGGGAGACACACAAATCAAGCAGAGAATCAAGCCATACCTGTTTTATTGAGATGCTTGATCAGCGTTTGTAGAGCCAATATGAGCTGGAACAGTAGTTTTCTCTTCATAAATCCTCATTTCCTTCAGATCCTAAATACAGGGTGGTTGCAGATTTACATGAGTATCTCTGTGAAAAGGGAGACACACAAAGCAAGCAGAGAATCAAGCCATACCTATTTTCTTGAGAATCTTAATCAGTGGTTGTAGAGCCAATGAGCTGGAACAGTTGTTTTCTCTTCATGAATCCTCATTGCCTTCAGATCCTATATACAGAGTGGTTGAAGATTTGCATGAGGAACCAACATCTGTTCTGACCAGAACCAAAAGAGTAAAAAACAAAGCGGATTGCTAGCTTGGTACAGGACCACCATTGGTAGTAGATATATAGCTGCCTAGTATACATGTACAAAAATCCAAGGTTTAGATGTACAAAAAATCTAGCAGAACCTACATAATCATGTGTAGTCAAAGACTACTGGAACTAATCAAATCTCAATGTTTGCTGCATATCCAGTTACATTATACGTGGACCCAAATCTGCTAGATCAAACCTGCCAAGAAGTGGATACATAATGCTATAGCATAAAAATATATTACCTCTGAAATTAAATAGCATATGCAGAAAGTTTGTCTACCATGAAGCTGTAGCTGTTGTACCAGGCACCAGCACCACCATTCGGAGAAGAAGAGCGTTGTCATCGCCCACTTGCGAGGAGAGGGATCACGTGTGGAGAACCCAGCGCATCCACTTCCCGTGGGGCTTCGCTTGACGCTGGCCACAGGCAACGCTCCTCTTGATGCTCTCGCTGGTCGCTGGCTATGTTGAGAGCTTGTGTGCACAAGAGAAGATTAAGAATTGAGATCAATAACTGCACAACGTCTGAAGTCCCATCAACTACAACAGTATCAACTCCATAACAGGGGAACTGAGAACAACTCACTCAGCATATGGACATCCAGTGGTGCGCCCCTTGAATCTTATTCAAGGGATCAATGGTGGGGGCCGTCCCAAAACTTGCCGTGTGGCCTGCTGGACAGGCTGGAGTGGATGGACAGGCAGAGGGAAGAAATTTCAGTCCAAGAAACGAATTGCAAGCCAAGAAACGAATCGAAGAAAAGTAGAACACTCACTGGCGCGGGGACTTGATTCACTACTGAATGCGGCAGCATGTTTGACGCGGTCCTTGCGACCACGCTCTCCTGGTCGGAATCTGCAAGAAACCAAAATCTCAACACATCGAATCGAAATCAAAGAAAAACGGAGCTACTCCGTTCACCCGCTCGCCGAGCGCCTCTGGCCACCAAAGGCTGACCGGTCGAGCTCGCTGGCGGCTCTAGCAGCCTCGTCACAGGGCGTGCACCAGCCGTCTTGTCGCGCCGGCGGCTAGGGTTGGCCGCCGCAGCAACTTAATGAGTTGATTTTGAGAGAGAGAGAGAGAGAGAGAGAGAGAGAGACGCGCGTTGAGAGGAAGAGGAGGGCTTACCGTGTCCGCCGGCAGCAGCGAATCCGCGGGCTGAGCCAGTGAGGCTGCTCCTCCCTCGTCGCGCCAAATCCGCAGGCCGGGCCGGTGAGGCTGCTCCTCCCTCGTCGCCGTTGCTCGCCTAGTTGTTGGCCCGGCGGTGGAGCTTGTAGCCACCGGATGGGGAGGAAGAAGAACGCGTGTCGTCTGCGTCCGCGGAGGACCCCGCCGACGCGCGCGAGCTGCAGTGCCGACGGAGGTGCGCAGCCCTCGAGCGGGAGCCTGGCCGCCGGCCACCCGCGAGGTCAACTCCGACCGCGCCCTCGCGTCGCTCGCCTTGCTGCAGACGCTGGGAGCCGTCGCGTTCCCCACGGTCCGAGTTCGGCCGCGCGGACCGCGTCCCCGCGCGTGCTCGCCTTGCTCCACCCTTGTCGCCCTTTCTTCCTCTGTCCGCGTCCTCCTCGCCGCCAGGTCGCCGGCCATCCGAGCCGAGTGGCCGCGGCCTCCGCCGTCCGTGCCGCTGTCGCCGAAGGTCCCGTGGTCGACCTCCATCTTCGCCATGTCCGCTGCTGCCTGAGAGATAGAGGAGGTGAGATGGGAGGCAGAGAGAGACCACGCCTGCCTCCTGTACGCGGCGCCGACCGCCGCCGCCGTTCTCCTTCTCCTCCGCGGCAGGGAGGTCCGGTGGCGGGAGCGGGAGAGAGGAGGGGACGGGAGCACGGAGCTCAGCGGCGCCGCGAGACGAGCGACGAGCTGGAAGACGAGCCGCGGGATTGGGTTAGGGTTTCCGTGGAGGAGACGCGGGATTGGGCAGCGGGATGAGCGGGGATTGGGCACGGGAGAGAGACGTGCCTTTTCGCGGCGTGAAGAGACACGCGCGGGCCGTCGCTGTCTACCATGACAGTAAAACTCGGGAAATAGAGGGCGACGCGGGCGACGTGCTGCAGGTGGGCCCTCCCCGACGAGAACCCCACATGTCATTGACGTAACGGGTCCGCCAGGGAGTGGAAAATGAAAAAAACAAGGATCTAACGGCCGCAGTGAAAAGGGCGGTGCAAAAATCTACTGTTCCAACGTGAATCAAGGGCCAGGATAAGGTGGCCTAAGGCCCAAAACCAGGCTCAGGACACGCCGTGTAGAGGTTCATCATTTATAAGGAAAATTCATGCCGTCAAAGTCAGGAAAGAGCAACTCTTCCTTGAATGTATTTGTTGGTTTGGCCTTGCTAACTTTTACACAGCTGGAGTCTACTGCAACATAGTTGCCCACGAGTTAGTGGGTTATGTAATGAGACTGATGGATATCTACGTTTCATAATTGATGAAATTTCTGCTGTTCCATTTCAGAGAGAAATAATGAATACTTGTGTACATTTTTTTATAGCAAATTGGTAATGGTTTGCCAGTTTAGTTTGATATGATTTTTGTCCTCTAGAACTTCTACAACAAAGGTTATATACATCATACAATTATATGTAACGTGCATGTGCACGTACTTAATTACTAGTATAATCAAGGAGATGCAGCTCTCGAGAGAGCAAAGCTAATAGGGTTTCTTCCCTGAAATGTGTGTGTGCATGTGTTGAGTTTGTCTCACCGTGTGTATTTTTGTGACACATAAGCTAAGAGGGTTAGATCTTCTCAAAAAAAGTGAGAGGGTTAGATAGATTATTGAGATTTGAGGTATTGGAGGAACAAACAAAGTTGTAAAGAGGAGGAACAAGAGGATACCTTGGAGACTTCACCATGGTTGTTTGGTTGCACAATAAGACATATGAAGATGATATGGGTGGTGCCAGATACAATCTTGACTGATATAGAATGGTATGTGTCACTCCTGCTAAACCACCGAGCGGCCCTCAAAAAGGCACATGCCGAGATCGACCGATTTTTTGGGACCTCCCGCTTGGTTTCTATTGAGGAACGGCCTATCTCGTCTCACCTAACTCTAGTGTATCATAAGTGAGACCCTCCGTCTTTACCCTCCCGCCCCGTTATTGCTGCATCAGTCTTACATCGACTGCAAGATTGGTGGCCACACAATTCTGAGCGGGACCATGCTGATCGTTAATGCGTACGGCATCCACAGGGACCTGACCATGTGGAAGGATCCCGTGGAGTTTAGGCCGGAGAGGTTTGAGGATGGCAAGGCTGAAGCCTGAAGGGTTATTCATGATCATGTAGGAAACATGTCTTTGAGAAATCATGTAGAGTTTTTTGGGAAGGGGGCATGTGCCCCCCCCCCCCCCCCCCCCAAGCTTAATCAAGGAGATGCAGCTCTCGAGAGAGCAAAGCTAATAGGGTTTCTTCCCTTAAATGTGTGTGTATGTGTTGAGTTAGTGTCATCGTGTGTATTTTTGTGACACATAAGCTAAGAGGGTTAGATCTTCTAAAAAAAGTGAGAGGGTTAGATAGATTATTGAGATTTGAGGCATTGGAGGAACAAACAAAGTTGTAAAGAGGAGGAACAAGAGGATACCTTGGAGACTTCACCATGGTTATTTGGTTGCACAATAAGACGTATGAAGATGATATGAGTGGTGCCAGACAGATACAATCTTGACTGATATAGAATGGTCTGTGTCACTCCTGCTAAACCACAGAGCGGCCCTCAAAAAGGCACATGACGAGATCAACCCATTTTTTGGGACCTCCCGCCTGGTTTCTATTGAGGAACGGCCTATCTCGTCTCACCTAACTCTAGTGTATCATAAGTGAGACCCTCCGTCTTTACTCTCTCGCCCCGTTATTGCTGCATCAGTCTTACATCGACTGCAAGATTGGTGGCCACACAATTCTGAGCGAGACCATGCTGATCGTTAATGCGTACGGCATCCACATGGACCTGACCATGTGGAAGGATCCCGTGGAGTTTAGGCCGGAGAGGTTTGAGGATGGCAAGGCTGAAGCCTGAAGGGTTATTCATGATCATGTAGGAAACATGTCTTTGAAAAATCATGTAGAGTTTTTTGGGAAGGGGGCATGTGCCCCCCCCCCCCCCCCAAGCTTACAGTAATTTAACTAGATTTGGTCCAAGATATCCAGAAAGCGGATCATATCGTGCTCAAATGTGACCGTTCGTATGTTGGGCTGCTTCATATCGAAATTTCCATGGCCGAAGAAAATATTTTGTTAGACATTATACATATGAACGTATAACCTTATCTTTACATTTGAAAAATTGACATATCCCGGTATCACCGTCCCTTATCCGTATCCATGTCGCCGTATCTTGGCATTCTAGGTCCCGGAGAGGCATGCAATGTCATACAGACGATAGGGCTTGTTCTTGTGGCACTTATACAGTGATTCGACTGGGACCGGGTAGACGATGTGGAGGTGGACATGATGGAAGGATGCGACGGGATGCTCTTAAGATTTTTTTTTTTTTGTTTGAAGTGCTTCACCCCAAGTCTTTTTCCCTGTGGCTCCTTTAACGTCTCCATGACAAATATGATACCAGGCAAAAGACATTATGTTCTCTTTTGTGTTGTTTTGTTTATTTTTTGGAAGGGAGTCGGTTTATCTTACATCACAGGTAGTCAGGTTTTTTTGCCATGTCTTCTGATCTTCAAAATAACAATCATCACAGATAATCATGTTCTGTTCTGTGTCAAATTTTTTTTTTTGTGAAGGAGTGGTTTTTTTTCTACACCACAAATAATCAGCTTTTTTTATTTGCCAGGTCTCCGATCAGCGTCGTATCGCGGCAAATGGATTTCCTGACTTCTGGTGCATTCCCTCGTCTACTCGTGTCGCTGCTAGCTGAGTCGGGCGTACCGCTGGAGCGACGTGTCTTCCTCCTCCAATCCTCTCTCTCGCCGCCAGCAGCAAATCCGTGTCGATCTCTTCTCGTCGTCGTTTCTCTCGGCCGTGGACCACGGCGACCGAGCTCGCGTGGCCGTGCGACGCCGCCCTCTGTTCCCACCCTCCACAAACCGCTCCACCTCCACGGCGAACACGCCGATTGGAATCGAGCGAGGAGGCCGACGAGGATGGAGACGAACGCGACGGCAGGTGAGTTCGACTTCTGCTGTCGGAATTTTCTTTCTTTCAAATGCTTTCATTTTTCTGTTCATGTTCTTGTGTCAATTTTAGGGATTTTTGTTCAGTTAATGTGTTATTCCCTTGTGATCTATCGTTCAATAGAAAGTTTGTGATCTCATGATGCAGACCTCGTCACCTCGAGCCAGTCCTTTGCACTGAATTCGTTTTCGGATGTGTACTCAATTGGGTGCTCGATAAGTTCTGTGTGTCAACTTCAGGCAAAAAGGAATAACTGCGAATTTGGACTGGATTTAAGCGTCCAGTGACTAACTCAGAGCTAATCCATGACCATAAATTCACTGGAAAAGTCGGTTGCCGTTCCCAGAGGATTCATGTTACTGTAACTAATTTTTGTGTGTTAATCTCTTCATAGGTGGTAGAAGCTGTCGGTGGGGATTACACTATCAGTTCTTGAGCAGAACGCCCGGTCAATCTTTCAAGTATTAGAGCTCCTAAGCTAGGCAATCCTTGTAGAGAAGACAACAAGCCTGAAACTTTTTCTTGTGAATTTAAGAAGCTTTTGCGCACAACTTTTTTTGGCAAACAAGTATGCATGGGGGTAGGGTCATATTCTGACAGATGTTACAACGATGAGATCAGACATCTGTTTCAAGCACAGGCGACCATCACAGAATTAGTGTTGATGATCTTTTACTTTCACGGGGTTTTGCCGAGGTATCTAGATCACTTTATTTTGATGCTCTATTAGCAACTCACTCATGTGCTGAGAAATCAAAGTAAGGAGTCCATTCTGCCAAACTTTCTCATGTGATGCATAAAACAGATTTGACAACTGCTTGGCATCTTTTCTATTTCCATTAGTTTTTTTGACAGTTCCTCTGAACCTTTAACTTATTATTGATTCATGCTGTCTCAGGTTTCGGCAAAGAAGGCTAAAGATTTCCTTCCATTCCTACATCGGAACAGAAGGCAGGCTGAGATAGCTGAATATGTTTTCAGTTGCCATCATTTCGAACTGACAACTCCAAAGGAGACTTGCATCGTCGCCTCTTCACTTTCTGGTGTTAGGTACCCCGGTTGAGAGATGAGCCTTATTCGAGCAAAGCAATTGCTTTAATGAGGGGGATGATTTTACAACACGATGTGGAGGTATAACTATAACTCTCTCTTTGCTTTGTCCATATCTCCATTTTTGATATCTAAAGGACACTCTTATCATTTTGCAGATTGTGGTTGAAACAGATGATAGAAATGGAACGTTATTAGGTTCCTTGTCGGAGTCCAACACCAATATATCTTATGTTGTTTTGGAGGCTGGCTTTGCCAATTTTAGTTCATTTGTCTTGGGTCGGATTCCAGATGCTCATGTCTTCACAAAAGCCGAACAGTCTGCAAAGCAGAAAAAACTGAAGGTAACTCCTCCTTCATAATAGAGTATGAAATACCTATTTTTTGTTTCAAGATATGGGAGAACTGCCCCGTTTTCCTCACAAATTTTCCTGATATTACTTGAGAAAGTGTATTAAGGTTTATATGTGACCTGCCCGTAGTTTATTTAGTTTCTTTAGGTAGGAAAATACTGCCTCGTTTTAAAGCGTAAGAAGTTACAGTTCAAGATGCTCATAGTTTGTGCAATATTGTCAAAACTAATTTGTATACTTGGTTTAACATATTCTTGATGGGGATTAGAAGAGCTGTATGTTGTTTCTCTGCTGATGGGCTAAAGTTTAATTCCCCAAGAGGACTAAACATTTATTCTGTGCTTTGGCCAATAGTGCACTCTTCATGTTCTAATTGGTTATTACCAGAAAATCAGTCTTGAATCCTCGTAAGGTATCCTGATTTACGCAATCAGGTAACCTGACTGTTTACAACATTTTTGTTCCTGAAACATTCTGGCACCAAGCTTTTCTGTGGTGAACAAACTAGAAAACCATTGCTTAGTTTTGAGCAACAATACCTTTTTTATGGTACTTGAATGGAAATACTCGGAGTTTCTTTACGTGTTACCGAAGACAGCTCGGGTAACTGGTTAGAGCTGAATCTCCTTTTGCTAATTTTGGTTCTAGAATGTGCAGAAGTTTTATATCTTTCGTCTCTTGAATATTTCATCTCTGTAGTTAGGGAAACTTTGGTCACTTTCATCTTTTGCACTACCTCTGTATCAAAGAGGACTTCGATTCTTGTGCAACAAAAAGATGACTTTTGTCTCACTGGGATGCCTGATTGAAAGAGAGTAACCGTGTCTTGTGATTTTTTATAATGCCCTGGATTGCAGTTTGCTACATCTGCTGGCATCTTTGCCAAGTGGTGAGTGGTCAGTTCTTTCGTTATGCTGGAAGTGTTGCCTCTGTACTAGGTAATCTACACCAAATAATTTTCTGTCCGTCGTAGCCGTGTAAATTTAACAAGCGCAAGCACGAGAAACTCTATCCTATGTAAATATTTTAATCGTCATATAAGCTCGATTTATCCTAGATAGGAATTTCAGCGATTAGGATATTTGGGAGACGATTTAATTGTCAAATAAGCTGGATCTATCCTGTGTAAAAAAGTTAGCAGTCAGGACATCTAGAAGACCATCGGAGAGCTGCAATGTGACCTTTATTTCGCCTGTAGTCTTCCGGTTGAAATAAGTACGCACTGATGCACTCGCATTTCAAACTGGACAGGATTAATTGTTCCTTCCTTTGCCTACTGCATGATTTTCCTGTGTAATATTGTAAGAAGGGATGTGTAATCTGACTTGCTCTTTACGCAAAATAAAAGTTAGTTGGACTACTTTAAGCTTTGAGATGATTTATATATTACACATCTGAATGAATGTCTTCCTTACTGCTTTCATTTAGTAGAGTGGAAGCAACAGTTAGTGTGGTCCTCTATTATAGTTAATTATAATATAAGACTCCATGTATATTCTTAATGTTAAAGTTAAAATAACTTTCTTTTTCTTCAATTTAGCTTCAGTATAGAACTGCCTGTATTTACAATAGAAAGATCTTCTTTTGTGCTTATCTCTTCTACGATATGAAATGGATGTACTATCTGTAAAAGGTCAGCAACTGTTGTGTGAAAATTTTAACATCATTTTTTTTCTAGGTTGCTGCAATGCAAAAGGTGGTGTATCAAGAATAAATGCTTAACCACACCCAAATATTTCCCCCAAGACCGTATGGGCTAATCTTACTTCATCCAGTAAATGCCACATGATGGGGAATTCATCGCGGGTGATTGTACCAAATCTGTATGCATGACTCATTAATCAGATAATACAAGTGGTTCTTCTTTGACACCGGGAGATGCTTTGTTTTGCTCCGGAGAGGATCATAGTAGAATATACTTGGTTTATGTCATGTATGATTGTGTCTCACATTGTCGGAATTCCTTAGTATGTTCAGTTCTTCCTTATTTTTCTGTTAACCATGGTTTGCTTCGACGTACTCTCCAATTTCTCTTCTCCACGTTGCACATATTAAACTTTGCTTAAAACTTGAGAGTTTTGCATGCTATCCAATTCTCTGAGTGCTTGCTTGCTTGCAATTCTGTTTTCCGGCAGCTCTATTTTTTTCTATTTTCATATCTTTTTTAACGTTAACTAAATATAACTGCCTTTCAACTGAATATTCCTAAGACGCTAAATTCCGAGGCCCACCAAGAAGTTCTATCCCATGTGAGCGCTACACTAATTAAGCCGAGATGCACGGTTGAGCTGTAAATTAGAATAATATCCTTTTGCATCTTAATTACTAGCCAACCAAGTGCTAATTATCGTTAACTTGGGAACATGTTAATATGTGAAAATTAGGTCAAAAAAAATGTCAATATTTTAACATCTCATGTCTAACCCTATAGCTCGCCATTTTAGTTGCATTATATCATAGGATGGGAGTACAGTGTGCGTAAAGTACATGAGTGTGTCTTATGCTTACCCGCTCAAGTACATGAGTGTGTCTTATGCTTAATCGCTCAACACCTGGTGTGGTCAACGGCGAGTCCAGGAATTATTTGGAGGGTAGGCTGAAAGTTGACGACGACCAACGTTCAAAAAAGCGGTAAGCGAGCTGTGAGGCTCCGATCAGAGGAACGCTTAAGCACCGCTTAAGCGTTTTGTACGGACTGTACGGACAGAAATGTAGGAAGCACTTCTAGGCCTAATATATACTAGTTTTTGTGTATCATAAACTTGTAAATGCTATATTTCAAAGGAAGAATGCGGAATAAATGAATAATACCTGTATTTGGCTCAGTTTTGCACTCCTACGAGCTTGGAGCTGCTCCCGTGCCCAGATTATGTACAACAGCTCGACATGTATGTACATCATATTAGCCTATTAGGAAGTAGCAAAACTAGCAGCAGTTTATGTATAAAATGCACAGCAGCTCCTATCAGTTCAGATCGATTCAATTCAGCAGCAAAAGGCCAACAGCAACAGCTCGGCATGTCCTACTCCTACTACTCCTACAACTAGATCCACAGCAGCAGCTCGATTCTAAAATTAGCCCAAGGCGAAGCAGCAAGCACACACGACAGCTCGATTCTAAAATTACTTCAGCTCGGGAGAGGTTGAGAGCGTTACCTGAGGCGCGGCGGCCGGCGGCGAGTTCGAGCTCCCTTCAGGGCGGAGAGAGGGTGAGGGGAACAAGCTCGGCGCCGGAGGAGGAGCTTCCCCACGGCAAGGCGGAGCAGGGACGAGGAGGATCTCGAGGACGGCGTGGTCGGAGCGCGCTCCTCAGCCCCCGCCAAAATGACTCGCCGGACGCCGGCTGCCGCTAGGGTTTGGCGGCTGGGCGCCGGACCCCAGCCCCTCCTCGGTAGCCGGCTCGCCGCCTCGCGCCCTCGCCGGTCGGCCGGTCGTGGCCGCCTGCCCGCCTCCGTCTCCTGCTCTGCTTGCGCGACTTGCCTGACTGGGGATGGTGGAGACTAGGCATACGATGCCTGACTGCTTGTGCGATGCGTGTGCAAGTTGGGCTGGAATACTCAGCTAATGGGCCTCCTTTGGAAGATTACTAGTAGTAAGAAAAATTACAATTTCGCAGGACAGGCTGAAGCCTGTTAAAGCCTGCTTATTGGCCTCGCCTTTGGGTATGGTACCATTTGTTTTGTGTCATAAAGTGGTTTGTGTATCCCACTATGCCACTATCACTTATGAATATGATCCTGGTATTTCAATTTCCAATCAAACCTTCATTCTCTATTGGTTATAATATTGCGGGATTGTGCCTTATGCTTACTTGCTCAACACCTAACATGGTGCCCCTTTTCTGTGTCATAAATTTGTTTGTGAAGCATCACTTATGAATATGATCCTGGTATTGCCATTTTCAACAAAACCTGCATTCTCTCTCGGTTATAATGTAGCGGGCGCAACAAAGCGCGCCTTATCATTCTAGTAGCTCCGGACTGGACAAACCATACTATTTTGTTTGGTTCAGCTGTGCAACGGTAATGCATCCGTCTAAGACTAGTCACAGTGTGAGTAACATGAGTAGTAACATCAATGCCACGTAGGCAAAAAATCTGACGTGACAGGTAATTAATGAGGAGAGAGATGGGTGTGGTAACTAGCTATGTTACTGTAACATCACACATTTCAATGCAAGATGAGTGTACAACTTAATAAATATGACACTACACATATTACTCCCCACTATGGAGGTAGTAACTTAGACTAGTAACATATCCCCATTGTGAGCAGCCTAAGTGTTGGGTTTGGCATTGTAATCTGAATACATCACACATACAGGTATTGACAGGTACTCAAGTACTCAACTTCCAAAGAGGGGCCAGACGTCATTAACCCAATTATTTGAAGAACTACCAGCGATAACAAAGCTTTCAAAATGGATCTGTTTATCATAACGAGATTCAGTATTACCGGTTCAACATGACCAGAATTAGCATCATTTCTAAGATGAGCAGAAAAAAAAAAACTATCTCGCTTTCCAAACAACAGCACGGACATAATAGAATCGGTGCCACAACCACTGCTACTGGATCTACAATCGCCAGATGAACTATCTAAATCAGCTCAACCTGTCCGCAGACTAGCCAGTTCGTTTCCTTGTTTCTTTAGGTTATATGCCACTCTTCTCCGGTTATCTCCCCATGATTTGCCGGATGGCAGCTCTCTGTGACGACGATAGCCTCGTCGGGAAGGTCACATCAAACTGATCCTCAGGCTCCCCTTCTTCCCTGGCTCCTTGCGGATCGGCCACCCTTCGTTTTCGATCACGATCTCGTGCCCAGGGCGCACCACTTCATCCACCCTGACTGGAAGGCTCCTGCCGTCGAGGGTTCTGAGGTTTACGGTCGTCCCAGCGAGCGCATCCACCAGAGGGATCTCCTGGCTTACTAGGAGGTTGTTCCCTTCCAGAATGTAGGTGTCGTGCGGCTTCACGTCGATGACGAAGGTTAGGTCCTGCGGCAGATAGCCGTGCAGCCTGTCGCCTTTATTGTCAAATGTCACCTTTGTTCCCGGTTTCCAGCCTGGCAACACCTCGACCTGCAAGACCTCTGTCTCGACTTCTAACTTTCTGCATAAGATGACATGAAGATGGAGAATCAGATACGAGAAATACTGGAGTAAACATCTCAAGCCAACTGTGCTTCCATGTAAAGCAACAAAACTAAGAGGAAGAACTTCATCCGTTTGATGTTCATTCCGAGGGTAAATATATGAAAAGTAACAAACTGGTACCACTCGTTATCCTTCCTTATCATTGTCTATATGCTCCTCCGCACAGTGAAGTAGAATGAAAAATAGACATTTACCAGGTCAAAAAAAAAAAAGACATTTACAACTTAACCAAGATAGTAGAATGTCAGGTATGATTCTCAGCATGATTTTCACATTCTAAACACTGTTTTCACATCGTTTACAAAAACTCATTGTGCATTTATCAGACACCTGGCTCATCAGGGTCACGACCTAGCCACAAAATTCGTAAATTTAACTTCAAATAATTCATTTATGGATTTTCCAGGTGATTTAACTGGAGATAACAAGATTAGTAAAGAGTAGGGGTCTCAAATTAAGACAAAAAAATGCAGCAAAAAATAGCCAAATAAGACAAGCTGCTCTATGTTTGCATGTCCCAGTAAAACATGCTAAGATACGCAAGATAAGACGATACGCACAGATGTTTAAAATTAAATACCACACACATGCACTCAAGTTAAGCTTTTGACGAGTAGTTCAAATCCACGCTTTATAACAAAAGTACTTGCAAAAAACTGGACTTAGCAAAATGCAATTATAACGGAGAAACTGCAATTACAATATCCTATCCCATGATGACGCAATAGAGAACACTAACCAAACCTTTAAAACTTATAACTTGTAAAGATCATCTCAGTACAGACTTACATTTCAAGTTTTATGAATGTGTTCCCAACAATGAACAAAACTCGGACAAATATGGGAACAGTAGAACACGTACCCTTCAGGTTTAGCAACATTCCTAGTGATCTTCATCTTCTTTTTTGTTCCATTATACAATTCTTCAAGAGTGCACAGTAGTATTTTCTCAACAGGCGGTGGCTTTTCTAGCTGTCTTGTACTGGTACTGGGCTCCTTCTGTGAGCTGGAAGAAGCTTCACTTCGAGTATTCCTTGCTGAGGTACGATGTGCTGGTTGAAAGCGCCTTCGGTCTTGATCAAAGGTGTACGACCTGTTGCTCGCCATGAACTCGTTAAAGAAATCATCTGGATCACTAGGATTGTACCGGAAATTACTTGGACCACTTGGGCCCGCAGCTGTGGAGGTACGGCTATGCGAACCAGGTGGAGGCATCCCTTTTAAACCTTCTTCACCATATTGGTCATAAACTGCACGCTTTTCGGGATCACTTAGTACCTGGCAAGATAAGACAAAGTTGGTAGAGAAGACAAATAAGCATAATAACTCACGAACTATAGATTTAAGTAGTTTTCAAAAACAAAAAATAAATATAGATTTAAGTTATGAAGGCACTTGGGGAAACCAGGAAAACATGAAACACATTCTGCTTAACTGATGCTTTCTTAGAAGAAAGTACAGTACATCATATACTGCAGAGCCTGCAACCATGTATATTTGTGGAGTGCTAGACTAAAACTAAAATAAAGTGCGATACAGTACAACTCTTAATGCCTTGAGGGGTAATGAAGTCGTATCAATTGATGGTTACCAGAGAAGAATTCAGCCGCATTTTCTTTTGCAATTGCATATTTACAATGAAATCTGATGCGAGTAACTGAGCTAGTCTTGCATCACATCTAGTGTAGTTCACCGAACATGCAGTATTAGTATATGGCCTCACCATACTAATAAATGCAGAAGTTGCAAACAGATTGAGCAAAGGTAACTTTCAACATACTAAAATGTATTATCAGAGAAGCCGCACTTTCATCATTCAAAACAATGTTTACATATAAGTTACAGTAGTTACAGGTTAAGAATTTAACTTCTCACATGCAGAACGGTATAGCTACTTTTGGAAATGAATACAAGATTGCAAAGCTCCTTTTGCAATAGAACTTCACCGGGTTGTCGCACTATCAAATTAACTATTTTCATTCAATATAACTGTTATAATTTGAATCGATGATGAAACAATGCTCTCATTTTGCACAACAATGCTATAAGGAGTACACACACAAGTACAAAATTACAAAGAAGAAGAAAAGGGAACTATATGTTGCTCCTTGTAGATCCAACTAGACTGAATATTCCAATTTCCAAATGGGGCAACAGAGCACAACATGGAGATCCAGCTAACTACAAATCTGAGCTAAAAAGCGTATGTAGCATGTTGTCGGTGCGAACAAAGAGATGCTCGTGGTGGTATTACAACTAAATGGTCAATCATCGTAATCATGATATACAACTGAACAAATGAATCAAGCAACCTTTTTATATGCGTGAAAAAAAAGGATAAATCCTAACATTTACTAAAACTAAAATCTCTACACAGGAGGTTCAAATAAAATCTCTACACAGGAATTAGCTATCATTTCATTCAAACTGGCAAAGAATCAAAACATGTCTCGGCAACGAATACTGCAAGGAGAACAAATGCACAGAGTTCACTTGCCTCATATGCCTCGGTTATCTGTTTGAACTTGGCCTCAGCCTCGGCGCCAGCAGTCGGGTTCTTGTCGGGGTGCCACGTCCTCGCGAGCCGCCGGTACGACTTCTTGAGGTCCTCCAAGGTGGCATTGCGATTCACCTTGAGAATGTTGTAGTAGTCCATCCCCTCTGCGCGTTTCCCAGACAAGCAGCAAACCAGGGAGGGGCAATCAAAACCCGAACCCTAGATCACCACTCCCCCCGGGCTCCAAATCAGCAGCAAGCCCACCGCATTCAGATAAAATTTGGGAATCTGAATGGTCTAGATCCTACCTTTCGTCTCCCTTACCCAATTTCACCCCAGAATCTCGGGCAACAGCACCAAGAAATTGGTGAAATCGGCACAAGAAACGCGGTCGAATCGCCCAGCCTCTCACCTCCGCTAACAATCTTAATCCTCAGATGAATCTGCCCGAGTTCGCAGCCGCAAGATCGCGCCTTCCGACCGTCTACAATCAAACCACGGCGGATTACTGCGCTGGATAGCCGGAAATGCGCAGGATACGGATAGAAGATGGACAAAACTGCTGCTACCTGGGGCTTCGAAACGGCACCAACAATCTCGCAGGACAAATGGCTCCGCCGCCTACGAAAATCTCACCTTTTCCGCCGTGTGTCGGCGACCGAGCCGCGGCAGCCGCCTGATCTCGCCGGGCGGTCCGCGAAATGATTTTGGAATGGAGACGTTTGGGATTTTCTCTCCCTGATTTTCTTTTTTATATGGATTTCGATTTACAGTAGTACTCCGTATTAGTTTTCGGTATTTTTAAGGAAGGGAAAGAGTGGGATACTCCGTACCTCTTTTGGTATGGTCTGGTTTTGAATGTGAAGAAAAGAAAAATACTAGGAAAAAGCTGTGTACCATCTAATTTCTGAAAAAAATATCCTTTGCTATCCGATTCGTTCCGACAACACACCTTGCAGCAAGATTCACTTAGAGCTGAAGACTGCATACGGTGATGTGGAGATAATCGTGATGGAAGAGAGACGATGAGTCGGAGTAGGATAGTAAAGTTGTTGATTTTTTTTTATTATGATTTAGTAAAATCCATCAGACATCACAGAACTTGAGGCCCTTATTCGTCGTTATCACCGTACACCGCTATAAGCGATTTAGCGTGTGTCGACGTTGGACCAATCTCCAGCAGTGATATTTTTTTACAAAAAATGCCCTATAAAACCCCGAAGACAATCGATTTGACATTTAGTGAGATTGACCGGTGAGGCCACCCACCCACCTTCTTCCTCCTCTCTCTTCCTCACGGCTCACCGCTCACAAAAGCACTTTTGGCTTTTAGATTATACCAACATGTAACATGTCCCAGTTAAAATCCAAAAGTCAAAAGTCAAAAGTCAAAAGTCGAAAATCGCTTAAGTAGTAGCTGTTTTAGTGGTTTATAAGTTAAAGTCGAAAAGCCAAAAATAAGCATAACCAAAGAGGACCTAAAGCTAGTCTTAGTCATCGAACATGTATTCATTCTGCTCTGAATCTACCGTAGATGTTGGAATACTCGTAGATGTTGGAATACTCAAATTAATTAGAAGGGAAAAAAATACCCGTTAGCTTTTCCTCTGAGAGAAAGGTAATCTTGGGACCAGCCTTCCACCGCCGTTTTTCGGCGGCTCCCCTTCGCGGATGACCTCCTGGTCGTCGGTGGTGAGGGGGGTCGCTCTAGGTTAGGCCCTTTGCAGGTTAGGTTTTGGGCCGCTCGACGTGTCGATGGTGATGAGTAAAAGTGGTCCAGGTTCTTCTCCGATGATGTGTTCTAGTCTATGGTCGGCGAGGGATCTGAACGGTATCCAATGTCCGAGCGGAGCTTGGATGTCGTCTAGGAGTACGCGCAGACGGATGTCTACGCTGGTGACAACTGGAAGATGGTGGGGTGTCAGATCTAGAGTTCGATGGCATGTCCGGGATCGTGCCACCCGGTCTCATTCTTTCAACGACAATGGTTTTGCCTCTAGAAAACTAATTTGAAGGTCCGTACAGCTGTAGATCAGCAATGGAGTCGCGTCGAGGTCAGGTGAAGAGATGATCTGTCAACTTTCTGCTACGGTGGTGCCTTTTGCATAGGTTTTTTCAAACTTCAGTTCTGTAAGGAGGTTTTTATGTGCCTTGATCTTTATATTGTGACACCGGCAAAAAAAATCAAGTAGAAGGATAATACACCGGCACAAAAGGAAAATCGGAGGTGTCATAGCACTCAAGCAAACGGAAGCCTCGCCGTGAAGTAGTTTTTTTTTTTTTGTAATGTGCATACTTGAATTCATACTAAAACGAGTACAACCAGAAACAAGATCAAACAAGCATACGCAAAGGAAAGCGAAAAACAGAGCGAATCCAGAGGGAAGCACTGCAGCACCAAACCATCTTCAACCTCGATGACACCGAACGCGGCCGTCCTCCACCGTCGACGACGAAGCAGGCACCAGCCGCCGGCACCACAAACCCGGAGAACGGAGGAACTCCTTGCCCTGAGGCGTTGTTGAGCCGCATCAACCACCATCCCCGCAGAGATGGATCTTGAGCCTACTGAGGACCATCGGCCGGGGGAGGCCCCCAAGCACCCGCCGCTCCAGCTCTGGGGCGAGCGCCCCAGATCTTCAGCCCGCACACCACGAACCCCTGCAGCAGCCTCCTCCTCATCCCTCTGCAGACCGCCCAGATCCGCCGCACCCGGATCTGGCCTAGAAGAAAGGAGCGAAGGAAATCCACCGATTTCCCGGCTCCAGGAAGTCGCGCGCGAGACGGCGGAGCTCCAAGGAGCGCCACCGCCGGAGGGGAGCCACGCCGACAGCAAAAAACCAACCAGCACCACCGCCACCTCCGGAGCACCACTGGCCGGACACCACACGAACCCTACCCTATAAACACGCCGTGAGACGGGCTTCCCCCACCCTCCCGCTGCCGGAGCAGCCGACGGAGGGGGAGGAACCCACGCCTCACCGGCGGAGAAGGTGGATCGACGGTGAGCTCCCAAAAATCGCCTCTCCCGCACTGTAGCGATAAGAGGAGAAGGGGGAGCGGCCTTCTAGTGAATCTCGCCGTGAAGTAGTTGAGCTTGAATGTTTCACCCCGAGAGCAACAGCAGAAACACCAAAGCCAAAGCAAGACGAGTATTCTCTCCGTGCGCGCTGCCCTTTCTTCCTCCTCCTAGCGAACTCCCCCCCGCACCAACCTTGCCTCTGGACTGGACCCCTGCAGGGAGCAACAGCTGTCCAAGAATCCACCCCACTCACTGGTGAGAGAGAGAGAGAGAGAGAGAGAGAGAGAGAGTAGGAAGCGGAGAGCAAGAAGATGGGGCAGGCGCTGCGCAGGCTCTTCGACAACTTCTTCTCCACCAAGGAGATGAGGGTAAAAGACCTAACCACGATCTCTCTCCTCCCTCCGCGCTTCGGGGGTACCTAGGCGCTCGATCTTGTAGGTTCTTGCGAGCTTTCTCGAAGTGGCGCAGTTCTTGGAATTAATTAACTTTCTCGATGTTCCTGCTTTAACTGAATCAGTCATGCTGGGCTTGCTTGAATCGCGAATCAATCTGAACCCGTGAGAGTTTGGTGCGCTAGAATGAACCATCGATCCGGGCTCTTAGGTTGTGTCCTGTGGAGTACGGTGTGGCCTGGAGTTCTGAATTTAGGGTTTTCTTTGTTGAGGTTGGATCCTCAACTGCGCGGCGCAGGTCCGATGAATCGAGTTTTTGCTGGTTGGGTTCTCCCTGTACCGAAACGAGCGATTCGTGGGATATTGTCCAGGATAGCACTCTAGCAGTGTGCAGTTGCAGTGAATGTGAGGAACTGAATCTCGGTTCAGTTAATTTTGCCAAGCACCAATTACGACGATGGTGAATCTAGCTAGTAGTCTAGTTAAATACTATGTACATTGCTTTTGCAGTTCTTCTAGTGAAAAAAAAACCGGAATTATGAAACTCAAAAGGTCACAATCATTTTATCTGCCTTAACTCAGCAATTTGTTTTGGCTAGACTGAAGCATTTCGTCAAGTCTTGCTCATGGTCCATCTGTTCGTTTTAAACCGACCTGTAAAGTACATCCTCTGATGATTATTTCCGCTAATGGTGAGTAACCTTTTGAAGGTTGTGATGCTTGGTTTGGATGCAGCTGGCAAAACAACAATCTTGTATAGGCTGCACATGGGGGAGGTTCTTTCAACTGTGCCTACAGTAGGTAGGAGGCTGATATATAGCATACTAATATTCCTGTATTAATCTGTCTATTTATTTGTCAAGTGCTGCCCTACTGTACCATGCTACGAAGATGCAGGTGGTAATAATGTTTAAACTGGTACTTATCCTTATTATATGTGGCCTCTATATGACTATCAGATCATGACATGAAGATGCTGTTCTTTCATTTAATTATTTACGTATTGTTGAAATCGAGTTTCCTTATTACTGGATGGTTAACATTTTGTTTTAACACCCTATGTTACTTAGAAAACTTGTCATAATACAAAATTGTGGAGATAGCAAAAATTTGGGAGCTTAATAACTTGAGCTAAATTCTGACAATAAATGAAACCACTTGACATTTTGGACTTTACTGCAGTCCTCCATTCTTCCATTTATTGATCTCGTGTCTTATTATTGGTATATGATTTTTCCTCTGCAGGTTTTAACGTCGAGAAGGTTCAGTACAAGAATGTGGCATTTACTGTGTGGGATGTTGGCGGTCAAGAAAAGCTCAGGCCATTATGGAAGATGTACCTCAGCAATTCTGATGCACTGGTAATAATTAGACACATGTCAATATTTAGCATCTCATTTGCCATTTTAGCCCTGCTTATGTACCTATATTCACCCTGATCCTTGATTTGGTTGTCTTTCATGTGTTCCAACTGCCGCCCTTTTTTCTTGCAAATCCTAGGTCTGCCTGATACAATTTCTTTGTAATTGATTGGTTTCCTTTAACTGTTGGATGAAATTAGTAGACTGATGTGCAGAATATAGTGAAGATAATTTAGTGTTGTTGCTAAGGATAACTGGTTAGCTGATTCACGGTTGATTGAGTTCCTTGACAGTTTGAATTGTTCCATGGATCATTTACATATGTTTTTACTTCCAAGGTTAAGGATGTGTCTGCTTTTTGGTTTGGTGTAGATATATGTTGTCGATTCTTTGGACAGAGAAAGGATTGGAGATGCTAGAACAGAATTCCAGGTTACATATTTTATAGTACCTCTGTCACTATAGGACTTCTGGTCCCCTTAAATTATGTTGGTTGAGAATGTGAGATCCTTCTAACTTGTATTCCTTGGCCATTTTCAGACTATTATCAAGGACCCTTTGATGGCAAACAGCATAATCTTAATATTAGCAAATAAACAGGACTTGGTAAGTTAAACTAATCGTTACTGTATTATTAATTGCACTAGCTGTTCCTGACCTTATTTGCATGGGTCGCCATACATAGAGAACACATGTAGCTGCTTTACTTTCAGCACAGAGATTGAGGCAATGGATCTTTTCTTAACTGACTATGTTTTTCCTTGTACACATAGAGAGGTTCAATGAGCCCGGCGGAGGTGAGCGAGGGGATGGGCCTGCATGATCTCAAGAACAGGCTATGGCACATACAGGGGACGTGCGCGCTCCGTGGCGAGGGTCTCTACGACGGGCTCGACTGGCTCGCGTCCACCCTGAAGCAGTTGCAGGAGACGGGCCACGCTACTTCGGTTGCCGGACCTTCTATCTAACCTCACGGACCGAAGGTCTGGTTCTGTGCCCACCTCGATTCCTTTTAACTTTTACCGCTATAACATCAGTGATAATTGTGTCCATTCGTTTGCTAAGTTCGGTCATGCATAGACTTTATTGTGGGCAATTCTTGCTCCCTTTTTATATGCTCAAACGTGAAAGGCTGAAACTGATGTGTTTCTGTTTGTGCAGTGACCTCACCTCGGCCGTCTGACGCTCCATGCCTGACGCCACGTCCATCATTCGTTCATCTCACAAGGATCATGTTTCACGGTGGCACGCCATTTATTCCCGTGTGGCTGACTGGCTGGCTACTGCACGGGATGGCACTCTTCTGACAGGAACTCGCAGTGTATCCTCTTTCTTCCTCCTGAGATGCTTGTTGTATGAATGAGTGAAATGATAGACAGCAGCTGGCACGGGATTGTTGTATGTGTATCATACTTGAGGGGGTCAGCTTGTGTACACGATTGCCTATTGAAAGAAAAAAAACAGTTTACTGTATGATTGCTCACGACTTGAGTTTGAGGGATGCTTTGTGCTGTTGTTCAGTGCTGAATGAAGAGAGGTTAAACCTGGAGCATTGTGCATTTCAGAAACAAAAAGAAACGACGACTGAACAGCACTAAAACTGTGTTCATCTACAAATCACTGTCGAGTACATTTTGCTATACTGAATCCATCGATCCTTTGCTCATTTGCTGCGCCAGCTTGTTGTCCGTTGTAAGCAGAAACTTATTTATTAACAATGACAACAAAAATAGAATCTTTTGTAGTAACTATTAGTGGTGTCTCGTGTGTGAGGGGAAAATTAAAATAAAACGAAAGTAAACGAGGGTTGCAGAAGTAATAAAAACGTTGAAACTGCTGGGCGTTACGTGAAAGAGAGACCACCCGCAAAAAAAAAAGAGAGAGAGAGATAAAAAAACAAAAAGAAACGACGCCTGAGAGATTCGAACTCTCGCGGGGAAACCCCATGTACTTAGCAGGCACACGCCTTAACCACTCGGCCAAAGCGTCAGTTGTTGATGTCAGTGGCTTCTAGGTTTACTTGTAAGAAATTCAACATCAGAACCGGCGGACAAAATTTTCTTCTTTCTGCACCAAAATTTTCTTCTTTCTGCACCAAAAAAGATAAAAACTGCGCCGGACCCACCGTAAGACTGTATGACGAGTGCACTTGGAATTTCAGTTTTTTTTCAGCTGGTGGCTCTCGCTTGGTACAGCCATTATCTGCCCTCGGACCAGCCCAAACGTGACGGCTGACATGCATGTGTAGTAATAGTACGGACATCAAGCACTCGAGCCCTTATAAAACGAAGCAAGGAGCCTCCATATCCGTGAACGGCTCACTGAAAGAGGTCACACAAAGCTACTCAATTTTTTGCATAACCGTCTATAGAACTTTGCACACTAGTGCAAGGATCCACGAGATCCGGCTCAACCAAGGGTTAGGAGGCGTCGGAAATTAGACTTTCTATGTTGTATCACATACATGTCATTGTCATTTGAAGATCAGCAGTGCACCTATACAATGATGCCACAACAAACCTTATCATTGTCCTGTTTAATTAGAAAGCACATGCTAGTTGCTGTATGGTGGTATCTCTATCTTACGAAAAACTGAAACTGACTTATCTAGGACACTTTAGCGGCTAGCAGCACTGACAATCGGTAGTCATCAGCATGCAACATCTGTCTAAGCACTTCGAGAGGCAAAGCCCATTTTAGACGGGCCACCCGGGGAATGCTGCGCCATTCCATCATTCACGACCCTTAAACAAAATCTACAGCAAGAGAATTATTAGGTTTCTTAACTATGATTCGTGTAGCACACTTGCTCTGTTTACGCTTTAGTCTGAATCTTAGTTTCCGCAATCACTTCAGTCTAAATCTATTCCTTTGAATGTATGCGAGTTTTTTACCGAAGAGGTAAGTAGTGGTCCGCCATGTTGATTTGCGTCGGAAATTGTTTTACATACAAGGTGTAAGGAAGCAAACACACAAACTTAATGTATGAACATACATGAATTATGAGCTAGCATGATGCATTTTTTCATGAAAGATAGACACGAAAAACGTCATATCGTTGAAATTATTACACAACACAACTCATTGATTTCATATAAGAATACTTGATTTGGAACTCTAAAATATACTTCATTCGTTTTGAATTATACATGTTTTTGATATTTCAATGTGAACTACATACGGACTTAAATGAGTGAAGAACATACTGCAACACGTCCATATACACATCATTTAGTATTTTAAAACATCTTGTAATTTGGAACGGAGATTCTAAGATAATTTCTAGAATTTTGTTTTTCATCAGTATATTATATAGTGAAACTTCGGTAACAAGTGCATTTCTTAATTTCTGCCTCATGTAAGGATGCTAATTAATTCAACATTTTTACCGGTTACTTTTACAATGACACTGAGTACACATGTGAGCAATAGTGAGGCTTGGCTGACATGCATGTGTGAAGCACGCCCGCACCAACTCGCCCTTATTATGTAATAGTATGGACATCAACTACTACAGCCCTATAAGAAGAGGCAAGGAGCCTCCATGTCCGCATACATCTCAAAAAAGAAGAGGTCACACAAAAATATTCGATTTATTCATAGTTATGCCACAACCATCTATATAATAAAAATTTGCACGCTCATGCAAGGCGTCCGTGAGAGCCGTCTCAACCTAGGGTTAGGAGGGATCGAGAATTGAACTATCTATGTTGTACTGCATGCATGCCATTGTCACTTAAAGATTGGCACTACTACATAGATGTCATGAGGCCACAACCAACTTTACACTTGTTCCGCTTAACTATAAGCACATGGCGACCGGTGCTTGCTGGTATCCGTATATTGTGCACTACTGAAATACTTATCTGGGACACATTAGCGACTAGCAACACTGACAGTCGATAGTCGTGGGCATGCAACATGTCTAAGCTCAGATGGGTCAACCGGGGGATGCTGCGCCATTCCATCGTTCAGGACCCTAAGACAATATCTACATAAATAAATTGATTATGTTTCTTAACTATGATTTGCGTATAAATATGGCCACACACTTACTCTGTTTTCACTTCAGTCTAAATCTTAGTTTCTGCAATCACTTCAGTCCGATTCTATTCCCTTTGCATGTATGCGAGTTGTTTTCACCGAAGAGGTATGTAGTGGTCCGCCACGATGATTTGGGTCAGAAATTGTTTTACATACAAGGTGTAAGGAAGAAACCCACAAACTCAATGTATGAATATATGAATTATGAGCTAGCGTGATGCAAAATTTCAAGAAAGATAGACACGAAGAACGTCATATTGTTTGAATTTAATACACAACACAACTTTGTGGTTTCATATAAGAATCCTTAATTTGGAACTCTAAAATATTCTCCTTTGTTTCGAATTATAATATGTTTTTGATATTTCATTGTGAACTTCATACAACTTGAAATGAGTGAACGAACACACTGTAGCGCGTGCATATACACACGATTTCGATTTTCTTTAGAACATCTTATAATTTGAAACGGAGCCTGTAAGACAATTTCTAGAATTTTGTTTTTCATCGGTATATTATGGAGTGAAACTTAGGTAAAAGTACATTTCTTAATTTTTGCCTCGTGTAAGGATGGTAATCCAACATTTTTTCGGTTACTTTTACAATTTCACTAAGTACACATGTGAGTAATAGTGAGGCTTGGCTGACATGTACGTGTGAAGCACGCCCGCACCAACTTGCACTTATTATGTAATAGTATGGACAACAACGACTAGAGCCCTATAAAAAGAGGCAAGGGGCTTCCTGTCCGAGTAAAACACACTAGAAGAGGTCACACAAAATTATTTGATTTATTCATATTTATGCCACAACCATCTATAAAACTTTGCACGCTCATGCAAGGCGTCTATGCGAGCCCGCTCAACCTAGGGTTAAGAGGCGTCAGAAATTAAACTTTCTATGTTGTATCCCATACATGTCATTGTTACTTGAAGATCAGCAATGCAACGATGCCATGCTGCCACAACCAACTTTAGACTTGTTCCGCTTAATTAGAAAGCACATTGTGGTTGGTGCACGGCGGTATCTCTATCTTGCGCATAACTGAAATTGACTTATCTGGGACACTTTAGCGGCCAACAACACTGAAAATGAGTGATCATGGGCCTGTAAGGCGTTACCCATTGCGACAAAGCCAATTCAGCTTGTCACCCTAAGACAAAAATCTATAAAAAATAATGATGATTAGGTTTCTTAACTGTGATTGACACATCAATATGGCATGCCTTCTATGTTTTCACTTTGGTCTAATGTTGTTTTTTTACAATCACCTCGGTCCAAATCTATTCCCTTTGTATGTATTCAAGTATATTTACCGAAGTGTTGAGTCGGTATAATGTTGTTTTCTACAATCACTTCGGTCCAAATCTATTCCCTTTGAATGTATTCAAGTATTTTTACCGAAGTGTTAACTTGATTTGCACCGTTTGATTTGCGTCGGAAATCATTTTACATGCATGATGTACGGCAGCAAAACTCACAAACACCAATATGTGAAGGTACATGAATTATGAGCTAGCATGATGCACGAAGAGTGTCATATCGTTTGAACACAATCCACAACGAGCATATCATTGGCTTCATCATATATGCATACTTAATTTGCAACTCTGAATCTTATTACTAAGAAAATTTCGAGGATTTTGTTTTTCATCAATATACTACTCCCTCCCTCACTCCGTATCAAAATATAAGACTTTGTGCATGCTGGGCCTAAATGCACCTAGACATGTTTTATTGCAAAATTCTATTCAGAATTTTGCAATAAAACATGTCTAGGTGCATTTAGGCCCAGCATGCACAAAGTCTTATATTTTGATACAGAGAGAGTATATAATAAAACTTGGTAAATGTGCATTGTCTGTTTCTGCATCATGTAAGGTTGCAAATCCTTCATTTTTTTATCTGTGACTTTTACAATGTTGTTGGGCACACATGTGAGTTATAGACTATAGTGAAAAGGAGTGAACTCACCACCAACTCTGCAAGGAGGAAAGAGACATCAACCACTAAGAGACTTATAAAAAAACAAGCAAGGAGCCTCCATATCCGTGTTTAGCCCACGAAGATTTTTGATTTTTTGCATGTTTGTGTCACAATCATCTACCAGACTTCGTATGCTCATTCAAAGAGGCCATGAGAGTCGGCTCAACATGTAGTTAGGAGGTGTCGAAAATTAAACTTTCTATGATGTATTACATACATGTCATGCTACAATATGATGAGGCAGCGGACAACTTTACCATTGTTCCACTTAATTAGAAATTACTAAGAAAGTTTATTGGATTTGTTTTTCATCGGTTCATAGGGGGAATGCTTTTCTTCACACGATTCGAGCGCTC
This sequence comes from Poa pratensis, assembly GCA_947311845.1. NCBI lineage: Eukaryota > Viridiplantae > Streptophyta > Magnoliopsida > Poales > Poaceae > Poa > Poa pratensis. The sequence continues at coordinate 13,551,354 of CAMZMU010000043.1, forward strand.
TTAAAGGAAATCAAGAGCATATGTATCTATGCAATAATAACCAATAATAAGCGTACCAGGCTCATAAAGTAAATCAAGAGCATATGTATCTATGCAAATCAATGGCCCCTATATTTACTATATATCTACGCACATGACGTAAAATATTAAAAGCATACATCTAACCACATATTCTTTTTCCAAGACATCCATAAATAATTGATATAAGCAATTAAGCAATGTCATATTACGCCAAAAAGTCTAAACAAGTTGCAAAATGTAACAAATAATATTCCCTTCTAATTTGATTACCTCAAATAATGCTTCAGTTCTTCACAAAAAACCTTCTTCGGGCATTTCTGAAACTCTTTCAGCTGAGGCTACAATGACATGTATGGTCAAGAGGATCCGATAGGCAACAAAAACATTTGGATAGCAATCTGCGGCTGTAACAAACTGAAGAATCTCAACAACTGACATCAAATTGTCTGGCAAAGTTACTTGCAACACTTTTAACTCAGAGAAAAAAATCATCAAGATCAACATCAGATTTCTTTTTATTAGTATAAGTTTCTGCAAAATTAGTGCAAGCCTTCCGTAGACTACTATCATCCAAAGACTTGAGATTATTTGAGTTGAATAAGAAACCAAAAACCTTTTCAAATTCCTTCAGCTGCTCAAATCGACTAGTCAATGAAGCAATTGTAGTGTCAACAATGACAAGGAAGTAAGCAACCCTGAAGGATTCAATAGCTGACAGTTGTAGTTCTTCCTCTTCATCATTTATTTCATCAAAATGCTTCTTCCTTTTACTTTGACGCTTTGTACGAAATTTTGGCTCTATGTCCATATTCGATGCAATGGCTTTGGCACTCTCAATACTAGAACTGAATCCTTCATCTCTGTACTTCTGAAAATATGAAATGACCCCTTCAATGTGTTTGAGAGTAGCATCGATGCACACAATTTTCTCCTGTAACTTTTTGCTCACCATATTTACAGAAAATAGAACATCATGCCAAATAACCATACCAACTAAAGTCTCAAATTTCCCAAGTGCACTAAACAAAGATTGAGCATCACTTACGGCAGCTGGATCATCAGTTGAAGCCTTCTGTAGTTCCTTCAAAGCTGATCTTACTTGGGAAGTTTGGAACCTTATAGGCTGCACACTCTTTATTCGACTCTCCCAACGAGTATTTGACAAAGGTTTGAGAGTCAAATTTGGAACATTATCAAGCAAAATCTTCCACCTTTTAGTAGAACGTGCAAAAAGTACATATATGCGTTGTATAATACCGAAAAACGAAATAGCTTGTTCACAAGATTTTGCCATATCACAAAGAGTGAGATTCAAACTATGACATGCAAATGGCATATATAAAGCTCTGGGGTTAACTTTCTTCAACCGATTCTGAACACCTTGATTTTTTCCCTTTATAAAGTACTTATTTAAAGCACCCTTTTGTGATTCAATAAATTGATCATTTAGTTTTCTTTGTTTCCTTTTGGCAGCACCGGACAATTGTTTAGGCATTGTAACACCTATAATTGTGAGAGTTGAATACATGTAATTAGAATCCCTAAATCCCTAAAGAGAGGAGCAATTGAGGGCATGGAGGAGGGCATGGAGTGGAGGACATCATGGATTCGGAAATCATGGATTCATGGAGTGATGGAGGACATACCGTGAACCTGGGCAGTGGGCAGGAGCAGAGGCGCAGCGCAGTCAGGGCGAGGGCGAGGCGAGCGACTCCATCCGTCCGTCGAAGTCGCGAAGCGAAGACGAAGAGGAACAGGCGATACAACTCGATCGATCAAGATGCGAAGAGGAACAGGTCTCGTGCGTTTCCTCGGGGACCCCTATGTATCGCTTGTTGCGAGTCGAAAGCAACTACTCGCCTGCAGTAGAGAACATCGTACACGCTAAATGGGCCTGGGCGGCTGGCCCAGCGCGTGTCTGCAGCGACGAGCGCCCCAGCCCCAGCGTGCACCTCGCGCGTGTTTTTTTTTTCATTCTTTTACATTTATGTTTTAAATATATGAATGATTTTTATGAACCTAATTAAATGTGAAACCAAGAAGATTTGTATCCGGGTCTACTTTGAAATATTTAACCATAGTACAAATTCGAAAATGCTTCATTTTTTGAAAAATTGTTCATTTTTAAAATGGTTTCAAATTTGAAAATGTTTCTAATTCTGAAAATGGTTCATTTTTTGAAAAGTCGGAACCATTTTCAAAAAGGAACCATTTTTGAAAAATCGGAACCATTTTTTTCATTCGGAACCATTTTCAAAAACCGGAACCATTTTTTCGGTTCGGAACCATTTTCAAAAAGGGACCATTTTTTTGGTTCGGAACCATTTTTAAAAAGGAACCATTTTTTTCATTCGGAACTATTTTTAAAAATCGAAACCATTTTTGAAAAATTGGAACCATTTTTTTCATTCGGAACCATTTTTTTTGGTTCGGAACCATTTTCAAAAAGGATCCATTTTTTTTTCATTCGGAACCATTTTTTCGGTTCGGAACTATTTTCAAAAAGGAACAATTTTCGAAAAATCAGAACCATTTTTAAAAATCGGAACCACTTTTTTCATTCGGAACCATTTTCAAAAATCGGAACCATTTTTTCGGTCCGGAACCATATTCTAAAAGGAACCATTTTTTTTTTGTTCGGAACCATTTTCGAAAAATCAGAACAATTTTTTTCATTCGGAAACATTTTCAAAAATTGGAACCATTTTTTTGGTTCGGAACCATATTCTAAAAGGAACCATTTTCAAAAAGGAACCATTTTTAAAAATCGGAACCATTTTCAAAAAATGGAACCATTTTTTCTGTACGGAACCATATTCTAAAATGAACCATTTTTTCGGTTCGGAACCATTTTCAAAAAGAAATCATTTCCGAAAAATCGGAACCATTTTTAAAAATCGGAACTATTTTTTTGGTTCGGAACCATATTCTAAAAGGAGCCATTTTTTAAAAATAAATATTTTCCAAAATAAGAACCATTTTCAAAATAAACAAAAATTAAAACATAAAAAAGAAAATGATTCAGAAAAAAAGAATAAAAAATGATTCGGATTTCGAAAATAAGAAAAAAGAATTTTTTTTAATTAAGCAAAAAGAAAACTAAATAATCAAAAAGAAACAAATAAGAAAGAAATGAAATAATAAAACGGAAAACAAAAAAGAATAAAAGAAACAAAAAAACCGAAAAACGAAATCAGAAAATAATATAGGGGCAAATAATGATGTATGAACATGAAGACGAGGTCGGTCCACTGGCTGTGCGCTCGCTCTTCGTACGTGGACGTGCGTGGTTCGAATCACAGTGCTGCAAACTTTTATTCACTTTTCGCTGCGGAGAAATAGTAATGGGCCGGCCCAGTAGAAAAACTTACACGGGCGATGCTGTGTTAGAACTCGCAAAAGGCGATATATAGGGTTTGCGGTTTCCTCTCCTAGTCTCCCAGCGATGGATACAAAAGGCCCAGCCCAACATTTTTTTTTAGATGTGTAGTAATGGAATTATGAAGAAATATAAAATTTTGTGCCCCCTTCTGGGCTGGGCCCTAGGCGGTCGCACCTCCTAACTACCCTTAGAGCCGGACCTGTATGCAATAATAACTACTTGATCTAAGGAGTACGTGTCCATCGGATAAGGTTTTCATGAATTTATATGCATTTCACGTATTTGTGGCGTATCAATCAATCATCTATTTGAAACAATCCATGATAACTAGTTTAGTTTGGGTGGCTCGTCTGGTCTGCCTGCAAAGCTCGTAACCGTATCGTGTTCTATATGAGGCCGTCTCCATCCCTCACCATTTCTATGGTAGTTAAGCACTCACGGCTTGCATTGTCTGTGCACCTTATTCAAGGGGCTGACCGCCGTTCCCTCCATTGTTTCCCTCCAAAAAAAAAACCCTAGAAAGATTGTGACCTCGTTCATCTTGGTGTGTTTGGATTCAAAGCGAGATAAGTTATATACTCTTGCTTCGCAAGGATAGGTGTTCGGTAAGGAAAAAAAGAACTGCTAGTAGCTTAACATCATCAATGGTGGAGTATAAGCTACGAAAGTTATCAAGTGATTTTCTGTCACTTGAGCCTGAACCATATACCATGCTGGCCCATCATTCCCATCGAGTGTGTCGATAAACACAAAGTCCAAGTAAGCAAAACAGAGATCAGAGTGACAAACTGCAGCATCAGCAACACTGAAACGAAAGAAATTGGAAGAGAATAAGATAAACAGAGCCGCTGCTCTTTTGCCAGTGTTATTCACAATTGTGTAAACTATGTACACAGCGTAATGCTATTCCACTTGTGCGTGCCAGTAAAACGAACAATCCCGCTCCATTTTCACCTAGTATGCAACAGATGGTTTGAAGTACATGCACATCGGTGGATCGATCCTCATGATAGAGAGCACCGCAGAAGGGACACTCCAGATCCCATCACCACAGATCAAACCAGAAGCAACTGCGCCTGCAAAGCCCTCAGACTCCTTGCGGTTCACCCTCTCCCAGACGAACAAGATGACCGTCCCGACGAACATGTCGATCGCAAAATATGCTCCAATATAAAAGGGAATAGCTATGGCCATCGGGAGTGGGATGAATTTCGACACTCTCGCTGGAGTGACGTCCCTCAGGAGGTTGATTGCAATGGCTGCACAAAAGAAGAAAGCGCAGATTGCTAGGCAGTGCTGGGGCAGCGCTGAGAATCCTTCCACGCCCAGGATTGACATCTCACGGAAGATGACTGCATATGGAGCTTTGAACATGCCATCAGGATTGCCAACGTCGAAGGCCGTCCAGTAAAGCCAAAAGGTGACAGGAGCAATCACGCAGCCAAGGGCAGTCCCAATCAACTGTGACACAAACATGGACCTTGGTGAAGAGAGGGTCAGATAACCAGTCTTGAAGTCTTGCATAAGATCGGCAGCTGTGGATACGATGGACATCATAACACCGCAAGCTGCCAAGCCGGCAATCACACCCCCATTCTGGCCAACCCAAGAGGCAAAAATGAAAAGGCCAATCTTTCCATACGTGGACGAAAGGCTCATATCTGTCAGGCCCGCGCCATAAGAGTTGCAGAAGGCGAGTAGGGGAGCAACAACATAGACTGAGAGGACAAGGTACCATTTGAGTTGTGGGAACAGCATTGGTACAGTCACGGTTGATATTGCTGCAAGGACCACATAGCCAGATCCTGCCAACCAGGGAGGGATACTGTCTTTTACAAATACCTCATTCAGATGTTTTTCCTCGGATGATAATTTAGAACTTCCATTATCTACAATAACAGAAGAGAAATGAGGTTGGATGCATGATTAATGATACACTGACGGTAAACATCATATAAGAAGAACATTACCATCCTGAATCTGGGCAAGAAGAATTCTTCCTTGCTTTGATCGTGCATTCATTATTTCCTTGATAGTACTGTAAATGATCTTAATGAGATTATAGATACCATCACCGAGTATGACAGATACAGATATGAAAACCTGAAGGTAGAGATAAATTACTTTTTGTTAAACATAAATTGTAAAAGACTGGTCAGTCTGTGAACAAATAACAATAAGTATTAAACAAACTTGATGTGCCATCTATCTGTTCAACTAAGAGAGTAACAAATTTTCAAACAATTCTAATCTTGAGCTCACTTAGTTCTCACGATCACGATGTCCACTTAGGAAATAGTAAGAGCGCTAATAGTATTACTCCATGTTTACTTCACATATGCTTGCCTAATTTATTATGGAGAGGAAACAGCAACATTGTTTCATCAAGCATTTTAATTCATGATCATAGTTATAGATATATTGAAAAAAGAACATCATAGGTGGATTGTCACTCTGCAGTATGAAACTGAAAGTTATTTGAAGTCCAGAACAAATAAAATCGTCAATCATCATACCTTATATCCATAGAGTCCTTTGAAATCGTTGCTTCCAAGGTCGTCTGGATACCAATTCCCAGCTTTCGTGGTTATATATGGCCAAAGAAATCCCAAGATATAATGGCTCCAAGAAGTATAGAGCAGTTAACAATGTGTGGGCATATAAGACCACAACCAATATAGGTTGGACTGAAGTTAAAATAAAACCTACAAAATGGAACAGATAAAACTTTTGTGTGTATGTATAAGATGGTCCATATACAAAATGAGTAGTTTCATATGACAATACAAGTTATAGCAGTCAACAATAGACATGGTCAAAGTAGGTTAAGGGGACAAGGAAGGCCAGTCAGCCCCCAAAACTAAAATGTACAAGTTGTGACTCTTGAACATTGAAGGAATAACAAAAACTAATTTAATAAAACTTACGTGTTCTTAAATGCTGCAAGCCCCAGAGAAGGGAAATTATCGAAGCCACAAGAATCCCCAATACCACTGAAAAACCACTTAAACAAGTTCCAAATAAAACTAATGCTTAAATACTTCCCAAGACAGCTAACTTGTTTCCTGCAGCCATAAAATAGAAATTAGTAGTGTGTTCACTCAAGAGACTTAGAAAATTGATATGCAGGGTACTGCAAGTTTTAACAAGTATATGCTGCATGAGTACTGTACAAACAGGAAACTGGTATTTTCTACCTCCAGATCCACCTTGCTGCACTAAATAAACATTTTATTTGCACACTCCTTTCCCAAGAATGATAAGCTTATTAGATAAAGATCATATAGCAGCATTCATACTCTCAATGCAATAGAAACATGTCAAATATAGATCAATAAAATATAAAGATCAGAAGTTACTATTTGAGCATACAGAGAAAAAATATGATAAAATCACCTAGCACAAATTGATGTCCGCAGTAAAGTCCAGTTATAACAGGCAACCATGTCCCCTAAAGAAAAAGATATAGTGGGCTGAGGGCTCACTTGCAAGTTCACCAGAATATTGTTGCAACTATCGATGTTCTATACAAAGAAAACGCACCATTGCTCTAACTTAACTAAATAATTAATTTTGGATTTGTTTACAACATACTGCCACACAAATGACCAAGAAGAAACGATGCAGATTGAACTATGAGTATAATTGAGGAAAAAACTATGATCCGTTTCTTACTCCGCAAGCCCAGCTCCATTAGTAGTGTGGAAGCTATTTATCAACATGGCGGTAGCAGTTCCACTAGGAAAGGTCAACTTGTAATCAATTACCATCACCTACAAAACATACGTTATTTTACTAAATTCATCTTAGGCATGTCCAATTTACTCCATCATGTAATCAGATAAACATAACAGATGCACGGTTCCAATATATGAATGTGTACCTTGGGCAGCGCAACAAGACTAAATAGACCGAGGAAACTAACAACAAACAAGAAGCCGATCATCCAAGTCAGCGAAGGATTCTTAACATCCACCGCCCGGTTACCAGGATAATCAGTCCCGATAAGATCATAGGTTTTCTGATCCATTGCAAGCAAATATGATCCGAAGCCACCTGTACAATGCAAACTTCAACGTTGAGTGCATCAAGATCATAAGTATTGTATTCAGGTAGTAGCCAAAATTCTGAAATAAAATCCGATGTTTCTGAAATCCCTAGCATTGTTCAACCTAATAAATCTAACACAGGGAACGTACTCAGAAAGACAGAGCATCACAGATAGTTAAACCTAAACAAGAAACCCAGAATCAAGTCCCTGAAACCGAGACGTACCGCTGACGGCGAGGCCGTAGCAGGCGACGACGCAGGTCTGGATGACGGTGTTCTCCTGCTTGGTGAAGGGCTCAGAAACGATCCCGAACCTGGCGAGCGCCGACGTCCAGGTCCGCACGAGGAAGTAGCCGAGCAGCCCCGCGGCGACGTTGAGCGAGGGGACGATCCCCACCGTGAGGTGGAGCTTGTGCGTGATGAGGCAGAAGAGCACCCCCAGGATGGCGCTCACCACTATCCCCCGCACCGTCAGCTGCTCCCGCCACGGCGGCACCGCCTCATCCACCGGGGCGATGCCACTGCCGACGGTGAGGAGAGGGCCGGTAAGCTCCTCGGGGTCCGCCTCGGAGCCCATCTTCCCGCGGACCTAGTACACCTACTTCCCCGGAGTGGTGGATGAAGGGGAAGTCGACTGAGCGGCGGAGGGGTGGATAGGAGGGATTTGGAGCGGCACTGGGAGGTGGGAAGAGGGAAGAAAACAGACGGTCGAGAGCACCTCGCCGCCGCCGTCGCCGTCCGCCGGCCAATGGTCTCCAGACGGCGGCGTGGTTCTTTCGGGTGGCGGCTGGTTGAGTACGTGGGCCTCTCGAATCGCGCGAGAGAAGTAGGAGTATAAGTTTAAGCCCACACGTGGTGATTTTAGTATCGCACTTTCGAGTTTAAAAAAAATAAATTGGGGACATTGATTATTTTGTTTTTTTGCGTCCACAAATTTTTATCCAAAAATTTGATGATATATGGCCTGTACAAATAAAGAAAATGATATGTGAACAGTACATGATACTATTCACTTATATCATTGTTTTTTTGCACATGTCACATATGATTGTATTTTGGAACAAAATATTACAGATACAAAAGATAGAACATAACCAATGTTCATGGTTTCATTTCAATGAAAACTCGGGTATACGACATACCAAATCCTATGAGAGTATTATCCCACTATTTTTGATAATTATGGAAAAAAGGGTGTTCAAAGACATAAAATTCAATGTCGTTGCCTCACGAAATCATCTCCAGGTCCTAGTCTTTGGAGTTTTGGTGCACTGGAATACAGTACAGAGCATGGCGTTATATATTTGGCATCTTACATTGAAATACAGAGAAGCATAAGTATACTTAGACAGATTGGTTTACAAAACTTGGATATCAAAAAGCCTTTTCCCACTTAAGATCAGCAAAGTGGATCAGAAGAACATATAGTACATTACTAGTTCATGTACAAGAAAATCACAGAAATAACTAGTTCATCTACTCTGGTTATGTACTTACGTCCGAGGTAAATCATTTTTTCACACTTGAAAGTATGCAAAGGTACATATATATTGCAGACAAATGAAGGTTCGAATTTCAACATTATATTTTCCACTCCTTTCACCATTATATATGCATCTCGTAATTAAATTCGGTGGTCACACTTGTCTGTTTTGCCAAATGCCACTGGGTTGAAAATGGGGAGAATTGATCAACTAGAAGAACCATACATATCGATAGTAGAACAAAAGTACACATCCTACTATCCTAGATGGTCAACGCTATGAAGCTTTAGCGTCAATGTTTGTCCCCTGAGCTAAAGCACGGCGTCAGGCGTCGCTACAAATGTTGACGAAACCGCATCAAGCTGCCGCTGGTTCGGAAGATTTGGAGGCATTGCCCTCGTGCTTCAACGTTGTAGAGAGAGAATCCCAATTTTTTGTTAACCCTAGCTCAGCTTCTCACGGTGGTACAGGAAACGAAAGGTAGAGAGATGGACTGGGTCAGGGGAGATCGATTCGCTCGATTAATAGGCATTGCGAGGTCTGTTTTGCAAAATGTACCAGCAGTCCTGCGGGAGATGGATCCGGTCCCTCTATTTTTAATCCAACAAGCCATGTTGGTCGGGTGCATCTGGTACACCAGTTGGGCTGGTTCGCCGCGCCGCCTGCCTCACATTCTTTTTTTTTTTTTTTTTTTGCGGGAAGAAGACAACTTCATTGATGCAACATTCTTACAGAAAAACCCAGGCAACAAAGGAAATTACAAGGAAGTCCTCCTGAGCTCCAGCATCGCCGGCGACCAGGACGAGAGAGAAACGCGCCGCCTGCCTCACATTCTTGCATGTGATGGTCAGCGAGATGAACGTATCTGGGTACGGCGCAGTATTATCGGTTTGATTTGATAGCTTAATTAGGTTTAGGTGAACTGCAGTGCACAATGTGATTGGCTGGTAGGCTGTTCTTGGTGTTATGCAGGTGAATTGTCCAACATGCAATGTACGATGGCATGCAGGGCGTGCATATTCCATATCAAAATTCTGTGGATGGAGTGAAGTTGTTCTCCCTTAGAAAAATCTAGGAATTTAGGTTATTACCTTGAGGATAGTAATAACAACCCCTTTCTATTAAAGTAAACTAAATTCTCTACCCTATTTATATGATATGGACAGTACACTTCCTCAAAAAAAAAAAAAAAAGATATGGACAGTACACTAAACAATTGCATGATTTTTTAGGTAAACCATCTTATTAGCATTGATTCGAAGTGGATTTGTCGCCTCCAGCAATCTTCCAATTCTAGCATCTGACATTAGAAAATAATGACTCCCCTGTTTGACCAATCCAAAACACAATTTCATGGTAACATCTATATATAGGGCTTTTAAACAATGTGCAGATAACACTTTCAGAGACAAAATTTGCTGGGAGCCAAATCTTAATGTTTTTAAATAAAATCGCTATAATTTCTTAACTGAAACATAATGGAGAATGTGAACCTATAATTCTATGGTAAACTGGGCCGCATATCAGTAAGGCAGTAATCACATGTCTCCAAACAATATAAATCCTTATTTGGAACATGTCATCTTGGATCTATCAGGAATAACTGGTTTACAAACATGAGATGGAGATAGTACATATTAACAAAATTCCTCTGCTAGAAAGATCAACCTGAATGTATTGGTTGTGTGCTAGAAGAGGCAGAGGAGGGCGAGCAGCCGCTCCGGCATTCTCCATGACGATTCTGGGATGGTCTGCTCTTCCCTCCTGTCGCCAGCCTTTTCTTCTGCCTTGCATCTCCATCCCATCTCCTAGAAGAGGCAGAAGGAGCACCGCCCGTGCTTCTTCTTGTCTGCGCCGTCCACTCTGCGGGCCGCCTCCCCACACCAGGGCTGCCCCTCGTCCTTCCTCCTCCCGCAGCTCGAGGGAGGGAGGCGGAAGGCCTCCACCACCGACGGTGCCCTCCCTGGAAGCCGACCAGAGCAGCACGAGGAGAAGCAGCGCGAGGGTCCAGCAAAGGTGGGGCGAGTTCCTCCGGTGAGCTGGATCCGTAGCCGCCGGAAGAAAGAAGAGGTTGGGAGAGGGAGGTGATGGAGCGGTGGCGCTGGTGGGGCTCGGTGGCGGTTCGGAATTAACTTGCTCGTATGTGGTGGAAGGCGGAGGGGCTCCTTGAGGCCGTGATCCATGGCGGCGGCGCCGGTAGGGTCGAGTGGAGGAGGGCGGCGGCGGTGGGGTCGAGTGGAGGAGGGCGGCGGCGGCACCGCTGTTTAGCACAAGATCCATGGTGGCAGCGTCGAGTGGAGGAGGGCGGCGGCATCGGAGCAGCGGCGCCGGGAGAGAGGAAGAGGAAGAGGAAAAAAAGAGAGAGGAGAAGACACGGGTTGAGTCTGGGGTGCCTCCTAGACTACGGGTTGATTTCGTAGTTTTTGAGGGGCTAAAATGAAAAAATCCTGAACGGACCCACAAACCAGTGAGACAAAGTGGGGTGGATGGCCTGAGAGCTCTCCTAGGCCATCGGCCTTCATGCTTGTAGTGATACTAACCGAAGTATTTTCATCAACCACTTGAGCAATATAAGAATACCCATATTGGGAGTAAAATGTTCCCTCCGTTTCTAAATATAAGATTTTCTATCTTTTTTTGGTTTGTCCAGATTCATTCCTAAATGAGTAAATCAATACACTAAAACATGTCTATATACGTACGAATTAGGACAAAATCAGAAATGCTAGGAAGTCTTATATTTTGAAACAGAGGGAGTACATAATAACATGCATGACATTAGGCAAAAAAATTATGTGACAAGTCATTAATGAGAAGAGAATAGGTTGGAGTAATATAGATAGTTACCGTAATATCACATATCCAATATAATGTGAGTCTACAACCTAATAAATAAAGACTTTTGTGACACCATAAATAAGTTACTACTATCCACTATAAAGATAGTAACATAGACTAGTAACATGTGCAATTTCCTACACTCTGTTACTCCCCACTATGAGCAGTCGAGAAATAAGGAGGCTCCATATCCGTGTACAGCCCACCGAAAGAGTTCATACACACTTATTCGATTTTTGGATATTTGCGCCACAAGCCTCTCCTAACTTTACATGCTCGTGTAGTCCATCAGAGTCGGATAAGCCTAGGGTTAGGAGGTCAGAATTTGAACTTTCTCTTCAACATCACATTCAACTTAGGCGCATAAGGGCGAACGCTTGCATTGATCTATGCTAGCCTGGAGTCTGAGTCGGTCTACCAGAGCTTCGTGTTGCAGTTGTGATGCGGCTAGGGAGCTTGGTATGTCTCTTCCTCACCATTCATGGCAACGGTTGGTGCAAAGCGAGTCCTTGTCATTGGTAGTTGTGAGTTGTGTTGTATGTCGGGTGGTGTTGCGTTTGTATCGTGCGATTAGCCTTGGTTGGCGTTGTATCGCACGTCTTGGCCTTCCCCTTCTATGAAATATGATACACCTGCCTTGGTTGTCCTTGAAAAAATCACATTGAACTCATTATCACACGAACATCAGTAGAACAAAAAAATGGGACAAAGCCGCAAACAACTTTGTCGTTGTTCCACTTAATTAGAGAATATAAGTTGATTTGAAGATTTGATTTCTAGCAGCTGATAATGATGTGTCATTAATGAATTTAAGAAAAATACTAATAAAAGAAATTTAATTAGGTTTGTAATGTAGTAGAACCTGGGTAGGTTGATCCATGTGTTTAAATTATATTCACTTGGGGCGTTTTGGGTAGCCCATGGTGACGCCAACCAGGCCCTAGGGACACAAATTCGGCCATTTGGTTCCCTAGCCTGGCTCGCGTTCATGCACGACACAAACCTTAAATCAGCCTAGGGTCAGACCTGATAGGAAGGGCTGAATCGGCCATTTCCACTGAGCCACCCTCAATGGCGCTATTTCTGGTGCCGGGAGGGGAAAGCGGAGCCGAGTTTGTCCGACCTCGAAGATGGCGCAAGCTCGCGCGTGCGGAGGCGAAAAAACGGCGAGACAAATTTTGGTCACCGCCCATCAGTTTCGCTCGCCTATTTCACCCCTTCCGCCTCACCGTCGGAACTCCTGCCACCATTTTCCCCATTCGAGCTCTCCCCCTTGCAGTTTTTTTTTCACAAGAGACACGACAACACATGTTGATCGAGACAAATAAAATAAAGTTTTTCATGCTGGGATGATACTCATTCAAAGGGGTGTAAATTGGATAGGATGATTTCGGCACTGAATCCATTTTAAAGCATCCATATGCGATTTTACAGATTCGGTCGAATAAGGATAACCGATTCTTTATTGGGCCGGACAGTCTGCGGATATGGATTATCTGAATATTAATTAGAATTATCCAAATGTTTCAAACTGTTATTCGATTTTCAAGTCAACGCTAAGGCCAATCTCACAGAGTTTTGGTTATTGAGTTACCAAGTTCATTCGACGAGCATGTTTACCGTTGATTACTATAATGAACGGATGGATCAATTGTTCAATTAATATATATATATATATATATATATATATATATACCATCTCGCCAATGCTTGGGCTTTAGCCAAAATAATGTCTCTATTTTCTTAACTAATTGACTCTTGCATGGCCGAAAGGTTAAATCCATCTTAAGTTTTGGTAGAAACATAATTTTGTGCTTATGAGAGTATTATCCCACTATTTTTATTTTGGTCCAAGTCCGCTCCGTTCGAATTTGAATCTACAGTCTGATATGTGTAGATCGAATCCGCAATCGGACATTATCCGGTCCTAATCCGAGAAAAACTATGTCAAAGGATATGGTGCGAGAGAAAAATCTGATCTGACATGTTTATTACTCCCCTTGCTATTTATGACCCTAAAACAAGAATCTACAAAAATAAAAGTTACCTTTTTAACCGAATGGATAAGTTGTGATGGATATTGTTGATTTGCATATTTTATTTTGAAATGGTGAATCCCCTACCTCTGCATCAACTGATGCATTGTTGATTTGCATCGAAACCCGTTACTACGGAGTGTACTGTAGCAAACTCATAGACTTTGACATTAATTATGAACTGGCATGAATTAGATTTTCATGTAAAATGGCCCTGAAGAGTGTCATGTCGTTTGAATATAATCCACACAAAGCATACATCCACACAAACATATAAGCATCTTTAATCTGGAATTCTAAAATAAATATTTTATAGCTTCATAAAAACAATGGCGAGCCTCTCTATGCAAGTGTTCACCGGATGAGGACACACGAAGTTACATGTTTTTTATATATTTGCGTTACAATAATCTATAATTTACGTTCGAACATTCCGTGAAAAGTCATTTAATTTGGATTAGGAGGTGTGAAAAATTAAACTATCAAGAACCACTCGTTCTAAAATATCTCAAAGTTCAAGTTTGAGCTCAGTGACCTAAAAGGCTAAAAGCTTTGGTCAGTGTGAACGTCCTGTAGAGATTGAGGAGTATGGAATAGGTTGTGTCGATTTTGTTTTCGTCGCATCACACAATGTCGTTTTCATTCTACGAGAAGAAATATAAAGACCGTCTCGGCCCCATCGCAATGACAATTGAATTACATGATACTCCCTCTGATCTGAAAAATTATTGCTAGTATAGTTAGCAAGTTGTGCGTCGTATGTTTATTTCCCCCGATGCTTTAAGCGGATCGGAGGGAGTAGTTTACGGTGAATCCTATTTGGAACTCAGGCCTCCTTTGATTTGAAGGATTTCCGTAGGGTTTCTACAGGATTCGGTTCCTGTGGAATTTTTCCTTTCCTACACATTTGATTCAAAGGATGCTATCCTATAGGAATCAATCATGTAGGAATTCCGTAGCATGTTTTCATGGGAAATGAAACATGAGCTCCGACTTCATGTTAAAATTCCTTCGTTGCAATCAAACGTCAATTGTGAGATTTCCTGTGTCCATAGGATCCGAATGGTCATGACTTCCTATTCCTTTGTACTTCCTATTCCTTTGATTTTCCTATCCTTCAAATCAAAGGAGGCCTCATTGTGTCTGTTATCGCCGTTACTAGTAAGTCCCGCTCCCTCTCGCATTTTTATGCCTGGCCCGTTAGCATCGGTGGCGGTATGAGACGAGGAAAATGCAGTGAGGGTGGAGACCGCAAAAAAGATGCAGGCCTCGAGACGGGGACAAGGCAGCTCACCGACGAGGCGAGGAAGACCTTATCCTAGTCGACGAAAGCGCGGGGTCACCGCTGAGGCCTGAGGCGTAGGTGGAGGTGGGGACGAAACTTAATTTGGGTGGTCTGGTGAGGGAGCTCGGCAGCAACGGCTCAGGGTTCCAAGTGCAGGGGGTCACTAGAAACGTAAACAGGGTTGGGGCTCAGACTTTTGAGGGAAGGCTGGCCGCCGGTGGACTGGCAGTGTCTCGAGCAAGGCAGAGCGCCTAGGAGGCACGGTATCCACGCCCAGCGCGGGAGCTTGAGGTTGCAGCCACCTGTGGGAGAATCGATTGCTGGGAGCTGGCAGAGAGGATCAGAGGTGGCAGCGATGTTCGAGGCGGGCTTCAGCTCAGCAGCTCCTCCTTCAGCTAACGCGGTCCACGACGTGTCAAACAGGAGCTCCTTGGAAATTTGAGCCTACTAGTAGCCGTGCACGTGCAACGCACGTCTCAACAAATATAAATCCCGTTTCTATTTTAGTGAGTTTTTTACCAGTCCTATAAA
This sequence comes from Poa pratensis, assembly GCA_947311845.1. NCBI lineage: Eukaryota > Viridiplantae > Streptophyta > Magnoliopsida > Poales > Poaceae > Poa > Poa pratensis. Next base: position 13,566,981 of record CAMZMU010000043.1, read on the forward strand.
TTTATAGCTAAACCGTGTAATGATGTGTGAATAACATACAATGAACACACATTGAATCACTTAAATTGACAACACAAAAAATTTAATACTTATTATTTGCACGAATATCGCATTTGAATACCAATTCAAACGATAGTTGAAAAAACAAGTACTCTATAAAATTTAACATCCAAATACCACAAGGTGACCTGTCTGGTTACATTTTTTAATAGTTTCGATAAAACAATGCAGAAAATATTAATACTCTTCTTATCAAAATATTCAAAATTATCATGACGGAATAAAAAATCGACGAAGAATGTACAAGAATCCTACCCAAGCAGAGAACTCGAATAGAGCACGTACGATCGAAAAAAGGAAGAAAAAAAATCGGACACGCCGCCCACACTCCACTCCACTCTCAGTCAAACTCAATCTCTCTCGTCCAGCCCTCTTCAGTCTTCACCTACCTCCCACCGCCCCCGACCTGCGCTCTCCCTGTTCGCCTGGCGCCCAGCTCACCGCCGAGCTCCCCATTCACGGCCCACTCGAATAGGGAGCCCAGGTCACGCACGCCCCTGCTCTTATCCGCCCCTCCTCGACGAATCGGTCGCCTAAGTGCCCGAGGAGGACCGACTGAGGCGGACGCGGAGGTGCGGGATTCCGGCGAGGACGCCGTGCTGTCGCGGCCACCGACGTCCATGGATAAGATCCACCTCCACCGACCCCCATGGAGAAGCTTCACCGACGCCCATGGACGCCCTCCCCCTGCGCCTCCACCTCCACCCACCGACGCCCATGGACGCCCTCCCCTGCGCCTCCAGGTGGCCGTCGCGCGAGAAGAGGGCTCCGTCGAGATTTGTCGCATCTCCACCGGTTCATTCGGGAAGCACCACCAGCTAGTAGCCTAGTACGCTTCCGCTCACTCTTATCGGTGCCGTGGTTTTCTGTAAGCAGTCTGGAGAATTTGCTGTAACCTGATTTGGGGTCTGTGTCGCCGCAGACTATACAGGGGAGCGAGCGAAGAGTCGAGGGTCACGTCGCTTCTCGCTTGTGTGGTGCCAACTGCCAAGCCGCGCAGGGGCGGTCTTGCTCTCTTCCAGCCTCGATGGGTCGGTGGCAGAATGTAATCTCTTCAACCTACAGCAAAAGGTGCTACTGCTGCGAGCTAAGGTCAGGCCAAATCAGAGAGATATTAAACCTGCTGCCATCGAGACTGTTCTACTCTCTGCACTGGATAAGTTCTTCGATGTTGTTCGTCGAGCCATCAATAGGTATGCATCTTTTTTGCATATGCAGGTGCCCAAAAGCATTTTCAGTCATATTCTATATGCCCTTTCATGGTTCTGTTTTTGTGCTTTGAAATGCGACAACATTGTTATAGCGAACCTGAATTTACTTTAGTAGATCTTGTTTGCTTGTAGATTTGAAAGAAATGTTTATGGCGAAGATGAAAGTTTGTAACCACCAAGTACTCCTGCGCTGTCATTGATGCTCCTGTACACCGTGACCTGATTGTGCTGTGCTTATCAGTAACTCCACCACTGATAGTTTGAGGCGTGTATCTCCAAGGATGACCTTGCTCTCCTTGTTTTCACTCTTGGTATCAGGCAGATGACTTGGTGCTGCAACAAGGTATGATTTAAGAAGTGGTCATCTGTGTCTACTTTTATATTCTGCTTGTTTATCAATTGATCGAGTGAGGTCCTATTGGCTGCGGCATCTTGCCTGGTGTGTGTGTTGCAATAGAAATGGGCCATATTATGAGGAAGATGATCATAATTACCTGGTGTGTGTGTTGCATTGGCTGCGGCATCTTTTTTTTGCTTGTAGGCTTCACGCCGTTTCTTATTAATCTCATCCCTATTTTCTAAATACCGCTGACGTGGCGCGCCCACGGCAATCCCAGGGACGAGTACCCCAGGTATATTTTGAGAGAGAAGATGTGCGTGCTGGTAGTATCGGACGGCTGATAAGCAAGGATTTACCCAGGTTCGGCCCCTCATTGTGAGGTAAAGACCTACTCCTGCTTGTCTGATTATGATGATATATGAGGTTACATGGTGACCGTAATGGCGATATGGTGAGACGTGGTCTCGTTATGCCTATGCGAGTTGTGGATCTAGTCTTGATCTGTCTTGGATCTGTCTATGGGGGTGCCCCTGCCTGGCTTTATATATGCAACCAGGTAGGGTTTACATGAGTCCTAGTAGACTACGTCTTGGAGTCCTTGACTTGTGCTTGAAGTAACTGCTGGTCCGTCAGGTGGGCCTTCGTCTGGGCTGTACCAGGTATACCAATAATAGGGGACCCGAAGGGTATAACCCCGTCAGTAGCCCCCGAGTGTCTGGTCGATTCGAAGTATCGGGCAGAGACTCATAACAGTATGTCGAGTAGGCGTAGTCGATGACCATATGATGACTGTATTATCCATTCCTCGTGAGTTGAATTATTTATGAGAAATCCAGTGTATGAAATCCAATAATAATAAATCTGATGCGATCTATAGAGAGACCGACTTTGAGAAATCCAATAATAATAAATCCGATAATAATAAATCCGATGCGATTTTGAGAAATCCATGCAGGTTATAGGGAACCCGACTTTGAGAAATCCGTGCAGGTTATAGGGAACCCGACTTTGAAAAATCCATGCATCACTCGACTTTGAGAAATCCTTGCAGGTTATAGGGAACCCGACTTTGAGAAATCCGTGCGGGCTATAGAGAACCCGACTTTGAAAAATCTGTTGTATAGCACTCGAGCCAACGGCGAATGCGCTCCCAATGGGAGTAGTCGAATGAAATTCGAGTTGTCCAAGGAGATTCTCAACTTGGGCTCAGTTTTCGCGTCCTTTGCTGCGTTTTCTGATACTTTTGACTCGGTAATTCTTCGGGTGCGCGTCCAGCGCTCCCGATGGGTGTAGCCCCCGAGTGTCTGGTCGATTCGAAGAATCGGGCAGAGACTCATAGTCGAGACTTTATCGGGTGAAATTTGTGAAGGAGGATGTTAGTCAGAAGTGCGTCGACTGATATTTTGCTTATTGCTATGTATTTTTGAGTCGAGATTGTCTCGATTGTTCCTGCTGAGTCAGAAACACATCGACTGACTTTTTGTTTATTTTGCCATTTTAATTTTGAGTCGAGATTGTCTCGATTGTGCTTGCGGAGTCGGGAACACGTCGACTGATGTTTTGCTTTGGAGTCGAGATTGCCTCGAACGTGCATGCTGAGTCGGAAAACACGTCGACCAATGCTTTGTTTATTTTGCTTAGGGATTATGGCATAGTAGGCCTGGTACGCTCGACGGATCGGGACCAGTTAACTGCACTTTTGGGCAAAACCTTACTAGCCTTCATCAAGCTCGAGTCCCCAGACTCGAACCCGGAACAAGCTGGTCAGGATCGACTCAGGCCGCGGAGGTCTTACTGAGCCGACCTGCAGCATAACTTTGCGACCTAACGCGTCCGTCAGGATTTTCTTCATGTCGTCAGACACGGAAAGTTGCAGGGTAAACGCTGTAGGAGCGGGCCCCGGCCCAGCTCGACGGATCGGCGGGTCTTACCTTTACACTGTGCGTGCAGCATCCGAGGATCGTCTGATACAACTCGGGAAGATTATGACTGTGAATTTGCCTTTATGTGAGCAGCTAAGCAGCTGGGTCGAGTAAGATTCGACTGTGAAATCTGCAACTTGATGCCTTTGCCTGTATTTTATCGGGTGCGCGGCAGCGCTCCCGATGGGAGTAGCCCCCGAGGCTATGTGCAACTATTTGTAGTTGGGCATAGGCTCAATTTGCCTTCCTTTTGTTTTTGTCGAGTATCTTTTGAGTTCTCCAATCTTTGTGTCTGCTGGCGTAGACATTTGCCGGGTGCGCAGTACTCGAGCCAATGGCGAGTGGCATCCTGATTGTCGAGTGTGGCTGAGGCTTTTGAAGTAGCTAACCTGCACGGCGCAGCCCCGAGTCTTCGGGTGCGGCCAAGGCTTTGCGAGTTTGGGCTTTGCGCGGCGTAGCCCCCGAGTGTAGGGTCGAGAGGCGCGCGGTGTTTTGCCGGAAGGAATCGACGCAGCGGACCAGAGTCGACGCGGCGGAGTTGTGCATTGTATGGAGTCGGCGCGGCGGACCGGAGTCGACGCGGCGGAGTTGTGCGGCGAAGAGGTCGACGCGGCGGACCGGAGTCGACGCGGCGGAGTTGTGCGGCGAAGAGGTCGACACGGCGTACCGGAGTCGACGCGGCGGAGTTGAGAAGCACCAGCCTTCGAGTGTTGGATGCAACCAGAGCAGGTTTATAATTGAAAAAATAAATATGGAACTGACTTAGCTGTTCATGAGCGACGGAAATCTGTATCGTTGTTTGTCGTTGATGACGGAGCGCCAGCCCCCGAGTGTCGGAGGCGGAGTCGAGGAAGTCGCGGGTGTCGTCTTGTTCCCCAGTCGATTATTTGTCGGGCGTTGTTGATGTCAAGTGCCCGCCCCCGAGTGTACGCAGTACCCTTCTAGGGAGCAGGCTCTTTGTGCCAGTGCCACCGATGCAGATCGTGGTCATTTGATCCCCTCGTGAGTGCTAATAGCACTCGAATTGTGCTCCTCTCCTTGCCCGCGTGTGGGTCGCCTGGTCTTCTTCTCAGTTTTCACGCCGGTGACTCGCGCCAACGTCGGTTGGAGTATGATGATGTTGGGTTGCCGGACTGATGTGAGCCACGGCCGTTGTGGATTTGATCAGCTGTCACGTGTGGGTGACGATTGTAACATCGAGCCCCCGGGCGTTTGGCGATGAAGATGCTCGTTGGCGAGTCGAGAGTCGACCGCCATCTTGTCGATGATGAGGCTTGGTTCTCGTACATGCACATACATGTTTAGAAAATAAAGCTTTTGTTAGTGGACAATAATGAATAGAATAATAAGACAAGGATTAATTATGATGGATGGAGGTCGGATCCATGTGCTGCATGCGCTGCTGATTTTGCTACTCCTTTGCCATGAGACCGTGTGTGAATTGGATCGGGACTCGTCGATCGGAAAGTCCATATGATTAGTAACCCGGCTGGAAAATTCATGCAGGTGATTAGCGCTCCGGCCGCAAAATCCATGCATGCATGCGATTAGCCTGATGATCTTCTTTTCTTTTTTCTTCTTTGCATGCATGTGCTTATGTCGCTTCTTTGGCTGATTCTTGGAACTTCCGCCTGGCTGGATCGATCGTGCCTTGGTGGTTGCTTGGTGATTTGTGCTGGCTTGATGTAGTAGTGCTGAGGATCGATCCCCGGCCTCCAGCTTGATTGCTTCAATCGCCTGACCCACGCGGGCCTATGATCAGATCGGTTCTGGTATTGCAGATTGAATCTTCTGGTTCGTGTTTTGCGAGACCGCTCGCGGCTTTGTATGCGCGGCGGCGGTGTTGACGTAGAGCCGCCGAGCGACGGGCGCAAGAGTCGGTGTAGATGCCATGCCAATCGAAAGGATCGATGCACTCGCCAGCACGTCGGGAGCACGTCGATCGGGAGCCGGCCGCCGCTTTGTCGATGATGAACTTGGACGTCCCAGCCGGATGCAGTCCGGCCACCGCCTTGTTGACGGCGTAGGCTCTTGCTAGATGCGATTTGTGCGTTGATTTTGTCAGTCGCACGCGGGGACGGCGTTGTTGTCGAGCCCCCGGGCGATGATCCGTGATGGCGAGTCGCTGCCGTTGTTTGGTCCGAGTCGACGGTTTGTCGGGTTGGCGGTGGTCGAAGCCGATGTGGCTGTTTATGTCGAGTGCCATGCACATGTGTTGCATGCTCTGCAGTCTGCACATAGCCTTGCTGCTTCTGCCGTTCGCCGTGATCGGTGAAGTAGTACTTGTGTGATCCAACCTGCGTACGTGGATTTGCTCCTCCAAACGATGAGTGAAAACAACATGTATGCATGATTAGGAATAAAGAAATTGGATGAGTAATTAATAAGAGAGAGTAGATTGAATTAGCGTGGATGCATAATCTGGTTGCTTTTCTTCTGAGGAGTCGATCGGATAATCGATCTGATATTTTCTTGCATGGCTTCGGCCCACCGCAGCGTGCGCTACCGCTTTGCTCCCTAGGGACTTGATCCAACGAGACGATTCCAGGTTCTTGTCGAACTCGGCGAGTTGCCACTTTGCTAGTTGTGATACGGATCGGAACGCCACGGCGAATCTCGATCTGGTAGATTTGATCAGCCGCGCGTGCGGGTGTGCTGACGTCGGAGTCTTTGTGCGTACGGAACGCCGCCGCTTTTGCTAGATGCGATCTGGTCGCTTTTGTCGATGAAGATTTGCCGATGAATATGATGGAGCCGCCGAAACCGCGATCCAGCACGCGTTCTTCCCACAGACGGCGCCAATTGACGTGGCGCGCCCACGGCAATCCCAGGGACGAGTACCCCAGGTATATTTTGAGAGAGAAGATGTGCGTGCTGGTAGTATCGGACGGCTGATAAGCAAGGATTTACCCAGGTTCGGCCCCTCATTGTGAGGTAAAGACCTACTCCTGCTTGTCTGATTATGATGATATATGAGGTTACATGGTGGCCGTAATGGCGATATGGTGAGACGTGGTCTCGTTATGCCTATGCGAGTTGTGGATCTAGTCTTGATCTGTCTTGGATCTGTCTATGGGGGTGCCCCTGCCTGGCTTTATATATGCAACCAGGTAGGGTTTACATGAGTCCTAGTAGACTACGTCTTGGAGTCCTTGACTTGTGCTTGAAGTAACTGCTGGTCCGTCAGGTGGGCCTTCGTCTGGGCTGTACCAGGTATACCAATAATAGGGGACCCGAAGGGTATAACCCCGTCAACCGCTCTCTCTCCCTCTGCCTTTTTAGCTCTTTAGGATCTACAATACATCACCAAATACATCACCAAGTTGAGTAGGGACCAAATAAATTTTATTGAAATGAGTGTTTGGGTTATGTTTATACCCAAATTCTGGGTGTTGCTTATATCCTGCAACGGGGTGCGCGTACTGTTTGGAGTGGTAGGGGCCATACCAATTTCCTCAATCCTGTGAATGGCAATAATATTATACAAATTTCTATGCAGTATACGCATTGGTCATATGCAATTAGATAGTGGAGATATCATTAAAATAGCATCTTATTGTCACAAAGCTACATATACTTACTTCGTCGTTAACGAATTCTCCGGGCGTTAAAAGAGTTTGTAAGTGGCGCTTTTTCAGAGATGCGTCGTGGATGCTCACTAAATATCTATCTTCGCTTTGTTCAGACTTGATAGTATCAATCACGGACCAATATCTATCTTCGCTTTGTTCAGACTTGATAGTATCAATCACAGAGATGCGTCTGAATGTTTCTGATAGTTACCCAAGGAGCGTGTGTTACAACTGTCATGTACTGGAGTGTGAGCACTGGCGCCGTTGGGAGAGGACGTGCCGTCGCATTGCTGTGAATATGTAGGGTCTGTATGTACATACATTAAGTAATTTAGCAGCTGTGCAATAGCCTACAAAATATGCAATAAAAACAGTGGGTACTGGTTTCAGTTTTTTACCCAAGGAGTGGGTGTTACGTATAACCTGAAATGGTGTGCGCGCACCCGTGCCATTAGGAGATGACATGTGGTCGACTTCCTGTCAATATTCATGTCAGCAGCATGTAAATATATAATAATAAGTTGTGAATGAATTTGAAACTAAGCTAGAAATATTTCCTTCATGAGGGCTGCGCTTGAATGCTGCCACAAGGTAAGCTAGAGTTGCCATTTAGTTTTGAATGCATTGGAATTTTGTGGACTATTGCAAACTGATAAGACATATCCATTACTAATACACAAATGTTCCTGCTAGTGTGCTATCGAATTCACTCAATTCAGTCATCTCAGTTTGAATTTGAATCCTCGTTTGTATATCTCAGTTGTTTCAACTTAGTTTCAGCACGTGAGATTTTTCTTAGCTTTTTTTGCATTTTTCTCTTTTCCAGTACTATTCACTAAATTTCGGAAAAAATCGAGCTATACCAGTACCATTACCAATAATAATATAAGTAGGTTAAATGCTATGAAATTCTGCTCCAATGTAGGAACTCAGTTGGATCATCAAAAGTGACTTTTCTGATTCTGATTATCTTACCTGTAGGGCTGGGGTACCTCGTTCGTTGCTGGTGAAGCTGCGTCCGGGCAGGAGATTGCGGCAGGGAGATTGATCGTGCTGACGTGGTTCCCGCCTTCGTCGGCGCCTGCGTCGGCGCCGGCCTCCGTCGGCCGGCGATGGTGCTGTCCAGCAAGAGTGTTGCGGTGCCGGTCTTGGAGACTGATATTGCTCACGTGATTCCCGCGTTCGTCGGCGCCGGGCTCCGTCGGCGAGATCTTCGTCGGCGTGACGGAGAGTAGGCGATCCCAGGCAGAGAGGTCACCGTCGAAGTGGCGAGGATCCTGGTGTCGACGTCAGATATGAAGCGGTTTCCTATTTGGAGGCGTGAATGAAGGCACGATTGCAGGGATTCGTGTTTTATTCAGTTTTCCGGTCGTGGTGATTTTCCGCTCGGGGTGAAGTACTATTCCGTCGTCGGAAATTGTTAAGTGCACCCGAAGTTCTGTTTTGTGGGGCCATCGTTAGTTGTTTAGTGGGGGTGAGCCAGGATTTGATCGGTGGTTGGTGCATGTATTCGTGTGAGTTTAGCCGAACGCCAGTTTTGGTGTTTATTAGTAGTGGAGATAGCTCGCTCGCTTGCTGCAGGCTGCAGCCGCCTTTCTCACACTCCACTTCAGCCCAGCCCTGGCTTATACGCAGTGCATGCTGCCCATAGAAAATACAGTGACAAAACAAGAGAATTCACAACATACAGTATGTTCTCGGGAAGCATTCTTTCCCTTCCGTGGTCTCGACACACGCGTACCACAATTTCTTCGAAGCATTTGTACATCAAGTAGTAGACAGTCTCCCAGCACAAGAACAAAATAATGGAATCATAGGGGCCAAAGAGGCGCGGCGGTCTAGTTCCTGCTGCCGCGACATGCTCCTGAGCGAGGGAGGGAGGAGCACCAGCTCGTCAAGTCCGCTTATCCCTCGTCATCCATCATTGCTCCTTCCAGATGCGGCCAGTGACTCGCAGTTTGAGCTCCTGCCTGGTGCCGCTCGAGAAGAAGAGGGCCATGTTGCGGTGGATGATGAGGCCGTCGAAGCTGTCCCGCACCTTCTTGTGCCCGTCCCGGATGCTCCGGGGCGTGCCCTGCCACGTCAGCTTCCGCCCGTTCCCACCGACCTCCAGGCTGTAGCAGAAGTTCCGGGCCTCGCTCTCTTCGCCCATGAAACGCAGGAAGGCCATGTATACCGGCGACATCCCCAGCAGGAACGCCTCGAAGTGGAGGCAGAAGTGCTGCCCAAAACACTTGAAAACCTGCAAAGGCAAAGAGAAGGCAGATCGTATCTTAGTATTAGACTGGATTAAGCAATCGAAAGCTGCTTGATACAAACAGGTAAGATTGGATGAGTTCAACGCAAATGACAAGGATGACATTCAGAATGCCAAAAGATATACCAGAATGCTTCTTGATAGGCAAATACTATCCTATAAAATATGCATATGCTGATTTTTTTTATTTATAAAATCGATTCCTTAGACAAAGACAACTGATGTATTCCAGATTGAATAATCACAGTCTACCCCTGTTCCAAAATATAATATAAGACATATAAACTTAGTCAAATGTCAAAGCTTACTAAGTTTGACAAAATATATACAAGAAAACGCCAATATCAGCAATGTTGAATTAAGACACTATGAGACTATATTTTGTGGTGAACCTATTGATATTGATTTGGTATTGTAGATGTTCACATTTTTGCCTATAAACCTGGTCCAACTTGGAAGATGTTCACTTTTGAATAAATTTATATGCCTTAAATTTTGTAACGGAGGAATTAACTTTTTGTGTACAACCAGATATATATGCAAATACGAACTGTATGTCTGTATTTAACATGCATAGATATATTACTTACAGTGAGCATCCATGTAGCGTTTTCCACTTCGTAAGGATTTGACTTCACGTAACGGTGGTTAAAGGTACAGCCTTCATGCAAGTCCACCTTATGGTCATTTATGAGATGGGACACGAGCAATGGAACATCACCTGCGATCAGGCATTCTGAGCCTGCATATGGACAACTGTATGGCCTGAACCTGCAGAGCTCCTCATGTTTAAGTTTGTTCTGGTAAGGATGAATCTCAGGACAGCCCAGGCTCTGGTGTTTGCATGGAAGCTGAATTGATTCGGCCACCTTCTCAAGAGCCAAGCATCTGATATTACCTAGTTCCTGGCGGCAAGTAGGGCAATGATTGTCTACCCTATGCCTACAGCTGGAGCAAATTGTGTGACCATTTGGGCACTGCAAGACAGACCGTAATTAATCAGTACGTTATCATTTTTCTTACTATATAAATCATAGTTGACAAAACTTGTTCTCACTATCATGATATATGACCCAAAGTAACGCAATAAAATAAAATAAGGATGGAACAACAAGGAAAGTTGCAGAACCGAATGATCGTATTATTCAAAATAAAACTAATATTTCAGATTTTGCAGCCGTGAAAAATAGTGAAAAGGATTTCACATTAAACATATAACTACACAAGTGTCTTCATATGAAAGCAAACTGAGAATAGCTTCAATTAAAGGTAGAGAATTTATGTGCTTGTTGAGACTTGAGAGATGCAAATGACAAAGGAAGACAGAAGCATGAGCACCTAATTAGGCACGTACGTCACAAACATACTGATCAAACAAAAAACTCTTCTCATGCATTCCTGTTGTATTTTTAACAGGTAGAAATCTGGATGACTTTCAAGACGAACAACCCAACATTGTAACAATGGACAGTACGGTGAATAAAACATGAAAAACAATTGCCATGGTTAACATAACCAGTAAACAAATTTCCATCAGGAAAATGGGCCTGCTAATCTACAAGAAAATAATAAAAAATAAAACAATCAATGGCACTTTTATTTAGCAAAAAACAAGTATACTTTACCAACAGAATAATTTGAGCAGCGAAGGACATTTTAGTGTGCATTTATACCTTATGAATCAAAAGGCAATTTTAGTGAATTATCCAAAGTTGTGGGACTGGTAATCTGGTACAACTTTCTACACAAATCCAACCAAATACCAAAGTCAACCAAGCCAAATTAAAACAAACAGGATAACACTTGGAATAATATCAAAATTACCAAGAATATGCTCTTCTGTTTAATAAAGAGATTTCTATTGACTGAAAACACCACATCGAGTCGTACAACCGATAAAGAGTTCAAACCAAGTCTAGCCTCATGCACATGGTCCAAAGATTTCTGTTCTGCTGAAGGACTGAAAAGAGTGAAGACACATTAGGATACATACCTGAAGTATAGGTGGCCGCATTGAGTTTGTACACACTGGACATTCAAGCAGATCATTCAAGCCAGTCAATGATGATAGACCAACATTGACAAGTGACGCAGCCCAGGAGGGCTTACTTGTAGACTCTCCATCAAGCCTAATACTACTGAGTGCCTCAGAGAGCCCATGTTCAACACAATCTGACTCGGGAACTACAGTCACAATGCTGCTTCCTGGGGCCATTGTAAAAGCTTCCTTCACATTGGGATGCACTAGATAATATCAATGCCCCCACCACTCCATCTTTCCTTGTGATCAACTGCATGATTCAGTTTTATGATTATTGGTGAGATATATAAACATGGGCAAAACAAATTGTTGCATAGGTTGATACTGAATGCAGTTTTCAGTTTAGAGGGGCCACCTAAACATGGGTAAATGAACTCCATTCATGTTCACAAGTCAGAACTGAAGAAAAAAAATCCACATGTTCATTCATAAACTTCTATCGTTTCTAGAACTCCAACATGTTATTAAGGAGCTGTCACATTATCCAATCCAAATGTGAATTAACAAAAAACTTCAACATTTCGAAGGACAGCAACTTCGCCTCGGCACCTACCCTAGCTATTTCTCCTTATTAGTCTCTGTCAAATAATCTATCTTAGTGCATTTCATTCATGAACTTGGATCATCTGCAGAACTTCAACATGTTATTAAGGAGAAGTTACTTCATCAGATCGACATGTGAAGTTGTGAACCAACCAAAAGCGCCCACAGCTGAACACTGCAAAGAACCATAATTACTCCTTGGTTACTTGCGTACTTTGGCTATCTTATTTCTTCTTCAAGTCTCACATGCTTAAGTGTACTACCATCATAACAAAAAATAGGATCGCCCCATACAAACCACATTCCGTTCCTCACTGTTCTCCCATCACAACAATTGGCTGCGACGGAGAAAAGGAGACTCTAGTTTGCCAACACAGGGCAAAATTCAGAACCTTCTTCGTCACAACAGGCAAAACGGGCCTTTTAACAGCATTTCCCCTTCGAAATCTGAATCGGCACTAACGGTGAAATCTTAACAAACGTTCACAGCCCTCAACTACATAAAGCCCCGATTTTTCACGAAAATAAAACGGTGGTGGCGCCTCGGACTGGATCTTGCGCAAGAACCTAATCGGACCTGATACACGGATGTTCGGTGGACTAGATTGACATACTGCACTGCGCAGCAAGGCAATCGGCAGCTTAATTGAGCGGAAAGGCAAGAAAGGTAGATTTGGATTTGATTGCTCGCAGCCACAGCAAGGAGAAGAGTGAGATCCCGAGAAGCAAAAAGAAACGGAGGCTTTAGAGCAATCGAGCTAGGGCGTCCTTACCGACGAACGGAGGAACCATTCCAGGTCGGCGTGGATCTCCACTCCGCGCACGCCAGTTCAGTGCAAACAGAGGGGGCGCCACTCACCCACCGCCTCCGTACCGCCGTCGATGGTGATGAGTGGCACACTGCGAGCAAATGGGAGCTGGGAGGGGGCGAATTTGGTGGAGAAATCGCCAAATCGGAGACGAGGAGAGATGGGGAAGGGGGAGAAGAAGAAGAGGCGGGGATATTTTTTTTTGTACAGTAAATGATTTTATTTCGGTGGATATTTCGCCTGTTCTAGGATGGACTGACTGACGTGTGGGGCCCACGGATCAGCTTCTCTGAGGTGACGTGGCAGCGGTGAGAAGGACGTTGGACACCTGAACAACTTGCTGACGTTTTTTCTCTAACGAGTGCGGCATTTTGAGCCTGAAGTGTCGAAAAACATCGGATATGATACTGGGAAGTCTGAGAATCTTCGTGTCCTCCTGATTCGATAAATCTTGATCATATTAGAAGGGAAAACTGCTGCTACACTACATCATACCTTACTCTTGGTGTCTCCCAACGAACGTGTGTGTCACGGCATCACAGGGGAAGACTTGGATGGATTTTGTGATGATTACCTGTACGATACGTCTCACCATCTATGAGTGGCTGTCGGATCCCATCTCCAAAGTGTATGGCGCAGGGAAGACATAGATGGATTTTGTGAGCTCTCCGTCTCTAGTCGTAGGTCGCCGCCACCATGGCGATCGGGAACCTGCATCCGCAACCTTACACGGAGATGATCGATCGTGGGGTTTGGCTGTCTCGCATCTGCAACCAAACTGGCGGCAGGGGTGGCTGTGCAAATTTGCAAAGTAAACTTGCGGGGACAGCGGGCATGATTTTGCAAATTACCACGGAAGTATCTCTGATCGCACGATTTGATCGATCGGTCATAAATACTGTGGATGCACGGATGCAGGAAACCCACGGATTCACATGATACGACGCCCATTACTATTGTACATCATTACCCCTATATTAAAAGAGCAGCCGAATCCTTCCCCTCTCCACGCTCCAGCGCACACGGGCACTGTTCATCCGGGAAAGACACAGTGACCGAGCGGCTCCGCGCCGTCGATCGTCAATCGGACGGTCCAGCTGGCTTTCCTTCGCTGGAGGGACCTATTTGCGATTTTACGAAAACCTAGGGACTGTATCGCAAAAAAACCCACACAACTCGACCTTTTCTTCTCTCTCCATCCCCGCCGACGCATCGTCCCGCTGCTGCACGCCCTCCCCATCAAATCGAAGACCACCTGCGGGACGGCCTCGGCCCCCTCTCCATCCTCGCTGAAAATGGCGAGCTCAGGAGCTCGGAGACGCCCGCGCCGGGGTCGTCTTCCCCAGGTCCGTCCATCGCCGCCGCGCCCCGATTCGCCGCCTCCCGACCTCGCCTTGCTCAGCGCCACCACGCTTTGGTTGCCCGCGACGTGCTGCGTCGAACGCGCCGGGCCGCGCCACCCCTCTCGGCCTCAATCGACGCTGCCATGGTTGACGTCGCCACCCGAGGAAGACGGCAGCCATTGCTGACGTCATCGGACGACGCCAGCAAGGGCCCCATCTGTCATATTTTTACTCTTTTCGTATTTTTTTAAAAAAACTATGAAATTCCTGACGTGTGGGTCCCAGTTTTCAGGATTTAAAAATAATTACGTAAAAAGGCTGATATTTGTTAAATTCATATTTTTTAAACCGTAATTCAGAATATATCAAATGATATATCAAAATTTACAGAAATATAAGAGTTTTTCCAAATTATTTTGGCATGCATTTCCCTTGATTTTCACTTTTTAAAAAACTAAAATTTCTTTCCCGCGCTCATATTTTCGACACAAATTTTAAACGTGTTTTCCCGGTGATACTTTCTTCAAGCTAATGACAAACAAAATTGTGACTGCAATTTGTGCGCTATAAATTTGATTTTAATAATAATTACGTAAAAAGGCTGATATTTGTTAAATTCATACCTTTTAAACCGTAATTCAGAATAAGTCAAATGATATATCAAAATTTGCAGAAATATAAGAACTTTTAAACAATTTTGGTATGCATTTCCCTTGATTTTCACTTTTACAAAAAACTAAAATTTCTTTCCCGCGCTCATATTTTCGACACAAATTTTAAACGTGTTTTCCCGTGATACTTTCTTCAAGCTAATGACAAACAAAATTGTGACTGCAATTTGTGCGCTATAAATTTGATTTTAATAATAATTACATAAAAAGGCTGATATTTGTTAAATTCATACCTTTTAAACCGTAATTCAGAATAAGTCAAATGATATATCAAAATTTGATGAAATATAAGAACTTTTAAACAATTTTGACATGCATTTCCCTTGATTTTCACTTTTACAAAAAACTAAATTTTCTTTCCCGCGCTCATATTTTCGGCACAAATTTTAAACGTGTTTTCCCAGTGATACTTTCTTTAAGCTAACGGTAAACAAAATTGTGACTGTAATTTGTGTGCTACAATTTTTTTGATTTCTCGACCCCATATACACTTTCGACACAAATTTTTAAACGTAGTTTCCCAACGGTAATTTTGTAAGTCACTTATCTATCGAAAACAAATTTTCGACTTTAATTTGCAAATTTTACACCAAAGGCGCGGCGTGACGACGCGCCAAATTCAACTAGTACTACTATATAATCAAGCTCATTGCATGGTTGTATTCTTATATTTCATATGTCAACATGGTGTCGCCCGGAGACGATGTTGATCGCACAAGAACAATTTCAGTCTTAGGATTAGGTTTAGGAGGCAACATGAACATGAAAACTAGAGACCATGTGAGTTGATGTAAGAAAACCACCCACTAGGCCACATGTCTTACCGGGTATGCCGCTCGAACAGTTCCTTGAACGTGCCTTCGCCCTAGGCTTTCAATATTTACCGTCCACAAAATCTAGTGGTGCGGTAAGGGAAAGGCTGATGAAAATACTAATGCTACTTGGCATGTTGAAGATGGACATGACTGTGTTCTCTGTAATCAAGGAGCTCTGGAGGACTCGGAGCACCTCTTCTTCAGTTGTGTTTTCGCTAGAAATTGCTGGGATCGTATTGGGCTGCAGTGGGATTTCTCCAAGACTGTGAAAGATTGTCTTGGCCTTGCAATGACTTCTTTTACTGACCCCAACTTCTGGGAGACATTTGCTTCAGTCGCCTGGAGCATCTGGAAGGAGCGTAACGATTACATCTTCAATGGGGTGATTCCCTCCCTGGACAACTAGCGTAGGCGTGCTAAAAACGACTTTCTGCTGCATCAATTTAGGGTCAAGAAAACCCTAGTCCAACAGCTTATTGCTTCTGCCAACCTTTTCTTTGCTTGAGTTGGCCTTTTAGACCGAACCCTTAGTGTTTTCTCTTTTTTATGGTTGAGTCATAATTGCTTGACTCTTCCTTCCCCTCCTATGTTCACCCATGTAACTGCTACTCTGTGTTTCATTAATAAAAAATAACCGTAGGGGCTTCCCCTACGGTAGTTCGGTCTAAAAAAATACTAATGCTACGACACAATGTACACACGTAACAAAGTAGGATCGAACACCCACCAAATATTTCTGTGCCACCTCCTCGGTAGTTCTCATATCCAAAACCACTTCAGGGCCAGTCCAAACATGCGAGATAAGGACAATTCGGAAATCTATTGTTTGTAGTGTTGGGGATATCGTTTATCGGGAACTTATCGGTCGACCCAAGATAAGGGGCATCGGCCGGTTTATCGGCATATCGACTGATTTATCGGCATATCAGCTGATTTATCTTATCGGCCAAAAACTGAGAAGCGATAAATCGGCCGATTTATTGGAATATCGGAACAGATCTTGAACATTGATTGTTTGTGTGTTACCACTATTTCTATTTTCATACCTCAACTGTGACAAAGTTTTGGTTTATGAATAAATAAAATCTAAAGGGGCTCGGGATTTCTGTTTTCATAGCTTAACAGTGGCGACAGGGGTGGAGATGGTTTTCATCCTATCGGCTCTGACGAGGCGGCGGAGCCACACCGGGGACGCAGGCGATGGCCGGTGGTGGTGGCGGTGGCGGGGATGGGGGCTCGCCTTCCTCCTCCGCGACGCCTCATCGGAGCCACACGGGGAGGCAGGTGATGGCCGGTGGTGGTGGCGGGGATGGGGGCTCGTCTTCCTTCTCCGCAGCGTTTTGTCGCTTTGTGGTCGGAAACCCCACCAGGCGTCGTGCGTGCCCTCATTGACACTACCGGGTTTTGAGTCGTTGTCTTTTATGCACACCCGCGTTCTTCGTCAACCAGGAGCAAAGCCATGCTAGAGCATTTCCACATGCGCTTTCAATAGCCCTTAAAGTCGACCTAACGGAGTTCCAACAAAAATAATTGGCCCTAGCTACGCGACTAGTGCACAACAGCTCGCAAGTTCATGGACCAATAAATACATAGGCCCCATGGTACCATTACTATATATAGTAAACCATACTACTATATAATTAAGCTCATTGAGAGCATCTCCAACCGCACCCCCCAAAATCGGACCACATACTGCGCCCGGACGCATCCGGACGCGTCCGCGGAGGGTGACCGGACAACCCCTAAAAACATGCTCCTACAACCACACTCCTCTTTTCTAGTTGACATATTACTACAAAGGCATGCAACACGTCCGCATTTGCTACACTAGAATGGAAACATGCATTGCATCCGCCTTGCTACGCTAGAATCTCCCTACTCGTCATCGGAGAGGACGATGACCGTTGCCGCTGCGCCGGCGGAGCCGCCCCGTCCCGCACTGCCGGCCGGAGCCGGGCAAGAACCCTGCTCGGAGTCGGAGAAGAACCCGAACGAAGAGGAGGAGGAGGCCCCGGCGTAAGGGCGGCCTTCACGAATCGCCGCCTCCGCCTCGAACTGCTTGTCGAGGAACCCGGAGCGGTTCCTCATCTGCCTCATGAAGAGGCGGTCCGCCGCCTCCGCCGCACGGTGCTCCGCCGCATCGTCGTTGCGCAGCGCCTCCTCGCGGATCCGGCCCTCTTCCGCCTCCGCCTGAGCTCTCCACCGCTCCGTCGCAGCGCGTACCCGGGCGCGATGCGCTTCGGCCGCCGCCTCCGCCCGGCTGTGAAGCGCTTCGGCCGCGCAGGCCGCCGCCTGCCGTTCGACCGCCGCCTCCGCCGCCGCGCGTCGGGCTTCGTGCTCCGCCTCCGCGCGGACGCGCATCCTCTCATCCTCAGCCTGGATGAACTCCGAGTCGGTGATGTCGACGATCTCGGCGTCGTCGGAGACCATGAAGTATCCGACGGCCGACGACTCCGAATCCGCCTCCGCCGCCGCATCCGCCTCAGCCTGAGCTCGGATTTGGGCCTGCTGCCTCAGCTTTTCCGCCGTCATCCTGGCGAAGATGGTGGGGAGGCGGCGAGGCATGGTGGATGTGGATGAACTAGGGTTCCGGCGGCGGATGTGGATGTGGATTAGGTTCCGGCGTCGCCGGTAGATATAGTGGTGTCCGGACCGCCATGAATGCGGGTAGTTGGGGGTTGGCCGCCGGTCAAAGGCTAGATCCTCCCCTCCGGTAGGCTCCGGTAGGCCGGTCAAGGGAGGGTCCCACTGTCAGCGAGTGAGGGCGCGGACGCGTCCGGGCGCGTCCGGGCGCCCCCAAACCCGCCCCAGTTTTGTGCTGGGTTTGGGGTGTGCCGGACCGTCCGGTCGTTTGGGGCCGCTATAGGGGCCGTCGTTGGGTTGCGGTTTTTGGGCCAAACCCCGTCCGGGCTGTCCGCCCGGACGTTTGGGGTGGATTTGGGGGCTCCGCTTGGAGATGCTCTGAACGGTTGTATTCTTATGTTTCATATGTCCATATGGTGTCGCCCGGAGACGAAGTTGATTGCACAAGAACAATTTCAGTCTTAGGATTAGGTTTAGGAGGCATTAGGAACATCAAACCTAGAGAATGTCACACTTGATGTAAGCAAGCAACCCACTAGACCACAAGTCTTACAGGCTGTGCCACTCGAATTGTTTCATGGACGTGACTCCGCTCTAGTCTTTCGATATTTACCGCCCACAACATCAAGTGGTGCGGTAAGGGAAAGGTTGATGAAAATACTAGTGCTACGACACGATGTACACACGTAACAAAGTAGGATCGACAACCCACCAACTGTATTTGTGGCTCATCCTCGGCGTAGTTCTCATCTACCGTGATTTAAGTCCAAAGTCCTAACATGCGAGATGAGGGAAATTCGGAAATGTATTGTTTGTGTGTTACCGGTATTTCTGTTTTTATAGCTCAACGGTGACAAGGTTTTGGTTCCTGAATAAAAAAATCTAATGGTACTCGGGATTTCCGCAATTAGCCCACTTCGCTCGGTCGCTCTACTAACTCTCCCGCTGCCACTGCCGCTTGGTCCTCGTACGCCGGCCGAGCTTGCTACAGCCTCCCGGCTCCCCATCCTCGCCGCCGCTGAGTGCCCCTCACCCGGCTGACCACTGCCGCAGATCCTCCGCCGCTGCTCACCTCTGTAAGGTACGCTTACGCCCCCATCTTACAGTGGATCTGATCTCCTCTAGATCCATTTCCCTTCTGTCACATCGATTATCTGCCTCAAAATAGTTGATTTGGCGCAGCGATCATCTGAAACATTTCGGCGGCTCGATTTGGTGTGTGCGTCAGGTTAAAACAATGATTTTTTTATTTGGAGGGAAGGTTAAAACAATGATTGTGGTGCGTGCGCTAGCTAGGTTTGAACCGTGAATTGTTGTGCAAAGAGTTGTCCAACTGAAGCCTCTTGGCTGAAAAATCAGTCGCCTCTTCAATTATTATGCATATCGGATCAGATAGCTCGTCAAGCAATCGGAGTAGCTTTTCGGAAGCAAAAGACGAGCAATCGGGAAGGAGTGATGACGATGCCACTGGTCGACAACCTCGACGACTGTCCTCGTTTTTAGCAGTGTGGGTGTTGTTCGTATTGGTAGCCAGGGCTGTGTGTGCCCTCGAAGCGGTCGTGTTCCATGACGGTTTGCGAGAATCTTTGTATCGGTTTTAGGCCTGTTTCTCGTTAATTAACCGGTCAATTCTCCCCTTCTTTTTTAAATAAAATGAGGCAAATTGCCCGTTTTGTTTTAAAAAAAAAAGACGAGCAATTGTCTGCAGGTCAAGCGTTGAGTCGTTTAGTCGTTTTCTTCTGAACGGAGGGAGCTTTGTTACCGTTTGTAGTTTGTACATCCCAAAATTATGTTGTTACAACCTCGTAAAAAGTAATTTTTGGGCATGTGTCCTGAAGTGCATCATCTACTGGAGATGCCCTTGAGCATGTGGTTCACCGGATATAGACACCACGTAACGCATACATTGTTGTTGTGACGGTGTACGTAAGAATTATTCACTTATATAGGTACATACAAATATAATAACCATTGCATATTTGTATATAATCAAACTCATTGCATATTTGTATTCTGAAGTTTCATATGTTCCCGTGTCGACATGGTGTCACTTGGAGACGAAGTTGATTGCACAAGAGCAATTTCAGTTTTAGGTTTAGGAGGCAGCAGGAATATCAAAACTAGAAGATAATGAGCCTTGAAGTAAGCAAGCGACCCACTAGATCACAGGTCTGACTGGTTCCTCCGCTCAAACAATTTCTCGGTGTGCCTCTGCCATGGGCTTTCATCCTTACCGTCCACAACATAACAGGGAAGGACCGACGACCACCCACCAAAAAATCATGTGCCACATCCTGGTGTAGTTCTCGTCTAGCTTGATATCAATACGAAACAAGTGCGGAGTGTCCGGTCCAAACATGCGAGATGAAGAAAAGTAAAAGGAGCATTCGCACATAGTACACAATTATAACATCACATGTTTCTTTTCCTAACGTCAAACGATGCAGTGAAATAGAACCAAGAATAACCTATGTTGGACTCATGCGTAATATAAAGACAGATTTGCACTGTCCATTGGAAGATTCAGAAATGTATTTTTGTATGTTACCGGTGTTGCTATTTTCATGGCATAACGGTGATTGAGAAACGATTTTTCGCCAGAAAAAAGAGACTGGTGTATGAGGACGAGACAAGATTTGAGTCAAAGGCATAAAACACCTCCATAACTCTTCCTCCGGCCACTAGCAAAGTCCTTTAAGAGCATCTTCACATGCGTCCCGATAGGCCTTTCAGTCGACCCAACGGGGATTCAGACAAAAATTATCGGCTCTAGCAGTGTCTCCCAACGGTTTTGTCCACCAAAAAACTGTCGAACATCCACTTATCCCCAACGAACCAACTTTCGGGTTCGGCTCGGGGGCGTGGACATGCCCGCCATGTTGACCCGATAGGCGGGCACCACATGCCAGTTACACAACCAATTGCCCTCGCCCTCTCTTGTACCATCGCTACCGCCCCTTTTAGTCGCCAACTGTCTGACGGAACTCCGCAAGAACCATACATGCCGAGTCACCGTGAGCTGCCGCTCCCCACAACTTGTTCAGCCGGCGGCGAAGCCTACCTCCCGCTCCGCACACAAGGTGTTTGACCATTTGTCTAATAGCTAATTTCCTTGAAATTCTTTGTCATAGACAATTTAGTGGAATGGTTTGTAGTTTCATAGCTTCATTATTTGATTGATAAGTTATGTATAGCGACAATGAGGTCATATTTTTCCAAATGATAGAAGACGACGTCAATCTCGCAGCTGACGCCGAAAAGAACCAGATGATTCTCGTTGTTCTTTAACGTGTAGTGTCATGGTATAAAATGTGACCTATTTATGAGATGTGGATGTGACAAACCTTTTTAGCATGACCAGTTCTCACAATGACGTAAACGTGCTGCAACGATCTTTAGTGTTTGCGATACTTGTTGAAGGCTGATACGTGCATTTTATATCATCATCTATACCACTTATACCACCATATTAGGATGTTATTTGCATTATTATATCATTGTTTTTACATGTTTTAGATGATTTAGGGGACTTTCCTACAAAGTCCCTATTTTTAGTATTTAATTTCTGGGAGGCAGAAAACCTCCTTTTTCGTGTTTTTATTGTTTCAGGAGCTACGAAGGCCCAATTAATAAAAGGAAAATTGCACAACTGGTTTTTCTTCGGGAGAACACCATAGGGAAGAAGAAGCAAGCAAGGAAGGCCACGAGGCCCAAAATAGGTGGGCAGACGCGGCCAGATTCCCTGACCGCGTGGGACCCACCAAAAGGAGCCTCGGCACTTCTTCGCCTGGGACTTTTTAACGAGGTCTCCGTCTCGCCCGAAAAGTAACGCCCTAATTTTTACGAGACTATCCGAGGTCGCGGCGGCGGCGGAGCTCCCGATTCCCTCCGAGGGGGATCAGATCCTGTTGCTCCGGAGCTCCGGAGAAGGGTGAAATCACCGTCATCATCATCACCTCTCCTCCTTGGCGTGGGAGGAGGCCTCTACATCATCACCATCACCAAGACCAGATCCATCTCCATCATCATCTCCGTGATCCCCTCCGTTCCCCTCGTAGTTAGAGAGTTGCTATACCATAGATACCTGAATCGTGCTCCTATTCATGTTTGTGATTGAGTACTTGTCATTATTTGTTGGTGGAGTTATACTTTCAGATTGTGTTGTACCATTTATGCCACTGATCATCACCATGTTTGCACGTTGTGATTAGTTCCCATATGTTCCTGAGGGCATAGGATGAATTGGCAATGATTTATATATGACATGTGTTGGTATTTTGTCTAGTGTTTATCTTTTTGTGTGATTCTATGATGGTGTTGTGCGAACGTCGACTGCACAACACTTCACCTATATGGGATCATAGGAGAACACCGTAGTGTAATGGCGTGAGGGAGACTTGGGAGGACACGAAAGCCTGAGACCGAATCATTAAGTTACTTTACGGGGTATTAGTATCGGGGACCTAGAGCGTAATGCTATGGTGGGATTTTATATCTTAATAATTCTTGTGCTGCCATTTAATTGGCCACATGATCCATCATAAGGGGTTTAGTCTATTTATTTAGCTGTACCTAATAATAGCTCCGTCCGAATAAGATTAAAACTAGACAAGATATTCAACGTGTTGTTTAATAAATCTATATGCCTAGCAATATCCATGCCGCCCTCGGGAACGTTTTCCACATATAAGTTACACATCACTTGAGCTTGTCCTCTTACACATAGAGGATTGGACTTTCTCTCTCTTTGAGAGCTTTTACTTGTTACCATTTATCTGCTGCATTGTCACTGTCTTGCAATTATACAATCGATAATACCAAAAATAATTGCATCTTTCATTGTTTTATTTATCATTCTTGCTAACCAATACCTTCAGCTCCTCGTGGGTTCGACAACCTTTTCTAATCGAAAGGTACTACAATTGATCTCCTGCACTTGGGAGTCATCAAGATACATTTCTGGCGCCGTTGCCGGGGAGCGTAGCGCTATTGGTAAGAAGTTTGGTAAGGAAACTTGAAAGGTGAATTTTATTTACTGTTTTATCTCATTGCTACTATGGCATTTATGAATCGTGCCTCGCTACATCTTGCTCTATATGAAAGTGCTTATGCTCCTAAAACTGTTGAAATTACTGTGCCTGAGATACCTAAAGTGGGATATAAAATTCCCGTTGGTCATGTTAAAAGAGTTATGAAAAATCCATTTACAGGAGATGGAACTAAATCTGCACGTGAACACATGGAAACAATTGAGGAGATATGTGGTTTATTTAGACTTCCTGGTATTTCTGAAGATCAGGTAAAAAGGAAGCTGTTATATCTGTCTTTATCTGGTAATGCTCGTATTTGGTTCTGGTCTTTAGATGAAGAAGTCACTATGGACTGGAGTATTTTGAGGAAGATTTTCTTTCTTAAGTATTTTACTCCTAGAGAAGCTTATGAGAACCGCTGCTATATATTTAATTTCTGGCCACATCTGGGAGAAAGTATTACTCAAGCTTGGGGGAGGTTAAAGGAACTCCTCCGCAAGAATCCTTGTCATGATCTTACAAGGAAAATTATTCTGATAAACTTTTATGTGAGGCTACCAAGGCAACAAAAGGAATTTCTGGATAATTCATCTAGTGGAAGCTTTACAAATAATACTGAAGAAGAAGCATGGAATTTATTGGAGACTATTTCTGAGAATACTGGTCATTGGGATCTTGATAAAGGTAATGAGCCCTATCTGGACTATGAGTATTCATGTGTAGAGAATTTCTCTACTTCTACCTTGTTTAATAATCTGAGTGATATTTTTAATCTTGATCCTTATGTTATAATTGAGGTAGCTAAATCTTTTGCTAATCATATTGGTATTCCTAAAACTGGGTTTGAAGCTTATGTTGAACCTGTTAAACAATCTATTGTTGTACCCAAAGTTATTAAACAGGTAGAACCAGTGTCATCCTTGACAAGTGGGGAGTATGTTGAGGCACCACCATATCCAAACCAAGTCAAGGAAAATTTACTTATTGCTGTTTCTAACAAGAGTAAAAGAAGAAGATCTCAGCCTTATGAACAAATGGAAGTCAACAGTCAAATCTCTATTATCAAACAATTAAATGAAGAAGATCCTGTTGATGTTTATCTATGTGAAGATGCTACTAAAGTTGTTAAAGGCAATTCGGCCAAGGTTGGTAAGCCTGTTATATCATGCACTATTGGGACTTCTAGTTATCATGGCTTATGTGATATTGGAGCAAGCATTAGTGTCATTCCATATTCTCTGTATCTTGAAATCAAGCCTGATATTGATCCTATCAGTATGGAAGAGACAGGTATGACAATTCAACTTGCTAATAAAGATTATATTAATCCACTTGGAATTGTTAGAGATGTTGAAGTATTGGTAGGTAAAATTAAATATCCTGCTGATTTTATTGTGCTTGGTTGCCCTCAAGATTCATTTTGTCCTATCATTTTCGGTAGACCATTCTTACATACTGTTGGTGCTGAAATTGATTTGCTTAAAGAGAAAGTGTTTATTAATTGTGCTGGAGAAAAACTTGCATTCAACTTTTCTAAATTTTCTGATAAGCATTCAAAGAAAGAGCCATTTTCTGAAGATGTAATTGAAACTCTTGCTCATGTAGCTGTAGCTTCAACAGACGTGGTGGAAAGATACATGCTTAATCAAGATGAACCATTTAATGAAGAAGAAAAAGATGCTTTAGAACAAATACTTTCACAACAGCCACCACAATTACAATTGCATATCCCACCTGATAATTTAGGAGTGTTACCACCCTAAAGGGGATCCTAGTTTCGAATTAAAACCTTTGCCTAAAAATCTTAAATATGCATACCTAGATGAGAAGAGCATATATCCTGTTATTATTAGTGCTAACCTTTCAGCTGAAGAGGAAGAGAAATTACTTGATGTGTGATGCACCTAAAATGCATCTACTTTTCCAAGCACTTTGCTTCATAATTTGCTCGGAATCTTCCCATATTTGAATAAAACTGCTGAATCTGACGCTGTTTTTAGCAAAGTCTCCTTTCTGGTTTTTTTGCAGGAAATTAAATCGGGAAAAATACCACGTCATTTTTTATGGAAAAGAAGGACATCGTGCAAAAGACGGACTCGAGGAGGCGCACGAGGCCCAAAAGAGTGGGCCCCACGCGGTCAGATTCCTTGACCGCGTGGGCCCACCTATCTGGGGCGTCGGGCACCGCCTCTCCCTCGGTCTTCCGCGTACCCCTTCATATAGACGAAAAAGTGGACGCCCTAAGAGGAGGGGAGCTTTCGCGAAACACACCGCCGCCGCCACCACGATCTTCGATTTCGGAGACAGATTGATCCAGGATTTCTCCCCCGGAGGAGGGATCCGGAGGCCGTCTCCACCGCCATCTTCACCGCCTCCATCTCCATCAACCATGAGCTCCCTCACCATCACCATGTGTGAGTAGTCCCTGTAGGCACATGAGGTGGATGGGGATTGGATGAGATTGATCATGTAATGGTACCCGTTGTTCTAGATCCTAGGGGTTTATCTTGAAGATACTTTTGTATTGTGTTGATGCACTTATGCTATGTTTAATGCTTGCTACTAGGGCCCGAGTGGCATGATTTCAGTACTGAACTTATTTTGCCCCATCATATATTTGAGTTTGGTATCTATCTGCAAAGTGTATTACCTGCTATTATGTTGAACCTGCGAACCCTAAAAGTGACAGGTAGGGAAAACAAGGGGGAGATGTATTAGTTTGAGGATTCTATGTGTTCATGAAGTGTTAATGCGTTGTTCCGGGCTATTCGAAAGGGTAGACCTTAATTACCTGTAGTTCCAAGTTGGCCCCGGTGAAATGGGCAGGTAGGACAATAGATGTTGTGCAAATTCTCTTGGTTAGTACGCACAACTATTTATGGAACACATACCTACATATATCGGAGTTAGAGATAAGTCCCATTGCTGTTGTATCTTATTATATGATCAATCTTATTCATGCAACACCCGCTGTCACCTCGTGCCTACGTTTTAAATCCTGAGTTACACTTTCACTTTTCCGGTGAAAACTGGGAAACCCTTGTTACTACTGCTGTTTTATTTTGCTTGCTTGAATCACCTTACTGCCATCACTATTACTGCTGCAAGTTTATTGATATACAGGTGTGGTTGAGAGTGACGCCTCAATTGCCAAAGTCTTATTGGTATTCTTGTGTTCCCATCGAGTCGAACTATAAATTTGGGTAATACTTCCCAACGAAGATTTCAGCGATCCCCTATACTTGTGGGCATCAAGACATTTTCTGGCGCCGTTGCCGGGGAACCTAGCTTTATTGGTAAGACAACTTGTTATCATTTATTTGCTGCACTTGCTTGTCCCAACTATGGGAAAGGAAAAGAACACTCCGAAGGAACTGAGGCCTTCAACTACTCGTAGAGGTACTGATTTGCTAAGTAGGCAAAACTTTTCACCTGATGTTGCTTCTGCTGTTATTACTAAAAAGAAAGGAAAAGTTTTATCTAGTTCACCATTGTCTAAGATGTCTACTAGTACTGAAAATGATTTAATATGTGGTAGCATAGACAAAGAAGTGACACCTGAAACATCTGAGACAACTGAAACACCTGAATTGCCTGAATCATCTATTATTGAAAATGTGGAGTCTGATTTGGAAGATAGTGAGTCTTGTGATGATGAATATGAAACTTCTTCTTATGAGGAAGAAGATGCAATTGCTATGGCTTTTATGGATTCGAATCTTGATAAATTGGATAAACTTGATAGCAATAAAAATTCTTCTCTTGCTGATTATTTTCCTGTTACTAAGAAAATGAATGCTCCAGCTATTAAAATTAAAGATAAAGATTATGAGTTTAGTGTTGATCCCGAAATAATTAAAAAGGCTGAGAAGTTTAAGTTTAATGGGAGAGACAATGAATTTCCTTTTGAACATATTGCTGTTTTGCATGATTTATCTGTTTTATTTGGTAAAGATGAATTCACCAACGCTATTATTTCTTAAAGTTGTTTCCTTTTACCTTGGGAGGAGATGCTAAAACTTGGTATAATAGTTTAGAACCTGGATCTATTACTAGCAAAGAAGAATGCTTGCAATTATTCTATAATAAATATTTCCCTGCTGATAAGATTCATGGTTTAACTATTGAGATTAGCAAATTTTCGCAGAAAGAGAAGGAGGATCTACCCCAAGCTTGGGGGAGGTACCGTAAGTTGGTTAGGAAATGTCCTACACATGGCTTCAAGAGTAATGAAATACTTGATATATTTTACAATGGACTAACTGAAAATACTAGAGACTATCTTGATAGTATTGCAGGGAATGTTTTCAGGGAAAGGACCATTGATGAAGCAACCGAATTATTGGAGACTATCTCTAGGAATTATGAAGATTGGAATATTGAAGTGATAAATGAAAAAGAGGTATTCCCAGAGAAGAAAGGAGGTATTCTTAAATTAAATGATGAACAAATGAAAGTAGCTGCCAAGGATATTGAAGAGAAGGGAATTAAAACCTCTCATCTCAAGGAACTATCTGAAATGGGTGTTAAACTTCCTATTGATAAACCATGTTTTCCAATCCAAGTCAATGCTATTAGCTCTATGGAAGGTAATGAAAAGGTAACACCTCCTATTGATGTATCATATGTTAATGATTTTGCTTATAATCATAATCCTGAGGAGCATAGTATTAGAATGAGTATTATGGAAAACTCTCATAAGATTAAATTTCTTCGTGAAAGTTTAAATGCTAGTGTAGAAGAAGTTAGAAGAATTATTAAACATTGTGAGATGATGAATAATCAAGTTGAACAATGGTTTCTCTTCAA
This sequence comes from Poa pratensis, assembly GCA_947311845.1. Taxonomy (NCBI): domain Eukaryota; kingdom Viridiplantae; phylum Streptophyta; class Magnoliopsida; order Poales; family Poaceae; genus Poa; species Poa pratensis. Next base: position 13,594,987 of record CAMZMU010000043.1, read on the forward strand.
AATCAATTGTATGAAAATCTTATTGAGAAGAAACAGGTTTGTGGAGTTAATACTAGAGGTGGTGCAAGTACTCAGGATCCTGATTATCCTGAAGACCATCCTAAGAGAAAGAGCAAGAGGCTCTCAAGAAGAAATCTTCTGCAGGAAAATCTCCCAATGAAAACAAAGATATTGATGATTCTCAAGAACAAGATAAGGATATTTCTATTTCTGATGCTGAGACTGAAGATGATAATAATGAAGAAGAGGAATCATCTACACCTGAAGAACAACATGAAGCTGAAAATATTGAAGAACCTGAACCTCCTGAAAAAGACCCTCAACCATCTATTGATAAGAATAAAAAGAAGAAGCATCCAAATCAACAAAAAGGTAAAGAGAGGGATCCATGGGTACAAAGGCCCATACCATATCCCCAAGAGGTAATGAAATCTTTGGATGATGCTAGGTTTGAGAAATTTCTTGAGTTGATTAAAACTTTATATTTGCAAATCCCTCTTGTTGATGCTATTAAAATTCCTCCATATTCGAAATATATGAAAGATATTGTCACTAATAAAAGAAAGATACCTAATGATGCAATCACTGCTATGCTTGCTGAATATTCATTCGAAGGGAAATTGCCTGAAAAACGTGGAGATCCTGGTATTCCAACTATTCCTTGTCATATCAAAGATACTTATGTGAAATATGCACTATGTGATTTAGGAGCTGGTGTTAGTGTTATGCCTTTTTCTTTATATAAGAAACTTAACCTAAACAAATTGGTTCCAACTGAAGTTTCATTGCAAATGGCTGATAAATCAACTGCTGTGCCTATAGGTATATGTGAGGATGTTCCTATCTCTATAGCTAATGTGTTAATTCCTACAGACTTTGTTATATTAGAAATGCCTGAGGATGATAATCTATCTATTATTCTTGGAAGACCCTTTTTAAACACTGCAGGAGCTGTGATAAATTGCACTGAGAGCAAAGTGACATTTAATGTCAAAGGAAATGAGCATACTATCTATTTTCCCAAGAAGAATCCTGTTACAATGATAAACAAGAGTGTGAATTCTATTCAAAGAAATACTATTATGATTGGAAGCTTTGAAATTGCACTACCACCTCCTGCACCAAAGTATGCTACCTTGATGATTGGAACTATTCCAATCAAATATGAGGTATCCTGAACTTCTTCTTTATATATAAAATAAGAATCATTTATGTTATCCTTTGCATATTATCAATGAGACTTGATCAACCTCATTATTAATGTGGAAATGATGAAAATTTGATTCCCATAAAAATTTGTGTTGCATTTTAAATTACTTGTCCTAGAATTTTAGAGTATATGCATAATCATGATTATTTCAGAATTCAGAAAATTCCAGAATATTAAGTTTGAAAAATTCTCTGTAGAAAATTGTCTCGAAAAATTCTAGAAAAATTTGTAGGTAAGTTATTTTACCAGGGGAACCAACAGCCAGAAGTGGGGCACCAGAAGGCCACCAGGGGCCAAAAGAGAGTGTCCCACGCGGCCAGATTCCTTGGCCGCGTGGGACCCACTAACTTGGCCACCTGGGGGTGTTAGGTGAGAGGTCGATGCCCATCTCCTTCCTCTCGACAGAAAACCAGCTCCAGGTATTTTCCCAAAATTTTCCCGTGCACGTTCTTCCTGCTATCCTTGGATCTCCAAGTTTAGGGCAGATTTTTCAAATCTGCTTGGTGGAATTGCTCCTTGGTATGTAACTCCTCCACCCATCCAATTACTTTTTGTTATTATGCTTTGTGTATGAAGTATTTTGCTGTACAAGGTGTCACCTAATATGCTTGAGAAACCCATGGATTTGAGTTTTCTAGTTAATATGGATGCATGATATTGATGTGGAGACTAGCTATGGATGGCTCAATGTTGTTTTAGATTGTTACATCTTAATTTTTGTTGGGTATTATTTTTGTACAGCAAGGTATCATGTTGAACAAGGGTAAGGAATTGCTTGGAATGACTTCAAGACCAAGAAGAAGAGTATTGAGAGTCTCCGAGAATTATGATGACAATCATCTATGGGAGGATAGTGCAGTTTATGCAGGAGAGAAGCTTCGGATTCATGCAACCAAATGGCAAGACCCCTTGTTCTTGACCATTGGGGGATAACAGAGGACTTCAATGCCTTTGTCACTGCGACCGGCTTACTCGAGTTCTCCAACAATCCACGGAATACATATGAAGAGCTCTCGCGGGAATTCCTCTCCACATTTCGGTTCGAGGGCCCTGAGAGCTACAAACACAGTAAGAAGAGTAAGCCACCACCTCCTACCTTTGTCATAAAATTTTCTATGAGAGGAAAGCGTTTTGTTATGTCATTAGAGGAGTTTTGCAAGGCTATTCGAGTAGAAAACACTGGTAGTTGGGATGAGACTAAAGCTGATACTAATAAAGATCTTGTAGCCTTTTGGCGTAGTATTTCTGTGAACGCTCCTGAAAGACTTAATAGGGGTAAATTCACACACATACAGCACCCAGGGTTAAGATATTTTGCCTTGTTCCTTGCGAGAGGATTTCTTGCCAGAGATAACTCTTCTGCTTGCACTGGACCCATGATTTATTTACTTAAATGTGCAAAAGAGAACACACCATGTGAGTATAATTTGGGAGTAATTCTTGCTAGGACTTTGCACTTTGCTGTGAGTAGAAATAATACCGATGAAACTCCTATTTATGCTGGTGCCATTGCTACCTTAGTATATGAGCACATTAAGAACGAGAGAGGATTCAGCGATAACATGGGCACGCGTGTGGAAGAGTCTAAATTACTTGATTTTACTTTACTTTCTCGCATGGAAATGGGGGAGAGACATGGGGAACATTATATATACAGCTATAAGGGCTCTAATGGGCAAAATGTGCCCGTTAGGCTCCCTCGTGTTGACCTTTTTGACAGGACTCTCGGGAAGTGGACCGTGGAGGAAGTGCAACCTCAAGAGGAGCCCCAATATCCAGAAATGCAAAGCTATCAATATGGTTTCACTCCCGGAAGTGGAAGTGGTGGATATGGTTACCACCCAGGATACTAGCTTGATCACAAGCTTGGGGGAGTACTTCTCTCCCTTCCCATTCGTTGTCTTATATCACTTTCATCCTGTTATGTTTTAGTTTCTTGTTGCTAAAATCACAAAAACACAAAAAGATTTTATTTGTTTCTTTTTGCTTATTTGTTTCTGGTCATTTACTTATGTATTCGAAATATAAAAAAACAAAAATATTTTCGTTTTCTTGAATCTAATGCAAAAACGGAGGTGCAGGAATTTCTGATTCTGTTCACTGTTTGATTTTTCATATTTTTTCTGTAACTCCGAATGAGCTAAAATTTTAACCACTGCTGCAACTTTATATGACCTACACACCCGTAAATTATGAAATTATTCTGATGTGTTTAGGTAGGGTAAAAACAGTACTGTATGCAGTAGCATTTTATGGCAGATTTGAGTTTTTACTGCGCAGTTCAAGTTGGGAGAGGAGAACAACAATGATGAGCTGATGTGCATGAAGTGGATGAAAGGTATGACACCTTTGCCGTGCTTATGTGGACTTTTTAATAATAGCAAGTGCGCATGTCATAATTTCTCTAACATCTAGGGAAGTGCTAGCAAATGTTTATCTCCTCCGTGGTTTAGTATGTTATATTATGATGCAAGAGAGATATTATTTAGTGTCAACACTTGGATGTGGATTGAGTAACTGTGGTTCTAAACAAAGGTCTACGCATCCCATTGTGCTTGCTAAACTTGCCAACCAAAGTAAAAGATCTTTTCAAATGATAAACATGAAGTCATATGCTTGACAATCTTAGGGTTGAGAGTTAGCCCATATGTGCTGACACATGCAAAGCTTTCAACGTGTTCTTAATTATATTTAGTTGATATCATGTACTTTTGTCTATGGATGCCTATCACGGGTGAAATAAATGTGGAAACTTAGTAAGTTTAAGGAGTTTGTATAAATGGCTAGAGAGATGCTTTGGGCCGCCAATCTAAGCCATGCATCATTCATGGTGGAAATTTACAGCATAACCATAATGTTCATTCTATGATGCACCTCATAATAAAAAGCTATACCCATAGTAAATAAAAGAGTGCTGAGATTGTTCATTGTCTGTTTGTCTTGTTATTTTGACATGGGCTGGCTTCCATGTCATGAGGCAAGAGGTACCCCTGTAGCAACTCTCAATGACGCTATTAAAATACTTACAATGACCTAAAACTTGAATTTACTCTGTGACCCGAGGTGAGTAACACGTGGTGTAGGTACTCGTATTCACGGGGCATGAGCTTTCAACCTCTAGTTGGTCAAGCATATGAGTCATAATAGGGAATGTTAAATGATTTGATAAAATTGAGAGCAAGGATGTAAGCACAATGAGTTCACTAGTCAACAAAGTAAAGAATCAAGAGATCTCAAAAATCTTGACATGATTCAATCAATAGCGATGCAAGAACCTTTGTTTTCTTCTACAGTTGGGCAAACTCATCCAAGTGCTGACACTTCATGTTATTTCCTTTGTAACAAATATAAATGCTTTAACACCGGTTAGATGCATCTTTGCCAGCAGTTTGTTATTTGTTATGGAAATTATGTTTTGAATACTTGTTGGTATTAAACGGTGTTGTATATGCAATGCAAAGTTCTTGTCAAAGTCTTTTCATCGCTTCTGCACTACGTTTGAGTTGTTCGAGGACAAACAACGAGCTAAGCTTGGGGGAGTTGATGCACCTAAAATGCATCTACTTTTCCAAGCACTTTGCTTCATAATTTGCTCGGAATCTTCCCATATTTGAATAAAACTGCTGAATCTGACGCTGTTTTTAGCAAAGTCTCCTTTCTGGTTGTTTTTGCAGGAAATTAAATCGGGGAAAAATACCACGTCATTTTTTATGGAAAAGAAGGACATCGTGCAAAAGACGGACTCGAGGAGGCGCACGAGGCCCAAAAGAGTGGGCCCCACGCGGTCAGATTCCTTGACCGCGTGGGCCCACCTATCTGGGGCGTCGGGCACCGCCTCTCCCTCGGTCTTCCGCGTACCCCTTCATATAGACGAAAAAGTGGACGCCCTAAGAGGAGGGGAGCTTTCGCGAAACACACCGCCGCCGCCACCACGATCTTCGATTTCGGAGACAGATTGATCCAGGATTTCTCCCCCGGAGGAGGGATCCGGAGGCCGTCTCCACCGCCATCTTCACCGCCTCCATCTCCATCAACCATGAGCTCCCTCACCATCACCATGTGTGAGTAGTCCCCTGTAGGCACATGAGGTGGATGGGGATTGGATGAGATTGATCATGTAATGGTACCCGTTGTTCTAGATCCTAGGGGTTTATCTTGAAGATACTTTTGTATTGTGTTGATGGGCCCGAGTGGCATGATTTCAGTACTGAACTTATTTTGCCCCATCATATATTTGAGTTTGGTATCTATCTGCAAAGTGTATTACCTGCTATTATGTTGAACCTGCGAACCCTAAAAGTGACAGGTAGGGAAAACAAGGGGGAGATGTATTAGTTTGAGGATTCTATGTGTTCATGAAGTGTTAATGCGTTGTTCCGGGCTATTCGAAAGGGTAGACCTTAATTACCTGTAGTTCCAAGTTGGCCCCGGTGAAATGGGCAGGTAGGACAATAGATGTTGTGCAAATTCTCTTGGTTAGTACGCACAACTATTTATGGAACACATACCTACATATATCGGAGTTAGAGATAAGTCCCATTGCTGTTTGTATCTTATTATATGATCAATCTTATTCATGCAACACCCCGCTGTCACCTCGTGCCTACGTTTTAAATCCCTGAGTTGCACTTTCACTTTTTCCGGTGAAAACTGGGAAACCCTTGTTACTACTGCTGTTTTATTTTGCTTGCTTGAATCACCTTACTGCCATCACTATTACTGCTGCAAGTTTATTGATATACAGGTGTGGTTGAGAGTGATGCCTCAATTGCCAAAGTCTTATTGGTATTCTTGTGTTCCTATCGAGTCGAACTATAAATTTGGGTAATACTTCCCAACGAAGATTTCAGCGATCCCCTATACTTGTGGGCATCAATGTGCTAAAAGCTCACCGATCAGCCATTGGGTATTCTCTTGATGATCTTAAAGGTATAAGCCCAGCTCTATGTATGCATAAAATTAATTTGGAGGAAGATGCAAAACCTGTTGTTGATTATCAACGTCGTCTCCATCCAAAAATGAAAGAAGTGGTAAGAAAAGAGGTAATAAGACTTATTGAATCTGGTATCATTTATCCTATAGCTGATAGTAAGTGGGTTAGTCCTGTTCATTGTGTGCCTAAAAAGGGTGGAATGACGGTTGTTCCAAATGATGAGGATGAACTTGTAGCTCAACGCACTGTTGTTGGTTATAGAATGTGTATTGATTTCAGGAAGTTAAACAAAGCAACTCGTAAAGATCATTACCCATTGCCATTTATTGATCAAATGTTAGAAAGGTTATCTAAACACTCTCACTTTTGCTATTTAGATGGTTATTCAGGTTTCTCCCAAATTCCTGTTCATAAAGATGATCAAGAGAAAACCACTTTTACATGTCCATTTGGTACATTTGCTTATAGGAGAATGCCATTCGGTTTGTGCAATGCTCCTGCTACTTTTCAAAGATGCATGAATGCTATATTTGCTGATTATATTGAAAAGATAATGGAAGTCTTTATGGATGATTTTTCTGTGTATGGTACTTCTTCGATAATTGCTTGTTCAACCTTAACAAAGTTTTGCAGCGATGTGAAGACCAACACTTAGTTTTAATTGGGAAAAGTGTCACTTCATGGTTACTGAAGGCATTGTCCTTGGACATCGAATTTCTGGAGAGGAATAGAGGTTGACCCAGCAAAGATAGAAGCTATTGAAAAGCTCCCATTCCCAAGGGATCTCAAAGGTATAAGAAGTTTTCTTGGGCATGCAGGTTTTTACCGTAGGTTTATTAAAGATTTCTCTAAAATATCAAAACCTCTAACCAATCTTTTGCAAAAGGATGTTCCTTTCTCTTTTGATGATGATTGTATTGAGTCCTTTAATATTTTGAAAATGCTTTAATAAGTGCCCTATTATTCAACCACCTGATTGGAATTTGCCTTTTGAAATTATGTGTGATGCTAGTGATTATGCAGTTGGGCTGTTTTGGGCCAACGTGTTGATAAGAAACTGAATGTTATTTATTATGCTAGTAGAACACTTGATGTGCTCAAAGGAATTATGCCACAACTGAAAAAGAATTTTTAGCAGTGCTATTTGCTTGTGACAAGTTTAGACCTTATATTACTGATTCGTCACATTGCATACTGATCATTCTGCTATTAAATACTTAATGCATAAGAAAGATGCTAAGCCTAGATTAATAAGATGGGTACTTCTATTGCAAGAATTTGATTTACACATTGTTGATAGGAAAGGGGAAGATAATCAAGTAGCTGATCATCTTTCTAGAATGGAAAATATACCTGATGATCCTATTCCTATTAATGATAGTTTGCTAATGAACAACTTGCAAACATTAATGTTTCTAGTGCTAAAGTTGCATCTCCATGGTTTGCCAATTATGCAAATTTTATTGTTGGTAAAGTTTTACCTCCACACTTCACTACTCAACAAAGAAAGAAATTCTTTTATGATCTTAGACATTATTTCTGGGATGATCCTTTTCTTTATAAGAAGAGTGTGGATGGTATTATTAGACGTTGTGTACCTGAGTATGAACAACAGGCTATTATAAGAGATTGTCATGACAGTCCCTATGGAGGACATCATGCAGGAGATCGTACAGGTGCAAAGGTATTACAGTCTGGTTTTTATTGGCCTACTTTATTTAAGGATTGTGCTGAATATGTTAAATCTTGTGATAAATGTCAAAGAGTAGGAAATATTGGTAGGAGAAATGAAATGCCTATGAACTATTCCTTACCACTTGAACCATTTGATGTGTGGGGTTTTGACTTTATGGGACCTTTCCCCGAATCAAAGACAAAGCATACTCATATTTTGGTTGCAGTGGATTATGTTACAAAGTGGGTGGAAGCAATTCCAACCAAAAGTGCAGATCATGCCACGGCAATGAAGATGCTTCAGGACATCATTTTCCCCAGGTTTGGTGTTCCTAGGTTTTTAATTACTGATGGTGGTTCTCATTTCTTACATGGTATTCTTAGGAAAACTTTGGCAAAATATGATGTTAACCATAGAATTGCATCACCTTATCATCCCCAAACTAGTGGACAAGTTGAATTAAGTAATAGGGAAATTAAACTCATTTTGGAAAAGACAGTGAATAAGTCTAGGTCTGATTGGCCACTTAAAATTAACGATGCATTATGGGCTTATAGAACTGCTTTTAAAAATCCTATGGGAATGTCTCCTTATAAAATGGTTTATGGAAAAGCTTGTCATTTACCTGTTGAATTAGAACATAAAGCTAGATGGGCTATTAAACAATTGAACTTTGATTTTAAAACTGCTGGAGAGAAGAGAATTCTTGATTTAAACCTACTAGATGAATGGAGAAATGAAGCTTATGAAAGTGCCAGGATGTTTAAAGAAAAAGTTAAGATTTGGCATGACAAGAAAATTAAAAAGAAAGAATTCAAAGTAGGTGATCAAGTGCTATTATACAACTCTCGTTTCAAGTTTTCTGCAGGTAAGTTAGCTTCAAAGTGGCAGGGACCATTAGTGATACAGGAAGTATACCGTTCAGGAGCTATCCGTCTTCATGGTGATATGAAAGGTAAACCTCATGTGGTTAATGGACAACGCCTTAAACATTATATTGCAGGAAAAAGCTTCATTGGAAAGGTGGAGGAATTCATTTTACAGACACCGGAGGAGGTAATTGCAAAGAAGTTTGCAGTTTCAGAAATCCAAAATCAATAAAAGGTAACTTTTACTCTGGAAAGTTTCTCGGAATTGCGTAATATTTTACGGACATCATTTTTTATGGAAATTAACGTGTGGGACAAGAAAACTGGACGTGACGGAGCTTCGAGAAGGAAAAGAGGGGGTCCCACGCGGCCAGATTCCCTGACCGCGTGGGCCCACTCCTTTTGCCCCTCGGAGTCCCGATTCGTCCCGTTTTCGACTCCGACTCTTCGTCTTGCCCTAAAAACCGTCAATATATACCCCGTTTCGTCAATCTAATCTCGTACCGAGAGCTTTCGAGCGTTCTTTGCTTTTGCTGTTTCTGTCTGTCAGGTTTTAGCCATGTCTAGCTCCGGATCCGATCATGAGGGGGAGAGCTTCCCCAAGGGAGGTGTTGTGAACCGCTACCTCAACTCCGTGATGGCACCAATGAAGACCTTGTCCTTCAAGGAGGGCGCGATGCTCATAGAGGAGGTGAAGGCTCCCAAGATCATTGGCACGGTGGAGGAGAGGCTGGAGGACCTGGAACAGAAGATCTTCAGGTATAATACTGTTGTTGAACGCAGCCTTGATGCTCATCACTTCATGAACCTGGAGCTGGAGAAGAAGGTTGAAGAGTACAAGGAGAGGCTGGAGGACTTGGAGAAGAGGTATCTACATGTCACATCTGAGTTGGACAAGCATCAAGCTCTACTGTGGGATGTGGAAAATCAAAACTGTGAGTATGAAGAGCGCTTCAAGAAGATTGCAGCAGCTGCTACCCTCAGGTATAATGATCCACCTAACTCCTTCTACAATGGGAGGCCTTTCCCATGGAAGAGGGCTGAATGGGAGGAAGAATATGAGAAAGAAGAGGCTGCAGCAGAGAAAGCACTGGCAGAACGTCAAGCTTGGGGGAGTTCCACCTAGTCTTTATCTTTACTAGTTTATCATATCTATCTAGTCATGGTGTGTTTTGCTTTTATCATTTAGTTATCAATCTCTTTTAGGCTTGTGTGAGCTCATGGAGCATTATCATGTATCCCTATCTTATGGTTTATCAATGAATATTAAAGTATGGTGTCATCCATGATTCTCTTGTTTGGAGATTTATGGGTAACACTCATGCAAATGAGCGTGGTTTATTTTAGAGGTTTCAGTCACATCTTGCCTTGAATTTAATTAACTTGAGTATGTTGGACAATTGTAGAATCTAGCTCAATATAAATAAGAAAAGAGTGAGTCATTATGACTTGAGAATTAATAAGTTTAAGGTTGAGATATAGTCTTGTAGCATAAAAAGTTGGGAATAGTTAATGAAAAGGATATGAAACACTCTTGTTAGAATCTAGTATCTTTTGAGCAAATTAATGATCATGGATGTGTCAATACTTATGCTTTGTAAAGTGTATGAAAGGAAGGCACCCGAGGATTCGGTTAGCCATGGAAAGTGTGAGATAAAGGTTGTTTGAGCATAAGAACTTGATTGAAACATCCATGACTAAAGTTTGCACTAGTTACTAGTGAAGCAAGGGTGCAAATAATTTTATATCTGTCTTTTCATTTGTCTTCTTTAACTTGTTATCCAATGAGAGTTTATCTTGTCTTTAAACTTCAGTAAAGTATTAAACATTATGATGCTAGCCATAAGAGCAAAAGCATGTTAAAAATAGTGTGATTCAATTGTCCAACATACAATGGTTATTTGCTTTCAAAGTGTAAGGGGTGATTGCTAGAGCTTCTACTTATGCTGCCCTTATGTGTATGAGTTTTAATTCATTAATCTTACATTGCAATTGAATATGATGATGATACAATGCTCGTATTTATTTATCAACCATAAGTCCATTGATGCATGTAATGATCTATGTCCTTACTTACTTGAGGACAAGTAAGGGTTTAAGCTTGGGGGAGTTGATACGTGCATTTTATATCATCATCTATACCACTTATACCACCATATTAGGATGTTATTTGCATTATTATATCATTGTTTTTACATGTTTTAGATGATTTAGGGGACTTTCCTACAAAGTCCCTATTTTTAGTATTTAATTTCTGGGAGGCAGAAAACCTCCTTTTTCGTGTTTTTATTGTTTCAGGAGCTACGAAGGCCCAATTAATAAAAGGAAAATTGCACAGCTGGTTTTTCTTCGGGAGAACACCAGAGGGAAGAAGAAGCAAGCAAGGAAGGCCACGAGGCCCAAAATGGGTGGGCCCACGCGGCCAGATTCCCTGACCGCGTGGGACCCACCAAAAGGAGCCTCGGGCACTTCCTCGCCTGGGGCTTTTTAACGAGGTCTCCGTCTCGCCCGAAAAGTAACGCCCTAATTTTTACGAGACTATCCGAGGTCGCGGCGGCGGCGAAACTCCTGATTCCCTCCGAGGGGGATCAGATCCTGCTGCTCCGGAGCTCCGGAGAAGGGGGAAATCACCGTCATCATCATCACCTCTCCTCCTTGGCGTGGGAGGAGGCCTCTACATCATCACCATCACCAAGACCAGCACCATCTCCATCATCATCTCCGTGATCCACTCCGTCCCCTCGTAGTTTGAGAGTTGCTATACCCTAGATACTTGTCGTGCTCCTATTCATGTTTGTGATTGAGTACTTGTCATTATTTGTTGGGAGTTATACTTTCAGATTGTGTTGTACCATTTATGCCACTGATATCACCATGTTTGCACGTTGTGAGTAGTTCCCGTATGTTCCTGAGGGCATAGGATGAATTGGCAATGATTTATATATGACATGTGTTGGTATTTTGTCTAGTGTTTATCTTTTTGTGTGATTCTATGATGGTGTTGTGCGAACGTCGACTGCACAACACTTCACCTATATGGGCTCATAGGAGAACACCGTAGTGTAATGGCGTGAGGGAGACTTGGGAGGACACGAAAGCCTGAGACCGAATCATTAAGTTACTTTACGGGGTATTAGTATCGGGGACCTAGAGCGTAATGCTATGGTGGGATTTTATATCTTAATAATTCTTGTGCTGTCATTTAATTGGCCACATGATCCATCATAAGGGGTTTAGTCTATTTATTTAGCTGTACCTAATAATAGCTCCGTCCGAAGAAGATTAAAACTAGACAAGATATTCAACGTGTTGTTTAATAAATCTATATGCCTAGCAATATCCATGCCGCCCTCGGGAACGTTTTCCACATATAAGTTACACATCACTTGAGCTTGTCCTCTTACACATAGAGGATTGGGCTTTCTCTCTTTTGAGAGCTTTTACTTGTTACCATTTACCTGCTGCATTGTCACTGTCTTGCAATTATACAATCGAAAATACCAAAAACACTTGCATCTTTTATTGTTTATTTATCATTCTTCTAACCAATACCTTCAGCTCCTCGTGGGTTCGACAACCTTTTCTAATCGAAAGGTACTACAATTGATCTCCTGCACTTGGGAGTCATCAAAGGCCAAGCTCCGTATTGCAACTATGAGATACATGGCCACCAGTATAACAAGGGGTACTACCTAGACGACGACATCTATCCTCGTCGGTGGACATTTGTGAAGATAGTTTGCAACAGTAAAAATCTCACTTCGTCTCGAAAAAGGAGAGTGTTAAAAAGGATGTGGAGCAGACATTTCGTGTGTTCCAAACTCGTTTGTCTATTGTCCGGTACCCTGCTCAAACATGTTCGCTAGATCATATATGCAAGATAATGAATGCTTGTGTTATCATGCATAAAATGATCATGGAGAGAGCACGATGCTTATGGTGTATGATCAGCAATTTGAGTTAACGTGTCGATCCCTCTTGCCGAGCCACATCAATACGTTCCAGTCAATTTTTTAAAATTTCTCGCCATGCATCAGAAAATTTGTGAACTCATCTGCAGCAGCAAGATGATCTAGTCAAAAACTTGTGGGCACTCAAAAGAAAGGAGTAGCTCAAGTGTATACTGTTTCTTAGAACTTGCCGAGTTTAAAATTTATTTGCATAATTTTTTTATGGTTTAATTGTTGTTGGACAAGATGGAACATAACTCAGGAAGCTTCTCCCACCTTGGCCATATGCATAGAAAACCCTGATTTCTACATATAAAAAATGAGGCACATCATCCATCGACCGCACCGACTCTCTTATCGCTGGCAGAGCTTGAATCGGCCCAAAATCTACTATGCCAAGGAAGTCTGATGTTGCCGGAGCTAGCAAGGAGCTGGACCACCAGTCGTGTCCTCCGGCGAGGTGCCAACTGTCCGTGAGCAGCCGCAAATTTTCTCATAACCGTCGCTTCCGCCTGTCGACCACACTGTCCCATCTAGAAAGGGAAAATTACTAGGATTGGAGCAAAATTTGACAAGGAGATTCTCCGCTGCATTGTGCAGATAACATTGCTACACTCCCTTCCCTTAGGCTGTTTGGGGCAGATTCGTTTCGTGAGCAGAGAGAGACACTGGAGTAGACAGATCATTTACCACGAACTCAGAAAAAGGGAGGTCTAATGTGCATACGTGCCATGAAGGAAGAAACTTCGCGAGGCATGTCCCATCTCGTCCCTAGAAACAGAGATGACGGACTACTCCCCTCTGCTCGGTCACTCTACTTTTTTTTTTGAGGCCTCTCTGAGTATACAAGTTGTAGTATCTGATCAGACACACAGGAACACACACCACACGCACACACACCACACGCACACCCCACCTATGTGTCCAAACTAGATCTACATCCTATATCTCCTAACACGTCCTGAGAGACTTATCCGAAGACCAGTGCTTCGGTGACCGACGGGCACGTCGATCTCGCCTGTGGTGCATGACGTTGAGAGGCAGTGAGGTGAGGCACCCTGGAAATATGCTCCCGCTGGGAGTCGATCCTGGGCGGGTAGGTTGGCCACTGCCGAACGCTACCATCGGGCCACTGGCCCGTCCTCACTCGGTCACTCTACTTAACTGTCCCTCCTGCCGCTTGGTCCTTATGTAATGTTAGGAACAAAATGATGATTGAGCATATTTTTTTGAGAACCGGCATCAGAGGACAAGACGGAGCTGGACAACGAGCTAGTTTATGTTGTTGTTTGACCTTTATGTATCAATTTGGCCTCGGTTGTGAGGCATGAACCATTTATTTTAGCTCATCATGCATTGTAAGATTCTGGGTATATATGGCACTGAACCTTGTCATTTGGCTTTATTTATAAAGCTGTGCCATCCTTCCATTTTGCGACCGCTGAGACCCCTAACGAGACTTGTATAGGCTAAATCACAGGGATTTATTTCCATGTCTCTTAAGTTCCAAATATGAGATAGAATTAGATGCGGAGACATGCAACAATCGTGCTCATGTTGCTCGAGCTTTGCATGCAACACTGTGCACCCACGTTTTATCATAGGTAATAGATGTGGGCGTGCTAACTGCTGAACAATTCAGACCCAAAAATGTTCAATCACTCCCTACAGCAACAACCACAACAACTATTTGTACAATACTACTTAATTACCTGATCCTCATATATGCATAGCCTGATACATATTGAAGGGCATACATGATAGAGCATGTACACTCGTGCTTGTAAGTGCTAACATGCAAGGCTGAAGACTCCACACTCTTCTCAACTATGGCTCAAACATGCTTTGGCTGTATATCTTCTCGCTTCTTTGTGGGTTCGGCTTGGAAGGCACTGGGAATTCAAGGTGTACAAAAATACCGTCTACAGGTTGCAGCACTAGATGAAAACGTATCTTTGTACACATACGGCTTCGCTTACTAACTCTTCAATGTACATTTCATCTGTAACCTTGTTCGATCTCATCACTATCCAGCGAGTCCATAGTGCAGCGATAGCACGCACTTTAAATAAGCACAAAAAGTTGTTCTTGATCTTTTGTTTGTCTCGGTCATGCGTTGCTGACTTGCGGCTGACAAAGTCAACAAATAAAGCATCTCTTGCTAGAAACTATTAACATCGGGGTTTTCTCTAATTAAAATCGAGCGAGCATGATTTGCTATCGCGCGTACCCTCTCGGTCACCATCATGCTCGTACCAGCCGGAAATCTACTACACTCTTTGGATGGAAGGCAGGATAATTATCCTAGCGAAGCCCAACATATTTATGATACTTTCATGTTCTACACGTGAAGGTAGCTTAATTAGTCGTTGATGGTCCTTTTTTATAGCTCCTAAGCAATTTGGAGTTGCAATTTGTAAATTTGCCTGTCTATACAACTTCACCTTTCCAACGTAATGCACTTTTATAATTTTTATTGAGATTTTTTTGAAACTTTTAAGTATATTTTTTTTGTAGTTTTAACCGGTTTTCAATAAAATTTGGTTTCCACCAGATATTTTTTGAATCTTTCGCAGTACCTGGGCAAAATGAAGCTGGCTCGGGTCGGGTCGAACAAATCCATCAAGCCGCACCCGACAGCACCCCACCTTCACTGGGTTGCTCAATCTCCTCGCCACCGCCGCCGCCGCCGCTTGGTCCTCGTGCGTCGCCCGAGCTTGCTGCAGCCTCCCCGGCTCCCTATCCTCGCCACCGCTGAGCGCCCCTCACCCGGCTGCCCACTGCCGCAGATCCTCCCCCGCCGCTCACTCCTGTAAGGTACGCTTACGCCCCATCTCACTGCGGATCTGATCCTCTCTAGATCCATTCCCCTTCCGTTACATCAATTACCTGCCTCAAAACAGCTTATTTGGCGCAGCTACTGAAATCTGAATCATTTCGGCGGCTCGATTTGGCGCCTGCGGTCAAATTAAAACAATGATTTAGTGCGTGCGCTAGGTTTAAACAGTGAATTGCTGCCTAAAGAGCTGCCCAACTGATGCCTCTTGGCTGAAAAATCAGACGCCTCTTCGATTTTTATGCGTATCGGATCAGATAGCTCATCAAGCAATCGGCAGTAGCTTTCCGGAAGCAAAAGAGGAGCAATTGTCTGCAGCTCAAGCATTGAGTTGTTTTGTTCTGAACGGAGACAGCTTTGTTCATCACAAAATTATGTTGTTACAATCTCGTAGCAGTATGTCCGACACGCATGAAGAAACACTATCTTACATACCGTACACAACACACCCACACGACATTCTCTTACCTATTTTTTGCAAACTCATGAGCAAACTGATTATCCCCTCACGGCCTGACCTGAAATGTTGGATTTTAACATCGGGCAAGGTATCAGATTGCAGCCTTTTTACGTGTCGAGAACTAGCTCTGTGGTTTACATTTTTTAAAGGGTTATTTGGTTTTCAGTAGTTTCCTTTCATGTGTTAGTGGGCAATGGGAGAATTTGGATAGTTCTGCCCAAACATTGATGTTTCGTTGGGGTTATGTGGCTTTATGCATGTACATTAGTGGATGCCGGTTAGCTGTTTCGGCAAATTCCGCTGCATTTATACAGTGGCTTTTAGTGGCGTCTAGAATAGCATTTTATCGTACTCCTCAAACTATATTCTTCCTTGCCTCATACCTTACCCTCTTATCTATTGTCCCTGGTCAGAAACAATTCAAATGGCAACCCCCGGATCATATGGCAAGAGTCAGGAAATCCGGTCAAAAAGGAAGTGGAAGACAACCACAGACCTCAACTCCCACTTTCGCAGTAACCAACTAGAAAATCCTCGATGTGAAGACAGTACAAGAAAGCACATCACATGCTATAGCTGCGGGGATCAAGGCCACTTCTCGCAAGAGTGCCAATGGAATGGTTCATTCACTGCCTTGCCAAGGAGTTCTGATTTCACACAAGAAAAACTCCTTGTTTCAGAAGACCAATCGTTTCTGGTATTAAACTCGTACCAACAAATTGTAGAAAGCATATGTCATCAGGACCAACTGGATGGGATAATCACCTGTTTGGTTTGCGGCGAGGAAGGACATTACAGTTGTGACTGCCCTATGAAGGATCAGGAGGACAAAGTCATCTGTACACTCTGTAGCAAAAGAGGCCATTGTCATTTGTGGTGTTGCCAGCAGAACAAGTCCGAGAATCGCGCTTGCACCCGCTGTGGAGAAATAGGGCACAGTGCTAGTACACATGGTCTAAGTTGTTCAAGTTGTGATGAATATCATCAGCATGGAGAGTGTCCAATGAGAAAGGTTACATGCCCTTTTTGTGAATGTCAGGATCATTATCTTGCTCAGTGCCCCTTGAATTCAGCATTGATCACTGTGTGTAAGGATCAGAGAGAGCACTTCCAAGCCGCTCTGCGACTTGCACTATCAAAACAAGGCAACACATTATCTACACCTGCCAAGTGTTCCACAGGATCACCTACACCTGCCAATCCTTCCGCAGGATCACAAGTATGTAAGCCTAGATCTGCTAAAAAATCAGCAGGGAAAAAGCCAATATCACCAGGTAAATGTTTTAGCTGTGGTGATGAAGGCCACTATTCCAATTGTTGCCCCTCAAAACCAGGTTTCAAAATAAAAAAACCAAAAGCACTGACCCCAAGCAAGTCCAATCCCATCGCCAATCACTGTCCTCAGAAGTCCGGAGCTACATCCACCAACCTGTCCAGAGAGTTAGAAGCGGGCAGCACAATACCTGCATCCCCAAACCTGTGCAAAGAATTAGAACAACAGGACCCAAGTACTGCTAAACATTTATCAGAAGTGAAACCGACATTGAAAGTTAAATGTTTTAGCTGTGGTGAGGAAGGGCATCGGGCCAAGAGCTGTCCCTTAAAACATCAAGTATTAACCGTCGACAAGCTTAGTCCTTTGGTTACAGTAGACAACGTATCAACAAGTGTTGATATGTTACAATTGCCGTGAAGAAGGCCACTATTCTTATCAATGCTCTCAGAAGCGCCAGAAGCGTCAAAACATTCACACCAAGAGCAGTCTGTAAGGCAAAAAGCTATACCCCTAACGACTACAAATTTCGTTACATTTTCAATCATGCCTAGAAGCAGCTGGAAAAAGAGGTTAGCACTAAGATACAACAAAGGAAGCTCGGAAAGATAGTCACGGAGCTAAGCCAGACCTCCACCTCTTGATGTCCATGCCGCAAAATACTTGCTTCGTAGCACACACTACAACCTTTCATAGACAGAACTGTTGTCTAATTCTTTGTTTTCGATATCTGTCGTTGAAGTTGTAGATATCTATATTTGTTCCAAATTGAGTGAACTTCCAATATGCACACTCCAGTAACATCAAATCTGTATATGATATTATGATATGATCCATATTCGTATGCATTCTCTATTCAGAGCTACGAAAGAAAGCGGGCAGTGCACTATCTGATTCGTTTCCCACCCGTATCAGTAAGCAATAGTGTTGTACATTTTTTGCAGATCAAATAGACTTTGCACTACCTGTCTGCTATCATATCACCCAATCAATTTAATGATACTTGAGTGTTGTATATTTTGCTTCTATGTCTGGTTGCATACCATGCTACCTTCTTTTGTATGACTGAGTGTTCTAGTTGCCAAAACTGACCATGAAGAGTCCAGCACTTAAAGTACCATTGTTTATAATTCTGTAGCAATCGTGTAACAGAACCTTTCACCGATGTATTGCTCATACTGTACTCGAAAACTCTGAATATTGTTATGATGGACTAATAATGGCAAGGTTCTACATTAATCTTGGTCAATGATGATCATGGCTTCATAAGCTATGTGTGTGTATGTCGAGGAAATGGATGTTTCGTTCATGGTTAGCATCTGGAAACAGGATAATAGATACCTGGCTGATGTCGTTGCACCCTGATTGCAGGTTGGAAGGATGAGGAAGGGACTACACCCGCAGATGCAGTGGATCTCTTACGTGACCCAGAGTGGCAGGCTGATCAACATCATTTTTTTTTTGCGAAACACAATACAACGCAGACGCTCATATACGCGCGCACACACTCACCCCTATGAACGCACGCACGCACACTCTACCCTTATGAGCACCTCCGAGAGACTGAGTCGGCGGGTCGAGTCTTGAGATTGACGAAGTCATCACGAGCGTCTCGCTGTCGACGGAAACGTCGCCTCCCACTGAAGAATATTCCGCCTTCCAACCTCATGCCACAGGCAAGTTCTCGGCTGATCAACATCATGATGACCAAGGTGAACCATACGGGCAAAGTGTACCACATGAGGGCAAAGCGCCAGATGGCTCAAAGCCGGGGCAGATCGCAAAGTTCAAACGCCGGTATGAGCAGGAAACCGAGGAAAGGAAAGACAAGTAGGGTGCTGTTTTGCGGGGGAGCTATAGATTCTCCTTAGCTTTTAGCAGATCCTGCATCCGGTTTTAGTTTATGTTATGGGGAATTTTGGTTAATACCTTTTTTTTAGCGCTAGAAATTTTGGTTAATACCTGATGTTCTATATCAGGGACAACTTGGTTTAAACTTCATTGCTCGTTTTACATGTGTCGAGCTTACTTTGTTGCTCTGTTTTAGATAACAAGCGTCCATGAAGTATGGTGTTAACTGGTACTCCATTGTATAAACAGCTGAGTTGTCACTTCATCCTATACACTGTTCAACTTAGTGTTGATCATCTCTTGTACATTGAACTACGAAACGGCTGAGAGGCCACTTCACCCTTGACGCTGTTCAACTCCAAGGACTGCATGTTGCCACTTCGATCCCTACGTATGTGTATGTAGGATCAGTGTTCATCATATCCTGTATATTGAACTATAAATATCAATGAGTATACGAGAAGCACTAGAAAGTGTTTTACAATCTCTCTCTCATTCTTCTCACAATGGAGGTCACTCTTCAGAAGTAAAACGAGAATAAACAATAAGACAACCATAAGCATGTCTAAGAGATCGTAGCTAATTCATGTCTGTCGTTATTGACTCACCATTTCAGTGTCACCCCCTTTATTTTAGAGGCTATTTTCATCACCGATGCATTTGATTTCTTCTCACTAACTGAAAAGGGCAGTTATGAGCATTATCTAATTGTATTTAGATTTATAAGCGATAAATGTAAGATCGAAGGAAGCTAGTGAGTACAAGTGCAGGCGTGAACACCTGCAACCAAAAAACAAGTCCCAGATCGTCCCCCTATCACTATCTGGACTGTTCCTAGCTCGCCCAATGCACCAGCTGCATCGGTTCAGTCACTACAGTTTTTCCATAACTCACAAGTTTTGAATAAGACGCAAATTATTTAGTGAGCACTACATTCAGCACATAAGATTCAGTATGATTTCTTCTTACAATAATGAATGGTTGTGTGCATCACCGGTGCAAAGGCCAGGATATTCCACTTGCCTAAGAAATTCTCAATTCTTAATTTGCTCGTATATTCAACCTGTTAGATTAGAGATCGGTAGGCTATGGCTTAAACAGAGACAAATAAATGTTTGGTCAGTCCTTCTGAGGTGTCCTGATGTCACATGGTTGAATCAGGTACATGGAACACGAAGTTCTAGTGACAATCTTCATAGTTTTTTTTGCTGCACAATTTATATTATAAACGTATTACATTTTTCAAACAGATAAATGCAATATATGACCCATGCTGAATATTGGGTACAAAAACAGTATTTGGGCACATTTAGCCTTTCATTCACTCGTACGGTGGCGGAGCTTGACCATCATAGTAGGGGTGAATTCTTTTTAAAAAAATTCAGAAAATGGTATGCCATTCAGCTCTATAAATAATAAGGCTGTAGCTAGAACTCTATGCTGGTTATCCATAATACTAGAACCGGGGTACCTACGACCAGACCAGCCTACTCTTTGTCTTCCACGGTTTTCTTAGTGACCTTCGAGGAATATTAATTGTCAATCAACTGGCAAAATTTCATCGGGCTACCGAATGCGACGATGACCGGTGCCCATTGCCCATTTTGACCACTTAGGTCATCTCCACTCGTCCCCCAGCGCCCCCCAGGCCGAGAAATAACACCGTTTTAGCCCAAATAGCGCCGTTTCCTCCCAGTCGCCGCCCCCAGGAGCCCAAATAGCGCCGTCTCGACAAAATTTAGCGTCGTTTCACGCCGGCGCACCCAAGCCAAACCCAGCGCACCGGGGTTCGCCGGGGGGGGGGGGGCAAAATGCGCGCGTGGGGCAGACCTGTCGGCGTGACGAGTCTATTTCCCTCCATATTTTGGACCTTTCCCGCCGTTTCGCGCCACATATAGTCTCCCCATCGGCCGATCCCGTCATTTCTCCCTCAGATCTCGCCGACATGGCTCCCAGCAAATTCGCCGGCCGCCGCGCCGCCGCGACCGCTGCCGCTCCCTCTGCCGTGGAGGAGGTGAAGAAGCCGAGGAAGCCTAGGGCGCCAAAGCAGAGGCCGCCGGGCATGACCAACGCCGAGTGGATCTCGGACGAGGCGCGCCGGAAGTCCGAGAACGCGCGCCGCCGGGAGAGGGAGAGGGTGCTGCGGGCCAAGCGCCTGGCAGAGGCTGGCGGCGGCGAAGAAGAGGTGGAAGAATAAGAAGAGGAAGAGGAGATGGCGGTGGAGGAGCCAATCCCGGCTGCGTCTGCGGCTCCGCCGGCCAAGCTGAGGGTTGGCTTCCCTCCTCATCCCCACTTCGCCGGCTGGGCCAGCCAAGCTAGCGTCGCCTCGCCGACCGGCTACTCTCCATCCCCGTCGCCGGAATGAGTGCGTCCCCGCACCAGTACTCCCCTGGGTACGCCGACACCGACCCCCATGGTGGCTTCAACCCCAACATCTCCTTCCCCCACTGCGCTCCTCCGCCGATGATGTACGCCGGCTCGCCGGGCTACACAACCTCGCCGTCGCTTCGCCGCGCCCTACCTTTCGCTCCGCAGGACGCCCGCAACCTGTTCGGCGGACAGCACGCCGACACCTATATGGAGGAGATCATCACCACCGGCTCGATGGCGATGGCGGCATGCCCGGGCTTCCTCTCACAAGGTCGGGAATTTTTCTCACAAAGCGGCGGGGAGGCCGGCGGCGGCGGTTCTGGTGGGAGCGCGGGGGCTGAGGAAGACGGGGAAGAAGAGGCACCGACGGCCGTCGACGAAGAAGAGGCACCGGGCAATGGTGACGAAGCCGGCGGCCGGCGACCCAAGAAGATGCCGAAGCCTGCCGCCGAGCCTCGCCTCAAGTGGACGGCCAAGGAAGATGTTCTCCTCGCCGAAGCATGGAAGACGGTCAGCATGGATGCGATCGTCGGCGCCAACCAGAACATGGACAACTATTGGAAGAGGGTCAAGTCGGCATACGATGAGCACCGAATGATCGATCCCGATTACTCCATGTGCATCGCTCCGCGTGGCGAGAAGGCCATGTCCAACCATTGGGCGAACATCCAAACGGCTTGCAACAAATGGCATGGCATTCAAGAGGAGGTCGCCCTTCGGCCCAAGAGCGGCAACAACTACGAGATGGAGGTGAGCCTTGCCGCCGTGATTTCCTTTTTTACTTCGCCGGTTTGCTCATTCCGGCCGGTTGGTCATGTAGATGGCACGGATGTTCGAGGCGTACCGCAACGACGAGAAGGCGGACTTCAAGTTCCTTGTGGGGACCCCGGACTAGCTGTCCGAAATACCCGATTATGCTTAACACAACGATCCCGTGATCAGTCTGTCGTTGCACATAATCCGAATTGGATACCAAAGTTTACATCCATTACAATACCGAATTAAAAGTCTTACATAGGTGCCTTCATGGGCCAAACCAAAATATCAGCGGAAGCTGCGGCGTAGTAGACATCATATTCTAACGATGACGACCCGACAGGCAGCTGACTTGTGGAGATCCTTAGTTTGCGTAGAAGTCGCCATACTCCTGCTCGGCGTAGTGCTCCTCCTCGTAGTCTGGCTAGGACAATAGCCAGGGACGAAACCAATATGAGTACATTTGAATGTACTCGCAAACTACCCAACATGAGTATGCACTAGTTTTTATCTTACTGTCATACTTTTATTTATTTAAAACATCTCTATATCTTTATTGAAAAAGGTAAGAAGAGTTTTATAACTATCTTTGAAAGAAGTCACCATCTCATTTTGTTTCTCCAACACTCCTCCTTTTTCTGACCATGGCTCACCATGGTCCATTTATTTCAACAACTCATACCACTCCATTTGGTATAGCTGTGTAACACCATCACCATTTCAGTTTCTTTTAAACTTAAAAGCTTTTCCAAAAACTTGCACATGGTCTAGGACAGCCTCCCAACTGTCCATATCCGAGGACTCGGCTATTCGAATAGTTTTACACTCTGCAGAGGTAGCACGCTTTTCCCACATCCATCCGGCAACTCATCGTGTCTGCCACGTCTCGCCATACAAGGTGTATGCGAAGTAAGCCGCCGACCATAGCCTGTCCTTTGCTCATGCTAGTATAGGATCCTACCGCTACGAATTTATCATCCTTTCCATCTACACCCAGTCCAGATTTCCCGTCGGGAAACCTAAGTGTGAGGACTCGTAGTTCTGCCCGGCGAGCGAACCCTTCAATCCTCCCACCAACGTGTTAGGACCCAGGTCAGGGGTAGGTCACCAAACCATCCCCTCATGGAACGAGGTCATCCTCGTTGTTGAGGCATCCCATACTAATATGAGCAAATTATATGACTACGCCCTTTCCCATATGTGGGTAGATGTGGTCGCACAGGGTAAGATTGGTTGTCATAGTACTAGGACACAATGTGCATTTTTCATAAACATCACCATTCTCCACTTCTTTACTTCCACACCGACATCTCGGTATTCCATAACCACACAAGTATTTTCAAAGGAGTTTTGAGTAAACAGTATTTATTTTCCCATCCTATAATTTCATATCAACTATCTTATACTTCTACATAGGTGGCAAAATAGTTTTCATGTACTTGTAAAAAGTTTTCAAAATCATTGGTACTTTTGAATAACCTTTGTGGCGAAATAGATGTATGTAAATGCAAGCTCAGTGAAGTAGCTTGCCTTGCTCGGCAAAGTTCTCGGGCTCTTGTGCTTGCTGATCAAGGTATTCCCCCTCCTCGTAGATTCCGGCAACGTTCTCGTTTAAACGTCAAACAAGCAATGCAAACAATTACTAAACTACTCAAGCAAGCATCACAACATATCAATCATAAACATCACAAATAGTTACTGCACATACCAAACAATACAATTGGGTTTCAAAATAATTGAATTAAACATTATTTAATTACTTCTAAATTATGGCAGAAACTTGTTGAACATGTTTAATTCCACAACTTGAGTTCTGTTGGTCACAAAAATACAAACTAAAATTATATGGAAAGCTACTGATGTGTAGAAGACAACACAATTTGATTTGGATCAATTGGAGTTACTAAACTCCCTGCACATTTGTTTGAATCCAGTAACTAAATAATCAAGTTTTAGCTACCAATTAAGTTTTGTTGATCCTAAAATTAAATACTTTTAGGGGTGACTAAACATGGCTAAATGTGATCTAACAAAATTGGTCCTAATTCATTTGGGTTAACCATTAAACATATTTAAATGTTTGAGTGCAGAAGGGTGTTTAAACTTCAACTTAATACTAAACAATTATTACTGCACAATTAATTCTACCAAAATTAGGAAAGCTAATACATGGCAGTACTAAGCTAACAAAATTGGTTTGGAATTATTTGGACTAACAGAGTATCAGAAACAAACAAGTTTAGAATTTAAACCTTCTGTGGCATTTTAAATATCACTGTTTATTTATTAATCTAAATGAATTGAATCCAATTGGGTTGGTTAAAAAATTTCATAAGCTTTCCAGAACAATTGAGTTTGATTTATTTGGATTCCTAAATCTCGAGATATTGAATTTCAAAGTTGGATCCAGTACTGATTTCACAGAGAAGTTTGAAATTCGAAAATTTCCCTCCTCTGGATAATGTTCAAAATTCTGACTAGTGGGGCCTACGTGTCAGCGGCACTGGGTATGCGAGGGAAAAGAATAAAAGCCTGACGTGTGGGGTCCGCACGTCAGCGGCTCGCTAACGCGAAGGGGTACGCTGCCGTTGGATCTAGATCCAACGGCTCGCGATCGAGTCCATCGGCGACGACCCAGAACGGGCGGCGCCGTGGCTCCGGCGACGGCGAGGTGGAAGGACCTCTCACCTAGGGGGCTCGGGAGGTCGCGGAGATGATGCAGATCGACGGCGGCGGCGTGGGGGAAGCTCCTGGCTGAGTTGCACTTGCTGGGGTGGACTGGTTCGTCGGCGGCGAGCTCCGGAACTTCCTCGGGTACGGGCAGCAACTCCGGCGAGGCTTCACGGCGCGTCTGTGCACGAATAAGATGGCAAAAAGGGCTCGGGTGAGTGCGGGAGAGAAAGCAACACGGTGCAGGGGTTGGGGAAGGAAATGGGGCAGCCTAACGGCGTGGCCACGGTCGCCTTCTACCTCGGACACGGCGAGGTCGCAGACGGACGCGGGCAGCGTGCACGCCCTCCTGGCGGTGCACAGAGGGGAGTGGAGTGGGTGTTGTGCGGTATGGTGTCTGTGGCGAGGCGTGGGGGTGGTTAAATAGGGCAGGGGCCGGCGTACCGTGGACGGAGCGCACGGACAGCGTCCATGGCGCCTCCGGCGGGAGATTTTCCCGATTCCTCGGCGACGCGTGCAAGCAGCTCAAGGAAGAGGGGTCTGGGGGGTCCGGGAGTGAGCTGGGAGCAGCTATGGCGACGGGTGCGTGTCGAGGTGCAGCGGGTGGGGCGAATTTGGCCGGCGCCGTCCGAGCTCTCCACGGCGAGCAACGGGGGACAGGGATCGCGTTGGGGCGAGAGAGGTGCTCGAGCGCGAGCAGAGGGTGCAGAGGCAACGAGCGTGGACGAACGCGAGCAAGGGGGGCCCTGGGGGGCCTGGGAACGGCGACGACGACCATGGCGACACGGCGACGGTGACGGGGAGCTAGGGGTAGGAGACGACGGAGAAATTGCAGAACGCCCCCTGGACTCTTTTTTCTATTTACTTCTAGGTCCCTTTTCTGCTGCTTTTACTCCTTTCTAATTCCAGCAGCATTTCTGGAATTTAATTGGGGTACTTAATCAATTTAGAAAAATTCACAAATATTTGTGAGGCTTCCACATAGCATGTAGTAGCTCCACAAAATTTGGCATTTCAAAATAAAATGTTTTGAATCATTTTTGTTCATAGGGTTTTAATTATGGAATTTTGTTTTATTTCAATTTGATTTTACTTTTGAATTTTTAAAATAGTAAAATATTATTTGAGAGAGAAAGTAGTAAGGATAAAATGGGATTGTTTACATTACCACTCCACTGAATTTTATTGTGAAGGAAAACAATTTCTCACTTGGAGAATTTTTGTGACACTTGTCACATTATTTTCTTGCTTTGTTTTTTCATTTTATTTCTCTTCTTTTCTTCATGTCTTTATTTAGAGCAAGCAACACATAATTAGCAAGAAAAACAACACAAGCAACAATATGAGATCAACACATATAATTAAGCAAAAGTTTTTGTTGGCTCTCATTTTTGGAATAATAATACTGATTAATATTTTTGGGATGTTACAATCCTTCCCCCCTTAAATAAATCTCGTCCCGAGATTTGCTAGGCCTGGGTACTAAAGAGGTCTGGAAATTCGCTTCGAAGATAATCTTCGCGTTCCCAAGTTGCTTCTTCTTCAGAGTGGTTAGTCCACTGGACTTTGTAAAACTTGATCGCACGTCTTCGGGTAACACGAACATCTTCTTCGAGAATTTTGAGGGGTCTCTCACGATAAGTCAGGTCTTGGTTCAGGTCGATGGAGAGGTGGTCGATGTTTTTGAAAACATCAGGCTGGTCAGGAACTTCAAGACACTTCCGGAGCAAGGAAATGTGGAAGACATCATGATAATCTCCTAACTCCGGGGCAATTCCAGCTGATAGGATACTTCTCCTCGACGAGCAATGACCTTGAAGGGTCCAATATACCTTGGCGCTAATTTTCCTTTGACATGGAAACGCTGCATTCCTTTGAGGGGTGTCACTCGGAGATAAACATAATCTCCGACACTGAAAGTGAGATCACGGCGCTTGGTGTCAGCGTAACTCTTCTGACGGGATTGGGCAGTTTTGAGGCGTTCACGAATAAGCTGAACTTGCTCTTCAGCTTCACGGAGGGTATCTGGTCCAAACAATTTGCCTTCTCCGGTATCGGACCAATTCAGGGGGTACGACACTTCTTGCCGTAAAGGGCTTCAAAAGGGGCCATTTGCAGACTGGACTGATAACTGTTGTTGTACGAGAACTCTGCAAACGGAAGACAATCTTCCCACTTGGAACCATAGGATAGAACACATGCGCGAAGCATGTCCTCCAATATCTGGTTCACTCGCTCAGTTTGGCCATCGGTCTGGGGATGATAAGCTGTGCTAAATGCTAACTTGGTTCCGAGGGCTTCATGAAGGGATTTCCAGAATCTTGAGGTGAATTGCGTGCCTCTATCAGATACAATCTTCTTAGGCACACCATGCAGGCTTACTATTCTGGAAATATACAGGTCTGCTAACTGGGCTCCATTGTGAGTGGTCTTGACGGGATAAAATGGCAACCTTGGTCAGTCGATCAACGATGACCCAGATTGAATCATGGCCTCGGTTGGATCTTGGAAGTCCGGTAATAAAATCCATTCCAATCTCATCCCACTTCCACTCGGGAATTTTCAAAGGTTGAAGCAATCCAGCGGGTCGCTGATGTTCAGCCTTGACTCGCTGACAGATATCACACTTGGCTACGAAAGAACCAATCTCTCGCTTCATTCCATGCCACCAAAATCTTTCTCGAAGGTCTTGGTACATTTTGGTTCCGCCGGGGTGGATTGAATAAGGGGTCTCATGGGCCTCCTTCAGGATTAACTCCTTAAGTTCCGTGACATTGGGCACACAGATACGGTCATTGAATTTCAGCACTCCTTCAGCATCTTCGGTAAAACCGGGTGCTTTGCCGAGGGAAATCTTCTTCTAATTCCTTCAATGCTTTCATGATCTTTTTGGGCTTCTTTGATTTGATCCATCAGGGTTGGGGTTAACTCTAAATTGGCGAGATAACCATGGCTAACAAGTTCTAGTCCAAAATCTTCGAACTCTTTGAACAAGGCTGGCTGTTCGGCTTGGATCAGGGCATTCAGGGTGCAAGGTTTGCGACTAAGGGCATCGGCAACTACATTAGCCTTTCCAGGGTGATAATGGATTCCAATATCATAATCCTTGATTAATTCCATCCATCTCCTCTGTCGCAGGTTCAATCTTCTGGGTGAAAATATACTTCAAGCTTTGTGATCGTATAGACCTCACAGCGATGTCCCGCAAGATAGGGACGCCACTTCTTAAGAGCAAAGACTACAGCAGCTAACTCCAAGTCATGGGTTGGGTAATTCTCTTCATGCGGTCGCAACTGCCGGGACAGATACGACACAACTTTGCCTTCTTGCATCAGAACGCAACCAAGTCCGAGGCGTGATGCATCGCAATACACGTCGAAACTCTGGTGACGTCTGGCATAATCAAAATTGGGGCTGAGGTTAGTCTCTTCTTCAGTTCTTGGAAACTATCCTCACACTTCTGAGTCCATTCAAATTTCTTGTCCTTCTTCAACAGTTGGGTCATGGGTTTGGCTATACTGGAAAATCCTTCAACGAACTTGCGGTAATAACCAAGTCCGAGAAAGCTTCGGATTTTCACACTGGTTGGGGATAACCAGTCAAAATGGCTTGTATCTTCTCAGGGTCAACAGAAATTCCTCCAGCAGATACAATATGTCCGAGAAATGCCACTTCACTGAGCCAAAACTCACACTTGCTAAGCTTGGCATACAGCTGGTGCTCTCGGAGGGTCTCCAAAACTAGACGCAGGTGTTCAGCATGCTCTTCTTCGGTCTTGGAATAAATAAGGATGTCATCAAGGAAAACTACCACGAACTTGTCGAGGTACTCCATGAAAATCTTGTTCATGAGATTCATGAAATAGGCTGGGGCATTGGTCAGACCAAAGGACATCACGGTGTATTCAAACAAACCGTAACGGGTGGTGAAGGCGGTCTTGGGAATGTCTGTCTCTCGGATCTTCAACTGATGGTAACCTGTCCGAAGATCGATCTTGAAAAGACTCGGGCTCCGTTCATTTGATCGAACAGATCCTCGATCTTGGGAAGAGGGTACTTGTTTTTAATGGTCACGTCATTCAGCTTGCGATAATCCACACACAGGCGTGTGGTACCGTCTCTCTTGTCCACAAAAATAATGGGTGATCCCCATGGTGAAGCGCTTGGGCGGACAAGACCTTTGCTTAGCATATCAGCCAACTGCTTCTTCAACTCAACCAGTTCTTCCGGATTCATCCGATAAGGCTTTTGGGATATGGGGGATGTCCCTGGGATAAGCTCAATTATGAACTCAATATCCCGGTCTGGCGGCATACCAGGCAATTCTTCTGGGAAAACATCCTTGAACAGGTGAACAACACGGATCTCATCTAGGGCGGGTCGAGCTATGCTCTCATGGCATCCGGGTCTGGTCTGGCTGGTCTCAGATGCATACTCCACTTCAACTCCATCATCAGAAGTGAGAGAAACAGCTCTTCGGGCACAGTCAATACGACCGTGATACTTGGCTAACCAATCCATTCCAAGAATAACATCTATGCCTTGGTTTCCTAAGATAATTAGGTCGGCTGCAAACCTTTCTCCTCCAATTTCTATGGGGGTTTCGGAACACATCTGGTTGGTTTTGGCTAACAGTCCTGGGGTTTGTACCAACATTGGTTTGGGTAAAAGACTCCCGACTAAACCTCCCTTAGAAACAAACTCTTTGGTAATAAACGAATGGGTGGCACCAGAATCAAACAGAACAGTTGCAGGTACTGAGTTGACAAGGAACGTACCCAGCACAACATCTGGCGCTTCTTCAGCCTCTTCAGCATTGATGTGGTGCAGACGGCCTCTGACAACAGCAGCATTCCCGCGGGGTGCGGCATTCTTGCCATTACCATTTCCATTGCGGCCTTGACCATTGTTCGGTGCGGTGCATTGGGGCGCTGGACAGGCTTCTTGGGATTGGGGCATTCTCTGGAGTAGTGTCCTGGGGCGCCGCATTCAAAGCAGACAACCTTGGGGCGGAGATTGAAGTTATTGAAGTTTCCTCCAGAACGGTTATTGTCATTGGGGCGGTTGAAGTTGTTTGGGCGGTTAGGGAAATTGGGGCGTGGAGCTTGGGGTGGACGATAGGCAGGCCTGGGGTTCTGCTGAAAGATACGAGGTTTCTGGCTGCTCGAACCTTCCTGAGCATTCATCCTCCTCTTGCGACCTTCATACATAGACTTGCGCTTGGTCTCCAGCTGGATGGCTTTGTCCACAAGTGACTCCAGATCACGGAAGTCATGGATAACCAGAGCACACTGCAGTTCATCATGAAGTCCACTCATGAAACGCTCCATCTTCTTCTCTTCTTTGTCGGTGTCATCAGGAGCATACCGAGATAAGTCGGTAAACTCATCCAGATAACCGACCACATCTTTACTTCCCTGCCTCAGCTTGCGGAATTCATCCTTCTTCCTCTCAATGAGTCCGTAGGGAATGTGCTTCTTGCGGAACTTCTCCTGGAACTCAGCCCAGTTGATAACATGACCAGCTTGCTGGAGAGCCTTGGTAGTTTCCCACCAAGCTCTTGCAGGTCCAGCGAGATAGTGGGTTGCATACAACACTTTCTCATTTTCTCCCACAGCAGCAACTTCCAGATTGTTGTCGATGGTGCGAAGCCAATCATCGGCCTCCAGTGGGTGAAGTCCCTTGGAATAGGTGGGTGGGTTGGTCTTCTGAAATCGCCTAAGGTAGATCGCTGGTTTCCATCGCCATTGCCATTGCCACCACATTGTTGTTGTTGTTGTTGTTATTGTTGTTGTTGTTGTTGTTGTTGTTGTTGTTGTTATAAGCGGCTGCGAGTTGTGTAGGGCACGAGATGAGCTGGCGCTCTTGCCGGGCATTTTCACGTTCCTCCATGATAAGCGCGAGAAGTTGGGCGGGGGTTGGGTCCGGTGGTGGTGGTGCTGATCCTGATCCTTCCGCATTGCTGCGACGGGGCGGCATCCTGAAGCACACCGGGTATAAGAGGCAAGGCAAGAAAAGTTCGACTAAGGGAAAAGACGATCTCCAAGTGGTTGATTAATTTAAGGATTATATGAAAATATTTCACACAGATCAAACAAGACAAACATACTTATATTTCACAAACATCACATCAAGGAGTTCACATAACACAAGCTTACAACATCAAGCTTACAACATCACCTTACATCTAGGATACATAACATCTGGTTTCCAAAAGAACCACTACTTCGACTCGACTAGCGATAGGGGTCAACCTAATCCTGCGGTAGTGATCAAGTCACTCGCCTACTGAGGTGGAACCTCCAGCTCTAACACGTCAGCATCTGACTGGTAGGGTGGCTCCTCGGGATCCTCCTCCTCGTCCTCGAGAACTGCTCGAGTGGCTCCTCCTCCTCGTCAACTAACTCCTCCTCATCATCCTCCTCCTCACAGTCCATCTCCTCCACGAAGTCATCATCGCCCTCCTCCTCCATCTCGTCAGTATGGTGCTCTAGATCCTCAATCAGCCGTCCTGCTCCGCCACCTTCTTGCGGAGCTGATAGTCTTCCTCAGCTGGGCCCTCTTCCTGAGAAGAGCGACCTTCTCCTCCATCAGCTTCTCCTCGTTCTCGCGAAGCTCAACGAGCGACTCGCGGTCAAAGTGAAGCTGAATCCTAGTGCGCAACAGATCATCCTGAGTGCACTGAAGTAAGAGCTCCATGTCCATGATGTAGCTCCCAAACATCGGGTGGTAAGGGGAAGGAGTAGGGTGTCCGTCGCAGTTGCGCCTCCCGTAGAACCGGAAACGGGAATCTGCCAACTCCGCCTTGTGCTCCTCACAAAGTCGGGCTAGCATCCTCTGTGTGGCAGTACAGAGACCGTCAACCCAGGTGGCCTCCTTGGTGGTGAAGACGAGCGTCCTGGAACTGGGAGACTTGATGTTCCTGCGAACTGACGACTTGATGAGCCAGCTCAGCCTTCCGACACCGTGAACGTCAATCTGAGCTCCCTCAAACTCTGGAGCGGGGCGACCTAACAGCTTGCTCAACTCGAACAAGTCCCTCTCGAACGTCAGCTTGCTGTCCTTCTCAAGCTGAACGAACTCAGTCCAATGGAGTGCCATCTACAATTTTTAACAAAATTTTAAGTTAGTTAGGTGGCAAGTATATCAAAATTTTAAATATAGTAGGACCACAAGTGAGTCAAATTTTAAGCTTAATGAGAGGTGTACAAAATTTTAGGGATACAAAGGAAAATGTAATATTTAATGAGAGTAAGATTTTTCATAAGTAAGAGGATTGGAGATAAGCAGTTTTCAAAAATACTTCATTCCTTTTTCTTTAGAAATTCATCTTTTTGTAACATTTGACTAACGACCTTGCTAACTAAGGTTTCCTAAAGTCAGGATGGCTCTGATACCAAGTCTGTGGGGACCCGGACTAGCTGTCGAAATACCCGATTATGCTTAACACAACGATCCCGTGATCAGTCTGTCGTTGCACATAATCCGAATTGGATACCAAAGTTTACATCCATTACAATACCGAATTAAAAGTCTTACATAGGTGCCTTCATGGGCCAAACCAAAATATCAGCGGAAGCTACGGCGTAGTAGACATCATATTCTAACGATGACGACCCGACAGGCAGCTGACTTGTGGAGATCCTTAGTTTGCGTAGAAGTCGCCATACTCCTGCTCGGCGTAGTGCTCCTCCTCGTAGTCTGGCTAGGACAATAGCCAGGGACGAAACCAATATGAGTACATTTGAATGTACTCGCAAACTACCCAACATGAGTATGCACTAGTTTTTATCTTACTGTCATACTTTTATTTATTTAAAACATCTCTATATCTTTATTGAAAAAGGTAAGAATAGTTTTATAACTATCTTTGAAAGAAGTCACCATCTCATTTTGTTTCTCCAACACTCCTCCTTTTTCTGACCATGGCTCACCATGGTCCATTTATTTCAACAACTCGTACCACTCCATTTGGTATAGCTGTGTAACACCATCACCATTTCAGTTTCTTTTAAATTTAAAAGCTTTTCCAAAAACTTGCACATGGTCTAGGACAGCCTCCCAACTGTCCATATCCGAGGACTCGGCTATTCGAATAGTTTTACACTCTGCAGAGGTAGCACGCTTTTCCCACATCCATCCGGCAACTCATCGTGTCTGCCACGTCTCGCCATACAAGGTGTATGCGAAGTAAGCCGCCGACCATAGCCTGTCCTTTGCTCATGCTAGTATAGGACCCTACCGCTACGAATTTATCATCCTTTCCATCTACACCCAGTCCAGATTCCCCGTCGGGAAACCTAAGTGTGAGGACTCGTAATTCTGCCCGGCGAGCGAACCCTTCAATCCTCCCACCAACGTGTTAGGACCCAGGTCAGGGGTAGGTCACCAAACCATCCCCTCATGGAACGAGGTCATCCTCGTTGTTGAGGCATCCCATACTAATATGAGCAAATTATATGACTACGCCCTTTCCCATATGTGGGTAGATGTGGTCGCACAGGGTAAGATTGGTTGTCATAGTACTAGGACACAATGTGCATTTTTCATAAACATCACCATTCTTTACTTCCACACCGACATCTCGGTATTCCATAACCACACAAGTATTTTCAAAGGAGTTTTGAGTAAACAGTATTTATTTTCCCATCCTATAATTTCATATCAACTATCTTATACTTCTACATAGGTGGCAAAATAGTTTTCATGTACTTGTAAAAAGTTTTCAAAATCATTGGTACTTTTGAATAACTTTTGTGGCGAAATAGATGTATGTAAATGCAAGCTCAGTGAAGTAGCTTGCCTTGCTCGGCAAAGTTCTCGGGCTCTTGTGCTTGCTGATCAAGGTATTCCCCTCCTCGTAGATTCCGGCAACGTTCTCGTCTAAACGTCAAACAAGCAATGCAAACAATTACTAAACTACTCAAGCAAGCATCACAACATATCAATCATAAACATTACAAATAGTTACTGCACATACCAAACAATACAATTTGGTTTCAAAATAATTGAATTAAACATTATTTAATTACTTCTAAATTATGGCAGAAACTTGTTGAACATGTTTAATTCCACAACTTGAGTTCTGTTGGTCACAAAAATACAAACTAAAATTCTATGGAAAGCTACTGATGTGTAGAAGACAACACAATTTGATTTGGATCAATTGGAGTTACTAAACTCCCTACACATTTGTTTGAATCCAGTAACTTAATAATCAAGTTTTAGCTACCAATTAAGTTTTGTTGATCCTAAAATTAAATCCTTTTAGGGGTGACTAAACATGGCTAAATGTGATCTAACAAAATTGGTCATAATTCATTTGGGTTAACCATTAAACATATTTAAATGTTTGAGTGCAGAAGGGTGTTTAAACTTCAACTTAATACTAAACAATTATTACTGCACAATTAATTCTACCAAAATTAGGAAAGCTAATACATGGCATTACTAAGCTAACAAAATTGGTTTGGAATTATTTGGACTAACAGAGTATCAGAAACAAACAAGTTTAGAATTTAAACCTTCTGTGGCATTTTAAATATCACTGTTTATTTATTAATCTAAATGAATTGAATCCAATTGGGTTGGTTAAAAAATTTCATAAGCTTTCCAGAACAATTGAGTTTGATTTATTTGGATTCCTAAATCTCGAGATATTGAATTTCAAAGTTGGATCCAGTACTGATTTCACAGAGAAGTTTGAAATTCGAAAATTTCCCTCCTCTGGATAATGTTCAAAATTCTGACTAGTGGGGCCTACGTGTCAGCGGCACTGGGTATGCGAGGGAAAAGAATAAAAGCCTGACGTGTGGGGTCCGCACGTCAGCGGCTCGCTAACGCGAAGGGGTACGCTGCCGTTGGATCTAGATCCAACGGCTCGCGATCGAGTCCATCGGCGACGACCCAGAACGGGCGGCGCCGTGGCTCCGGCGACGGCGAGGTGGAAGGACCTCTCACCTAGGGGGCTCGGGAGGTCGCGGAGATGATGCAGATCGACGGCGGCGGCGTGGGGGAAGCTCCTGGCTGAGTTGCACTTGCTGGGGTGGACTGGTTCGTCGGCGGCGAGCTCCGGAACTTCCTCGGGTACGGGCAGCAACTCCGGCGAGGCTTCACGGCGCGTCTGTGCACGAATAAGATGGCAAAAAGGGCTCGGGTGAGTGCGGGGAGAGAAAGCAACACGGTGCAGGGGTTGGGGAAGGAAATGGGGCAGCCTAACGGCGTGGCCACGGTCGCCTTCTACCTCGGACACGGCGAGGTCGCAGACGGACGCGGGCAGCGTGCACGCCCTCCTGGCGGTGCACAGATGGGAGTGGAATGGGTGTGGTGCGGTGTGGTGTCTGTGGTGAGGCGTGGGGGTGGTTAAATAGGGCAGGGGCCGGCGTACCGTGGACGGAGCGCACGGACAGCGTCCATGGCGCCTCCGGCAGGAGATTTTCCCGATTCCTCGGCGACGCGTGCAAGCAGCTCAAGGAAGAGGGGTCTGGGGGGTCCGGGAGTGAGCTGGGAGCAGCTATGGCGACGGGTGCGTGTCGAGGTGCAGCGGGTGGGGCGAATTTGGCCGGCGCCGTCCGAGCTCTCCACGGCGAGCAACGGGGGACAGGGATCGCGTTGGGGCGAGAGAGGTGCTCGAGCGCGAGCAGAGGGTGCAGAGGCAACGAGCGTGGACGAACGCGAGCAAGGGGGGCCCTGGGGGGCCTGGGAACGGCGACGACGACCATGGCGACGGTGACGGGGAGCTAGGGGTAGGAGACGACGGCGAAATTGCAGAACGCCCCCTGGACTCTTTTTTCTATTTACTTCTAGGTCCCTTTTCTGCTGCTTTTACTCCTTTCTAATTCCAGCAGCATTTCTGGAATTTAATTGGGGTACTTAATCAATTTAGAAAAATTCACAAATATTTGTGAGGCTTCCACATAGCATGTAGTAGCTCCACAAAATTTGTCATTTCAAAATAAAATGTTTTGAATCATTTTTGTTCATAGGGTTTTGATTATGGAATTTTGTTTTATTTCAATTTGATTTTACTTTTGAATTTTTAAAATAGGTGTAAATTATTATTTGAGAGAGATAAGTAGTAAGGATAAAATGGGAGTGTTTACATTACCACTCCACTGAATTTTATTGTGAAGGAAAACAATTTCTCACTTGGAGAATTTTAGGTGACACTTGTCACATTATTTTCTTGCTTTGTTTTTTTATTTTATTTCTCTTCTTTTCTTCATGTCTTTATTTAGAGCAAGCAACACATAATTAGCAAGAAATAACAACACAAGCAACAATATGAGATCAACACATATAATTAAGCAAAAGTTTTTGTTGGCTCTCATTTTTGGAATAATAATACTGATTAATATTTTTGGGATGTTACATTCCTCCACGTCTTCATCGTCATACAAGGGTGCGACAAGTGGGCGCAAGTTCGGCATACTCTCGGCAAGGGCAAGGTGTACGTCCCGGACGCGCCGGCGGCCGGTGCGGCAGATGGGCGCCCTGACGGCCACAAGAAAGTCAAGGCGGCGAGAGACGCAGCGCCAGCGGCGGCGAAGCTGCAAGCGTCAATCGACACTTGCATCGCCGACGCTCAAACCCACGCCGCGCGAGAGAGGAGAAGACGGAAGCGAGGTGGAAGGCGCTCATGGACAAGGCGGACATCAAGCTCGACCTCCTCAAGACCAACACCGCGGCGAAGAAGAGGAACAACGACCTCGCTTTCCTCATGGGAGGCGACCCAGCGGCGATGGACCCCGAAGTCAGGGCGTGGTTCATGGCACAGCGGCGCGAGATTCTCAGCCAGATCGCCCCGGTCCTGACCCCGACGGCGACTCCGACTCCCAGGTCGGACAGTCCAGCCGACACGAGCTCGGCCACTCCCACGCCACCGCCGAGCACCGAGCCTACCGCCGAGCCGAGCACTATGGCAACTTCGAGCTCTGCCCCTGCTCCGACGACCACGCCCATCGAGCTAGACGATGATGCCGAGGTGTCGCCGGCGACCATTTGATCTGCATATCAGAATGCCGAATGTGGCCGTTTCACCAGATCGCCGAACTGTGGCTTGATTCATTCGCCGAACTATGACTTTTTTGTATGATTGATTGCCGAACTCGGGCTATTTTTGGGGGCGGGAATATGAACTTTCAAATGGTCGAACTGTGTCTTCGCTGGGGCCGAAACGACTGGGAAACGTACCCCCCAGGACCCAAAATAGCGCTGTTGCCCAACGGGAGATATAGGCTTTCTGCGGTAATTCCTGTTATCCAATTTTGCCGTTCTCCAAATGCAAAAATATAAATCTGACATTCGGAAATTTTACTTGCTTATGCACTTCAGCTAGAATCTCCAAGACCAAGCTTTTGTCCACTGCCGCTTCTCTCGCAGCAGGTCTGGTGCCCATTTCGTCCTGTTCCAGGCCGACTAACTGATCCCTGGTCCATTGTCGAATTTGGAAGGAGCGAAATGCTCACATTTTTCAGCAGGTGCATTATCCAATGAATCGCGTCTTCCATGGTTGTAATCTTTGTTTTCTCGACCTCTCTGGTAGTGTATCCTCTCTTTCTACCTTAATGAAGTTCGGCCATAGGCCCTTCGAAAATCTGTACTCTGTACCTAATAATAAAGCAGGGAGCAAGGCTTCCTTCGTTTCGTCCGTCGCCGCGCCTTTTTGCAAAAAAAAACCCTGACAATTTGGGAAATTAACCCGCAGTCCATAGGCCGAAGGAGTCTGTACCACACCGTTTTACAAAAAGATCCCTGACAAATAGGGAAATTAGCCGCTCGAGAACATCGTCGCGTCGTGCCGCCGCTGTGGACCTCCCCGAGCTCGTCTTAGACCACCACCGGCTCGGCCTTGTCGTCCACTTCCTCCTCGACGACTATCGCGTGCTGGAACGCCGTGAACCGAGCGGATCGAGTCCGTCTTCCCCGCCTTCGGCCGCTGGCCGCCGAGGTCGCTCCGGCTAACTCCGATGTTCCCCGGCCTCCCCGACCATTCCCTCGTCCTCCTGGTGAGCCTATGGTCCTCATGGACCACTTTTCCCTCTCCCTCTCGCTCTAACTCGAGCTCCCCATGTAGGCCGCCGCCGTCCGCCGCGTTTGTGGTCGCCGCCGGCGAGCCGGTGACCATTTGGTCCGACCGCCGCCCGTACGACGTCACCCGCGTCGCCCGCGCGTGTGCGCCCTCGCACTCAATCGCCGTCGCCGTGATCAACAGCAGCAACATCTCCATTGATGACGTCAGCAAGTGACGTCATCGTGGGCCCAAGCCGTCAGACTTTTATTCATTTTGATAAATATTTTCAGTAATTATTAAAACTCTGAAATGTGGGTCCCGTTGTCAGAAATTTAAACATTTCCAAAAATTTCAGAAAAATGTCCATAATTGTATAATCCATAACTTTTGATCTGTAATTCAGAAAAATGTGTTTAATATATCAAAATGTTCAGAAAAATATAATCTGTATTGGTATCAAAATTCATGCATATTTAACAAGTTTTAACCATGCTTGTTTAGGAGAACAAAATAACCAATTTATGGATAGGCCGATTTATTGGTTTGAACGACGTGGATTTTTCTCCCGTTGCAACGCACAGGGTTTTTTCCTAGTGGGATGATAAAGGGCGGATATCTCGATCTTGTCACATACACACGAATAAAATGCCTTTCCACCACACTACACAGCTTGCCAAATGTCAATTAGGACCTTTTGTCCTTTTGCGTTTAAGTTTAAATTTAGAGGATATATTTTGAATTGTAGCAACTTTTCTCGGACGGGTGCATATGGAAATTGTGGTTGACGGTTAACGTAAATTCTTGACCGAGAAAAACAATCTTTGGCTTTTGCAGCCACGGAGATTTTTCTTGGACGTGGAAGCTTTATTGAACCCAGACATGTATTTTTAGATAAAAGGCCAGAGCCCAACGTTAAATTAATAACGCTCCGAACGGCGGCATGGATACAAAGTGCTAAACCTAGCTTACACCAACAAACTATACTCACACACACAAGATACATGACAAGCTGGGCATGCAAAGGTGTTTGGCCGAAGTTCGCCCTCGAGGTCAGACCGACACACTGACACACGCTGCACACCATCAACACGGGAAAAGTCGTCGGGCCGAAGCTCACCCTAGAGCCAAGGCCGGCTCACCAGCACACACTGCACACCGCCGAGACCCACCCAAGGTCGACAGAAACAACCACTAGGGGAGCACCATCTCGCCGAGGCACACCAAGGAGGTCCAAACAGAGGAACGCCGGGAGTAAAGATCAAGATACAAGCTTTGCGGGAGGTAGCACGCCGAAGAGACCTCCGCCACCCAACCTCCGGAGAGCTACCCACCGTGAGCTCCAAGGCGGCGTCTTCAAGAAGAGCACGACGCAGAGCGCCGCTACTGCCCTATGCGAGGATATTGGATTTTCACATGGAGCACGTACGTAGGAGGTTAGAGAGACGCCGCAACGACGCCTTCAAGAAGGGGACGACGTCCATGGACGCCACCGCCGCGGCCCGGGAAATATCCTGGGCGAGGGTTTTCCCTCGGCATGACCTCTCCACCTCCCACACAGGGCTAGGGGTGCCGGCGAGATAGCAACCCCACCACTGCCACAAAACACAGCTCACCAGGCACCACGCTGTCCTCACGGCCATGGCCCCAACAGCATCAGAACCAGGGGCTCGCCTGCCAACCCACAAGGTTCCCATCATCCAGGGCCGCCGCCCCGGCGTACCAACTGTTCATAGACAGATTTGAAGTGAAGAACGAGAGACACCGACCGAACCACAACAAAGAGGCATCTAACCTTCAGCGGGGACCCATCCTGCAGACCGTCGACCTATAGCCCCCTCGGCTACAGGCGAGGTCAGATCTGAGGTGCACGGTGGGCTCAAGAGGGCCGCGAAGTGAGGAGTGACCACTTTCTCAACCCAGACATGTGATAAATAGAAATTAATGGGCACGGAGTACGTAATGCTTGATCGAGCCAATAATGTGAGAGATAGTGCTCCCTGCATCCATGGATGCAGTTCTATAAATTGAAAACAATCCAGCACTAGTTTTCAAAAAAATAGAGCAACTAGCATGAAATTTGTGAGCACATCCCATATTTTTTACCATGCTCTAGCAATACAGTTCGATCGTGTTCTTGTCATTCTCACGCATGTTCACTAGTTGGGATTGGGAGGCAACAGGTAACTAAAGAACGGGAAGTTTGACCGGGCGTGTTCGGATCTCCTCCGGCTCCTAGCTTCTAGGTGTTCTAGCCCAGAGCACGACCAAACATGCCAAATCCACGGAGCCAGATCCGCGGAGCAGTGCGATTTCAGTGCACAATTTTTCGAGCAGCTGTTTCGTCGATCCACGAATCACTCTCACGCGGAGCAGCAGCAATTTAAGGAGAAATGTCACCGCTCGGGTGTCCCACTAGTTATAGTTTGCTCAGGCTGTGATTCGACTTCAGCTCTCATGTGCCATCTGTGTTAACTGGTGCTCAAGTTGAGTAGTGAATCAGGAACCTCTACAACGGTCAATGTGCCTTCCACAGCAAGCTCACTGATCTTCACAGTGTAAAGCTGACGATGAGCGACTATAGCTGTTTCATCATGCTATTAACTCTTTATCCTCCGCTAGTGTAGGTCATCATACTCTCCTTCCGACGGCGTGTATAGGCTTTCTTGGAGACGTAGTAGCCAGCCAGTGCTTCATTTACGACCGGTAGCCAAGAAGATGCCCACTCCATCCTCTGTTGATCTTCTTTTGTCACCTCCCTAAGAGCATCACTAGTAGTACCCTCAAACCCTCATAGTAGTTTAAGGGTTGAGAATTGGCATTTTTTGGCACTTTTAAGAGTTGAAAAATAGGGGCAAAGACTAGAACCCTCAAGCCATCCGTGATAAGGGTTGGGC
Organism: Poa pratensis; assembly: GCA_947311845.1. Lineage (NCBI taxonomy): Eukaryota > Viridiplantae > Streptophyta > Magnoliopsida > Poales > Poaceae > Poa > Poa pratensis. The sequence goes on from CAMZMU010000043.1 coordinate 13,635,745, forward strand.
TTGAGGGTTCTAGTCTTTGCCTCAACCCCTACCCTTAAAACTGTCATTTGACATATCACAATTATCACTAGGAAAACACAATCAACCTTGAAACAAACTAGGAAATGATAATCATTGATGCATGGTTTAATAGTTTACATCACAAAATTCATTTTTTCTGAACATTTTGATATATTATTCATAATTTTCTGAATTACCAATTAAAAGATATGAATTTACAAATTTAAATCATATTTTGGAATTTCTGGAAAACAATAAAAAGGAAGTGCTGACATCAGCGTGACGTCAGCAATGGCCACAGCGGCCATTCACCACGGCCTCGACGAATCCACACGCCCGGGAGCGCGTGAGGGAGCGCGTTGGACGCACGGCGACGCGGGTGACCACATGAGGGCGGCGCCGCTCGATTTTGGTCACCGGGGTGGCGCCGGAGACGAAGAATCGCGGCGGACGTCGATGACCTGCACGGCGGCCACGAATTAGACCGCGAGGAAGAGAAGGAAGAGGCCCAGAGGGACCAGAGCCTCACCATGATCACGATGGGATAGACGGCGAGGTCGGGGGATGCCGGAGATGGCCGAATCGGGCGCGGCGGTCCTCGGCCGGAGGCGGAGAAGACGCGCTCGATCCCGACCTTCCCGGGACGCACGGCTAGACGAGGATGGAGACGGGACAGCGGCGGTGCTCGTAGTGCCCGTGGATTTGCCCGGGGAGGCACACAGGGGCGGTGCTCGGCGCGGCGGCCGGCGGCTGTGAGCGCGGCGGCGGCGGGAGGAAGGGGATGGCTCGGAAATTTCCCTCTCGCGCGTTGAAGCTGTAGAATAAGGGCTGGGGTTGTTTCCCCTCTCCAACCCTCACTTTTAGAGGTTGGGAGGGCGACCCGGGGTCCGACCTTCAATTTTTTTTACGGGTTTAGGGGTGTAGAGGTTCTAGTCTTTTCGTTTATTTCATTCCAACCCGTAAAAAAGCAGTTATTTGTGAGGATTTAGGGGTTTGAGGGTACTACTAGACATGCTCTAAGGATGACTCCAACGGGGCGACCAAAACGGACGCGCGTTTGGTCCGCGTTTTGTCCGTTTGGGTCGGGGAACGGACGCGCGTCCGGCCCCTGTCCGCCCCTTTCCTGGCAGTGCGCCCAACGGGGCGACGCATCAAGTCCGCCCGCAAGTTTTTTTTAGAGTTAAAAGGCCATATATGAGCCATTTTCATTCATATATAGGGGGGTGGGCCACAAATGGTCATTTTACATATTATCTAAAAAATAAAAAACTACTATACTTCTTTTTCGTGGGCTACTAATCGTCGTCCCATCGAGAATGACGTAGTCCGGCTGCTGCCAGAGGTGCGCCGGTGGCCTGCCTCGCGGTGGGACGGCGGCCGGCGGCGTGGGCGGCTGCTCCTGCTCCTCGTCCTGCTCCGGGAGCTGGAGCTCCCAGCTCCCGCCATTGAAGGTCCAGCTCCGTCCAAGCAGGCCGGCTGGAAGGGGCGGCGCCTGTGGAAGGTCCACGTCCATGGGCTGCTGCCACCATGGCTCCTCGAGGACCGCGGCCTGCTGCGCCTGCAGGGCCTCCTCCTGCTCCCGGGCGACGGCCTCGAGGATCATGGCCCACCGCTTCTCCTCGTCCTTGATGATGGTCTTCTTCGAGGCCTCGAGTGCGGCGGCGAGATCGTCCTCCACCTCCATCTTCACGGCAGGTGGTGGCGGCGGCGGCAGCGGCGGTGAGCCAATCCTCGAGGACCGCGGCACTGGTGGAGCGTCCCGCCGCGGCATGTGCGGCGGCAGGGCCCAGCGGCTAGACCGCGGCGGCGTCGGTGCCCGCGTGTACAAACCATGACGCCGCAGGGTGTGCTCGCCGCTGAACCACGTGTCCCAGTTGGGGGACGCCGCGGCGTAGGCGGGGTCGTTGCGGAGGGAGGCCGGGAGGCGCGCGCGGCGGTGCTCAACCTCCAGATCCCGGGCGCGGACGCTCGTCGGCATCGGCGGCACCGGGATCCGCTGCGGGTTCAGGTGCCAATGCTCGGGGAGCTTGACATCTGGCCATGGCAGCGGGCATGCGTGCTCCCAGTACCATTCGCAGTCCTCCCTGCGCACGTACACGCGGTCGCGCCGCGCGATCTGGGCGCTCGGCGGCGCGAGCTCGAAGGCGGCGGGGGCCTCTGGCTCCGGGGAAGATGGTGGCGTCGGGGAGGGCGCGCAGAAGCGGCGGCGGCCAGACGACGACCCCGCCTCGCCGTCGTTCTTGGCCTTGCCGAGTCAAGGCCACCGGAGCGGCATTGCGGAGACGGTCGCCGGTGAGGGTTGTGGCTAGGATTGTGGCTAGGGTTTCGGTTGTCGGTGAGGGAGCGGAGTGGGGCAGTGGAGTGGGTGGGGGCTGGCCGTCGCTATCCCCTGGCATTAAAAAGGACTTGGCCAGGGGGAGGCTGACCGGCGCCGTGTCGCTGACAGGTTGGCGCTGGGAGGACCGAACGCGTGGGCGCGCGGATGCGTTTCCAGTCCGCACCCGACGCATCGGTGGCCCAAATTTGGGCCAACAATGGGTCGCGGTGGACAGAAAAACGAAACCTGATCCGTTTGCGTCGCCCCGTTGGGCCGTGGTTTTGGCAAAAACGGACAGGGACGGACCGACGCGGACTCGATGCGTCGGCCCGTTGGAGTCATCCTAATTACCTCCTCTATGGCTTACACAAGGGTAGTGGCGACTTCAGGAAAATGTGTGAGACACACACCTCATAGGTGAGCAACAACTGACCCACACTGTTTAAAAGGAATTATGACGATTTTCATTCCAAGTACACATAACGATAGCGGGAGTACCAAAAGATCTCCGACACATGATTTATTTTTCTTGCAAGTGGAAGATTTATTGAACCCAGACATGTGATAAATAGGAATTAATGGGCACTGAGTACGTAATGCTTGGTCGAAATGTGAGAGATAATGCTACCGGTCCGCATCCATGGATGCAGTTCTATAAATTGAAAACAATCGATTACTGGTTTTCAAAAAGCTAGAGCAACTCGCATGAAATTTGTGAGCACATCGCATATTTTTTTACCATGCCATCAATACATTTCGTGTTCATGTTATGCATCTTCACCAGCTGGGATTGGGAGGCATCGGGTAAATAAGGAACGAGAAGTTTGACCTATCGTGTGTCCCACGAGTAATAGTGCGCTCTGGCTGTGGTTGATCTTCAGCTCTCATTTGTTATCCGGGTTAGTTGATGATACACCTGAGTAGTCTACTAGATAAAGAGTATATATTAATATCGTGGAGATACTAATTACACCTAGCCTATGCAACAACACGTTGCCCTAGCGGCTACACGGATGCACACAACCCTGAATAAAAAAAGAATTACAAAAAAGAAAAGCCTCGCTACAGTGATCTATTCCTTGTAGCAGCCGACCTAACACCACCAAAAATAGTACAAGAAGTCCAGAATCTTCAAAAACGACGCCTCCAAGAAGAAACAGTGCTCAAACACTGTCGTCGCTCTGATCATAGATCATAGGTTTTCACCCTGAAGAAAGTCCACACTCGTAAAAACAATGCCTTTAACAAGGCAATTTCCAGGCACAACCAATTAAGACAAGACCTTAGGTTTTCACCCTGAAAGTTTAGACATCGAACTTCTCTTGTACTGTCGCCCCCTCTTGCCGTTGCCGCTGCTCCAAGTTATGAATCACCAAGGCGATCCCTCATCCCACCATGACTCGAACCACCATTGCTATTACTCAAAACTCGGCTTCCATGCATTCTCCGCACTCTAACTTCACCATGGAACAAAAGACAAGTCCACGATGGCAACAGACTGCAGAGCTTCGCAACGCTTCCTCTGAAACCGAACGGTCAGAATAAAAAATGGCTGCGCGCGACCGAATCCCACCTGATCCGTTAATCTCCAGGCTTAATTTGCCCAATGGAGTTCGCCGGCGGAGCCTTCCGAAACTCGACACTCCGGCCAAATCGATGAAGACATGCATCCCGTAGATCTTCGTCTCGACGTGAGAGGGATCCAGAGACCGTCACCTTTATTCAAACCGAGCCGATGGGACTAAACGGTGGGGAACAGCCCGTCGCCGCCTGACCGGCCGCCGACACCGCCACGGTGCCAAACAACTGGCTCCACCAGGCTTCCCGACGCCGCCTACCGCCACAGCCTTAGGCTCAGGCCCGCACGGACCCAGATGGGCCGCGAAGCCCGGAGCCCCTCGTCTGCAACAGCAGGGACGTCTCCACCGCGCCAGAGCCACGCGCCTCCGTCGTCGACGGCGTCGAGATGCTCGCCGCCGGGAACCGCATCACCTCGCTGCCGTCCGCGCCGAATCCCAGCAGACGCCACCGCCATAGAGCTCGCCGCCTCGCGCGAAGGAGAAGGTCCCGCCGCCGCCGTCCTCCGAGCCTAGTCCACGGAGGCGGCGGCCTCGCGCCGCCGAGAAGAAGCGCCGCCCGAGCCGCCTAGGGTTAGGCGACGCGGGGGCCGGGCGTCCTGAGTTGTCTACCATGGACCTGTAGAACAGCAAGTATGCTAGCGGCAGCATGGTCACAGGTCTTCACAGTGTAACGCCAATGATTTGAGACTATACCTGTCTCACCGTGCTATCAACTCTTAATCCTAGTCTAGTAGGAACAGCATCCTAGTCTCCTTCCCAATGCGTGTCGTAGCCAGCCAGTGCCACAGCTGCTAGCGCATTTATGACCGGAAGCCAGATAGCTCTTTGCCTGTTGGCTGGCCTGCTGTATAAGGACTCTTTTGTTTGGGCTGGCTGGCTGTAGTGCTGTGCAGAAAAGCTGCTGTCTAGGAGAAGCTGCTTTTCTGAGTGGAGGTTTTTGGCAAACTAGCTGGCTGTCTGATTCTTGATTGTGAAATTGTCTGAAACACCCTTTACATTCATAAAAAGTTGTATTGTTGCTGCTTATGTGTAATAAATAACATATGCATCTAAATTCAAATCGAACTTCATATCCATACAATTACGGTTACACTCAGAATATATATTTATCCAAAATACATTTTTCACTACATTATACTCCTCCGTTCCAAAATACTAGACATGGATTTGTCCAAATTCATATGTATCTACATAACAAAACATGTCTAGATACATCCAAATTTAAACAAATACATATCAAGTATTTTTGAATGGATTATTTTCTATATTGCAAATTAATAACAGCCTTCTCCATTGCAAATTAATAACAAGCTATAACACAAAAAACTACACAATTACTAAATGAAATTATTTTCCAATCTAATCGATGTAGTGAGCAAGCATTAGCAAGTGTCTACAATCAGTACGTATGCGCAGTACGAACTACAGAGCTACGGCCAGCAGCGAGTATCCACCAAAACTAGATCAAGAATCACACAGCCAGTACAAATGAACAGCGCGAACTACAGAGCACAAAGCAGGGCCGGCCAAAAAGAGATCAAGCATCACTCGTGTACAGATCGAATCACGGGGTCGGCCGGCCAAAAAAATAGAGAAGATGGAACAACGCAGGTCGGATTTGTCCTCCCCTTGCTGAACTAGATGCGGGCAGGGCCGGTCGGGAGGACGACGCACGAATCCGGCTGCTTGGTCGATCTAAACGGCGAGTTTGTGTAACATTCCAAACTTTGAGAACCTAAAACCTGAGTGAAATTTTCGCTTTTCATTTCTTGTGCATCATGGCATCCTTAATTAAAAATACTCAAGAAAATATAACATTGAAAAACCTTAAATATGAATTGCTTCAATTACAAATTCAAATCAATGAGAGTATTCAAAATTGCAAAACAAAAATACTTTGACATCGTATATTTGTCAAGGAAGTTCCAAAAGTTCCAAAGATAACTTTTACAAACTAGTTTGATTTGTAAAATAAAATAAATGGAGAGAAACTCAAAATGGCCAGTGAGCAATTGCTATTTTATTTTCCTACCAAATGAGTTTCAAATAATCTGGACAAATTAGGGGAGCTTCATATTAATATAAGGAGGCTACCCAATATTTTGCAGTATTTTTGGAGCAGTGTAAGTGCCCCAATTAAATCCCTTTTGCTCACTGCCTTATTTTCAGAATAAGAGAAAAGGAAGAAAAGGACTTAGTTGTGAGGGAAAACAAATGTGCAGGGTGTTCCCTGCAAAACTGTCGTCGTCTCTCTCCTCCCGCACTGGCGCCATGCCGCCGTGCCGCGCTCTCACCGCACCGCGCCGGGGCCCCCTCTCTGCCTCCACCTGCAGGATGAGGAGCACCACGAGGCCGCCCTGCTCCTCCTACCCTATCCACCCGCTCACCTGCTCCCTCGCTCCCCATTTCTTTCTCCCATGAGACCCGAACCTAGCCATGGCCACCGAGCTCACCGCCGTCGATTGAAGCATCTCCGAGCAAATCGAGGACCACAGGAAGCTCCGCCGGGTCCTCTTCTCTGTCCTCGCCGAAGGAATCGAGCCAGGACGCCGTGCAGCTCCGGGAAACGAGCTCTCCGTCCACGCCGTCCGCCGCACTCCGGGCACGATTGCCGTCGATTCCCGGCTTCCCCGTCTTCGCCGAGCCTTCCCACGCATCCAGGGTGAGACTGTGAACCTCCCCGTGCCCTCGTTTGTCTCGCGCGCGTTCCGTGGCCGTAGTTCGCCGTAGCTCGCCGTCGTGTCCTCCGCTCGGATATTCCGACTCGAGCACAGTCGGATTATCCGGAGACCTCCAGTACGTAGCTGCTTCCAGTCCTTAGTGGATTTTCAAGACATCTGTGGCGATCGGATATTCCGAGGTAGCAAAAATCGGATAATCCGAAAATCATCAGTACTCCAGCCCACTGTTCAATTTAAGGTCCTTAGCGTTTTTTCGAGCCAGATGGATCGGATAATCCGATTCCAACATCATCGGATAATCCGATTAACATGTTTCAACACTAATACAAACCCTTCTCAGCTCACTCTTTGGTTTGGATTGCAATGATGTTTAATCACCTAGACACTGCATCTTCACATGATCATGTCATTCATATGCAAGTTAACATTAGGGTTCCATCTATTCTAATCAACAAGCAAAGATGCTACATTACCTAACTCCCCGGTATATTCGAGATGCGCCCCTTTAAGCATCCGAACTCCGTTTTAGTTGAATAGCTTGAATCATCCTCATCTCGGGGATTTAAAATGTCATGCCATCATGTGTTTGCGCATTGCATTTGTTAAAGCATGTGTGGTGATTGATTGTTCTTCCGTGTGTTATGCTTCGATAGATCAAGCAGCCGGGGTTACGCCGCAATACCCCGACGATCCGTACTACCAGCACCTGAACAAGGCAAGCGTAATCCCCCTCTGAGCATGTCTTATCCTATTTTCCGCAAATATTTTCTCCACTATAATATTGCATGCGGTTCCAAATGTCAATTTGATTGGATTAGAGTATCCTATAGTTGCATTAAGTTTCCGATGCCATTACCTGTTTCCCTCCTATTATCCATAGGTTTGTATTGTTGGCCTGAGATACTTAACTATGCTATGTTGATGCTTAGCCATGCTTAGTTAAATGTTTATTCGTCCGATGGATATTTCATGTTGGAAACAGATGTTAAATGTTCAGATGATGGTGGAGAATTGTGGTGACAGTAATAAAATGCTTAAAGGTGGGGATGAGAGGCCACTGTGGTTGTGGTGCTTTGTCTCGTTCTCGCCGCCTAGGTGCGAGTTCTTTACCTCTTGAACCAAGACTGAGCGTGCAACCATGCGTGAGGCCTATGCAATTGCAGGAACCCTATTCGACTAAATAACTTGTGAGGGGCTAGCCAGGGTCCTCTAGTTCGAGCTTCCATTTGCGCGTGCGTGAGATGGTGGTTGAGAATGGGATGAGGATGGTGGTGTTAGGAAAATGAGTGGCCGTGGGGCAGGGTGTTGGAGGCACTGAACCTGTCCTACCGCCACTGATGATCCTGGAAGTCTCGAGCGAGGGAGAAGTCGTCACCGCTCCCACCCAGCCGGCTTTCCCGGAAGAGAGCTAAAGCTAGGCAATGGGCCGGACGGTACGCGTGGCAAACATTGTACACCCCTGCAGGGTTAAATCTTTTCGAAAAGCCGTGTCCACGGTTATGGACGACTTGGGAAAGGACGATAAGATCATAGAAAACTTGAACGGAATGATTAAAACTGAGTACTAAAGGTACTACTCAAGAATGCAAGGTTAGCTTCCTCGAGGGTGATTCGGGGAGGTGCCTTTGTAGAACAGGTACAGTGATGATGGTGGTTGATGATGAGAAAGTGATCAAAGAAAGAGTTACTTCTTACCCCTTTTGAAAATATCTGATTAGTCGATGCCATGGAGTTATGTTTTATAAATAAAATCAGCTTTATGCAAAACAGCCATAAAACTTTGAAAGCCTCATCGAGCTAAAGCTCTATATTTAATCTTGCGAGTTCGTCGAACTCAACGTCGTTTGTTTTGTTTCAGAGGAGGACTTCACCGACCTCGAAGGTGGGTTCTTTGTGGACGTCGACGAGTAGTCTGGGGTTCCCAGGTGGCAGCTTGGGACATCCCGGAACAGCTGGCGTTGATGTTTATCTGTAGGCCTCTTAGGCCATATTTGGATCTTGTTGTTTAGAACAACTTAATTCGCTTCCGCATGTTGTAATGTTGGGTCTGTGACCTCTGGTTGTAATTTGCTATCTTTCTCTATTATAAGAGTTGAACTATAATGCTTTGTGTCGTAGAGTCTGTGATGTGCCAGTTGTTCCACAAGTCTTGATCTCTCTATTATGCATTGATAGTTGTGCCTGTGTTAAGGCATCAATCGGGGTGTTGCGTTGCCGATGATCCATTCCGAGCAACGCCTGCCAAAGGTTTTGGCCGGGGATTGGTAAACCCGTAACCTCCGGTTGTATCGCTTAACCGGTGACACACAGCATCACTGTATAGCAGTCGGGTCGGGGCGCCACAAGTTGGTATCAGAGCAGTACTGCCTGTAGGAAACCCTTCTACTGGTCGACGTTGAGTCTAGTGTTTGTGAAAATATTTTTAACCTAAAAATGAGTTGTGAAAACCATCTTAGGATTCTTTTTACTCCTTATCTGGTTACTCTAATCTCGGAGCAATCTTACCTCGATTTGAGTTAAAGTTTTACTTCTCATCTGTTACTTCAAAATTTAGGATCACGGGTTGGGTTCTACCTTTAGTGTTATGTGTCCGGTTGCTCCCGCTGCGTACAATCCAAATCAACTCAGATGTTTCTACCGAGTCTGATCACTTATTCCTTCGTTGGGTTTTAACCCAAGGACTTGAACAAAGGTCCCGGATTGTGCCAACTAGAGTGTGTTAATCGTGGTTCTTAACATTGAATCTCGCTAGTAGCACATGATGCTGATCTTTGACCCAAGTTCTATCTTGTTGTCCCTTGTTAGTTGTTACACAAGTATTATCGTCCCTAGTCTGTGTACTTGAGTAGACGCTAATGCTATTGTTCAACCATTCGGAGGAAGATACTAACTGTGTCATTGTAAATCTCCAGAATGGCTCGAGGAGGCCGTGGTAACCACAATGATGAGGAACCGCCGCCACCACCCTCGATGGCTCAGGTCTTGATGGCCATTGAGGAGAACCGGGCGCAATGAGCGCTGCTTGAGCAGTTGGTGCAGCAGAATGCACAGAGGAATGGCTGCAACACTCTCACTGAGTTCCTGCGCTCGCAGCCACCCACCTTTGCTGATGCTAAGGAGCCACTGGAAGCTGATGATTGGCTTCGCGCTTGGAGCGCAAGTTCTCCGCGCTGCATGTCCCAGTGGCGAGCAAGTCAACTTCGCCACCTACCTCTTGGTTGGTGCGGCTGGCTGTTGGTGGGAGAGCCATGTGGCATTGTTTCCGGCCAACCATGTCTTCACTTGGGCAGATTTCCGCACTGCCTTCCGTGCGGCTTACATCCCTCAGCCGATCATGGATTTGAAGAGGAGGGAGTTCCTGGATTTGCAACAGGGACGTATGGACCTCCGCACTTATGGTTGTGAATTCAACCATCTCTCTCGTTACGCCCCAAGGGACGTGACCACTGATGCTGACAAGCAAGAGCTGTTCCGCAAGGGTCTTGCGCCGCAGCTCCGCTATGAGTTACTGCCCTTCAAGTTCCAGACCTACCAGGAGCTGTTCAACCAGGCTCTTACTCTTGAGCAGGGAAGGAAGGAACTCGAGGCTTCCAAGAGGCCAGCACACGGGGACCACCAGAGTTCCTCGGGTTCTGAGAGCAAGAAGCGCAGGGTGTTTGTTCCCTACAGCGCTGTGCCGCGTGCTCCATTCATGCCGAGGGCCGCGGGATACAGGCCACCACCTCCGCGCCCCACTACTTCGACACTTGGGTCAAGCGGGAGTGGGTATCGTCCTCAGCTACCTGCTCCACCTGGACTCACTTGCTACACCTGTGGCCAGGCTGGCCACTACTCCAGGGAGTGCCCCCAGAAGGCACCTATCGGGAACCTGCACGAGCCCCTGCCACACCAGCTGGCAAGGCTGGACCTATTGTGCGTGGTCGCCTGAACCACGTCTCTGCTGAAGAAGCTGAAGAGGACCCCGGCGTCCTCATGGGTGAGTTACGAATCAACGGCAATTCAGCTACAGTTTTGTTTGACTCTGGAGCATCGCATTCATTCATATATATAGCGTTTGCAAAAGACCACAAATACCGTTCGAGAAGATGAGCCATCCCTTGGTGATCTCCACACCTGGCTCCAAATGGCAAACCGATGGTGTTACTCCTGAGGTCCAGATTACTATCGGTTACTCGTCTTTCCTTTGCTTTGGTAGCTCTGAGGTCAAGTGGCATTGATGTCATACTGGGCATGAACTGGCTAGCCAAATACCGGGCTAATCTCGACTGTGCTGCCAAGACCATCACCGTGACCACTTCTTCCGGCGACATTTGAGTATTGGTCTGCACTATCAAGACCTCCATCTTCAGTCATCCCTCTCACCGAGATCCTCCTTTGCTTTATGGAAGGCGAATCCCCTCCTGAAATCCAGGACATACACGTGGTGTGTGACTTCCCGGATGTGTTCCCGGAAGAATTGCCTGGCATGCCTCCTGACCGAAGTGTGGAGTTTGTCATAGATCTGCTTCCCGGTACGCTCCGATTTCCAAGAAGCCCTACCGTATGCCGGTGGAAGAGTTGGCTCTGTTGAAAGAGCAAATTGATCAGCTGTTAGCGAAGGATTTCATTCAGCCTAGCAGTTCACCTTGGGGTTGTCCGGTACTCTTTGTCAAGAAGAGGGATTCTACCGTGCCTCGTCTAGTCTCTGACTATAGACCGTTGAATGCGGTGACAATCAAGAACAAGTATCCTATTCCTCGCATCAATGATCTGTTGGATCAGTTAGCTGGTGCAACGGTATTCTCCAAGATGGATCTGAGGTCAGGATACCATCAGATCAAGATCAGAAAGGAGGATATCCCAAAGACGGCATTTGTTACTCGCTATGGCTCATATGAGTATACCGTCATGTCCTTTGGTCTCACCAATGCTCCAGCTACTTTCATGAGGCTCATGAACTCCATCTTCATGGATTATCTCGACAAGTTTGTCGTCATTTACATCGATGACATCCTCGTTTATTCCAAAACCGATGAAGAGCATGCCGAACATCTTCGGTTGGTTCTGACACGACTTCGAGAACACCGCCTCTATGCCAAGTTCTCCAAGTGTGAGTTCTGGTTGGATAATCTTGTCTTCCTTGGTCATGTGATATCCGCTAATGGTGTGGCTGTCATTCCCGACAAGATTCAGTCCATTTGGATTGGAAAACTCCAATGTCAGTCAAGGACATTCGTAGCTTTCTCGGATTGGCAGGTTACTACCGCCGATTCATCGAAGGTTTCTCCAAGATAGCCAAGGCCCTGACTGACCTTCTCAAGAAGGATAAAAAGTTCGTATGGACGGCCGAAGCTGAAGAGAGCTTCAAAACACTGAAAGCCAAACTCACGTCCGCTCCTGTGCTTGTCCTGCCGGACACAAGCAAGGATTTCGTCGTCTTCTGTGACGCCTCTCTGCAAGGCTTGGGCTGTGTGCTAATGCAAGATGGCCATGTGGTGGCATATGCTTCTCGCCAATTGAAGCCGCATGAGCACAACTACCCAACTCATGATCTAGAACTTGCCGCGGTGGTCTATGCTTTGAAGCAATGGAGACCATACCTGTTTGGTAACCGTTGCGAGATTTTCTCGGATCACAAGAGTCTGAAGTACCTCTTCACCCAGCCGGATTTAAATCTCAGGCAAAGGCGTTGGTTGGAGTTAATCAAGGACTATGATGTGAGTCTGAACTATCAACCCGGCAAAGCAAACGTCGTGGCTGACGCGCTAAGTCGGAAGTCCTATTGCAACAATCTGATGATTGAAAAGGCCCAACCTGCCCTTCATGAAGAGTTCTCTCGTTTGAACTAGAAATTGTTCCCTCTGGCTACTTGCAAATCTGGAGATCAAATCTACTCTTGTAGACCAGATTAAGGAAGCTCAAACCGTGACAAGGGTATTCTAAAAATCAAGGAGAACATTGCTAGCGGGAAGGCCAAATGTTTTTCTGTCAATGAATCCGGAGTTGTTTATTTTGGTGACCGCTTGGTAGTGCCAAAGAAACGAAAATTGAGGGAGCTGATCCTCCAAGAAGCTCATGAATCTCCTCTCTCTATTCATCCCGGTAGTACCAAAATGTACCAAGACCTTCGACCACAATTCTGGTGGACTCGGATGAAGAGAAATTGCCAAGTATGTTGCTGAATGCGACACCTGTCGACGGGTAAAGGCTGAACATCAAAGGCCTGCCGGCACTCTTCGCCCTATTGCAGTCCCGAGTGGAAATGGGATGAAATCGGTATGGACTTCATCACCGGGTTTCCCGATCTCAAAAGGGCAACAATGCAATCTGGGTAATCATTGATCGTCTGTCCAAGGTTGCTCACTTCCTACCAGTCCGTGATGATATACGGCGAGTCAACTTGCTGACTTATATATGGCTCGTATTGTTCCATTGCATGGGGTCCCTCTGAGGATCATATCGGACCGTGGAAGTATCTTTGTATCCAATTCTGGCAGAGTTTCCAAACTGCTATGGGGTCCCGTCTCAACTTCAGTACCGCCTACCATCCCAAACTGATGGTCAGACCGAAAGAGTGAACCAAGTTTGGAAGACATGCTTAGGGCATGTGTAATCTCTTTTGGCAAGGGTTGGGAAAAGTATCTCCCTTTCGCGGAGTTCTCCTACAACAATAGCTATCAAGCTAGTCTGGGCATGGCTCCATTCGAGGTTCTGTATGGAAGAAAATGCCGCACTCCGCTAAATTGGTCCGAGACCGGAGAGAGGCACTCTTTGGTCCAGATGTGATCAATGAAGCTGAGGAGAAGGTTAGAATCATACGAGAGAATCTGAAGATTGCTCAGTCTAGGCAGAAGAGCTACTATGATAAGCACCATCAGGAATTCACTATGAAATTGGTGATAAAGCTTATCTCCGCGTCTCTCCCCTTCGTGGCGTTCGCCGCTTCGGTATCAAAGGGAAATTGGCCCCTCGCTACGTTGGCCCTTTCACCGTTCTGGCCAAGCGAGGAGATCTTTCTTATAAGTTGGAGTTACCGGTCATCTTCCAAATGTACATGATGTGTTTCATGTCTCCCAACTTCGCCGTTGCTTCAAAGATCCTATCCATGGAGTCAATCATGAAGAGCTGGATCTCCAGGAAGATCTCACTTATCGCGAGCACCCCATTCGTGTCCTGGATGAAGCCGAAAGAAAGACCCGTAACAAGACTACCAAGTTCCTCAAAGTTCAGTGGTCTCACCATTCCGAGGAGGAAGCAACTTGGGAAAGAGAGTCTAGTATTCATGAGGAGTATCCCGACTTCTTTCCGCAATCTTAGAATCGCGGGACGAGATTCCTGTAAGGGGGGTAGAATTGTAACAGCCCAAAGTTTGAGAACCTAAAAACCTGAGTGAAATTTTCGCTTTTCATTTCTTGTGCATCATGGCATCCTTAATTAAAAATGCTCAAGAAAATATAACATTGAAAAACCTCAAATATGAATTGCTTCAATTACAAATTCAAATCAGTGAGAGTATTCAAACTTGCAAAACAAAAATACTTTGACATCGTATATTTGTCAAGGAAGTTCCAAAAGTTCCAAAGATAACTTTTACAAACTAGTTTGATTTGTAAAATAAAATAAATGGAGAGAAACTCAAAATGGCCAGTGAGCAATTCCTATTTTATTTTCCTACCAATGAGTTTCAAATAATCTGGACAAATTAGGGGAGCTTCATATTAATATAAGGAGGCTACCCAAAATTTTGCAGTATTTTTGGAGCAGTGTAAGTGCCCCAATTAAATCCCTTTTGCTCACTACCTTATTTTCAGAATAAGAGAAAAGGAAGAAAAGGACTTAGTTGTGAGGGAAAACAAATGTGCAGGGGGTTCCCTGCAAAACTGCCGTCGTCTCTCTCCTCCCGGACTGGCGCCATGCCGCCGTGCCGCGCTCTCACCGCACCGCGCCGGGGCCCCCCTCTCTGCCTCCACCTGCAGGAAGAGGAGCACCACGAGGCCGCCCTGCTCCTCCTACCCTATCCACCCGCTCACCTGCTCCCTCGCTCCCCATTTCTTTCTCCCCACGAGACCCGAACCTAGCCATGGCCACCGAGCTCACCGCCGTCGATTGAAGCGTCTCCGAGCAAATCGAGGACCACAGGAAGCTCCGCCGGGTCCTCTTCTCCGTCCTCGCCGAAGGAATCGAGCCAGGACGCCGTGCAGCTTAGGGAAATGAGCTCTCCGTTCACGCCGTCCGCCGCACTCCGGGCACGATTGCCGTCGATTCCCGGCTTCCCCGTCTTCGCCGAGCCTTCCCACGCATCCAGGGTGAGACTGCGAACCTCCCCGTGCCCTCATTTGTCTCGCGCACGTTCCGTGGCCGTAGTTCGCCGTAGCTCGCCGCCGTGTCCTCCGCTCGGATATTCCGACTCGAGCACAGTCGGATTATCCGGAGACCTCCAGTACGTAGCCGCTTCTAGTCCTTAGTGGATTTTCAAGACATCTGTGGCGATCGGATATTCCGAGGTAGCAAAAATCGGATAATCCGAAAATCATCAGTACTCCAGCCCACTGTTCAATTTAAGGTCCTTAGCCATTTTTTTCGAGCCAGATGGATCGGATAATCCGATTCCAACATCATCGGATAATCCGATTAACATGTTTCAACACTAATACAAACCCTTCTCAGCTCACTCTTTGGTTTGGATTGCAATGATGTTTAATCACCTAGACACTGCATCTTCACATGATCATGTCATTCATATGCAAGTTAACATTAGGGTTCCATGTATTCTAATCAACAAGCAAAGATGCTACATTACCTAACTCCCCGGTATATTCGAGATGCGCCCCTTTAAGCATCCGAACTCCGTTTAAGTTGAATAGCTTGAATCATCGTCATCTCGGGGATTTAAAATGTCATGCCATCATGTGTTTGCGCATTGCATTTGTTAAAGCATGTGTGGTGATTGATTGCTTCTTCCCGTGTGTTATGCTTCGATAGATCAAGCAGCCGGGGTTACGCCGCAATACCCCGACGATCCGTATTACCAGCACCCTGAACAAGGCAAGCGTAATCCCCCCTCTGAGCATGTCTTATCCTATTTTCCGCAAATATTTTCTCCACTATAATATTGCATGCGGTTCCAAATGTCAATTTGATTTGGATTAGAGTATCCTATAGTTGCATTAAGTTTCCGATGCCATTACCTGTTTCCCTCCTATTATCCATAGGTTTATATTGTTGGCCTGAGATACTTAACTATGCTATGTTGATGCTTAGCCATGCTTAGTTAAATGTTTATTCGTCCGATGGATATTTCATGTTGGAAACAGATGCTTAAATGTTTGGATGATGGTGGAGAAATTGTGGTGACAGTTGATAAAATGATTAAAGGTGGGGATGATAGGCCACTGTGGTTGTGGTGCTTTGTCTCGTTCTCGTCGTCTAGGTGCGAGTTCTTTACCTCATGAACCAAGACTGAGCGTACAACCATGCGTGAGGCCTATGCAATTGCAGGAACCCTTATTCGACTAAATAACTTGTGAGGGGCTAGCCAGGATCCTCTAGTTTGAGCTTCCATTTGCGTGTGCGTGAAGATGGTTGTTGAGAATGGGATGAGGATGGTGGTGTTAGGAAAATGAGTGTTCGTGGGACAGGGTGTTGGATGCACTGAACCTGTCCTACCGCCACTGATGATCCTGGATAGTCTCGAGCGAGGGAGAAGTCGTCACCACTCCCACCCAGCCGGCTTTCCCCGGAAGAGAGCTAAGAGCTAGGCAATGGGCCGGACGGTACGCGTGGCAAACATTGTACACCCCTGCAGGGTTAAATCTTTTCGAAAAGCCGTGTCCGCGGTTATGGACGACTTGGGAAAGGACGATAAGATCATAGAAAACATGAACGGAATGATTAAAACCTGAGTACTAAAGGTACTACTCAATAATGCAAGGTTAGCTTCCTCGAGGGTGATTCGGGGAGGTGGCTTTGTAGAACCGGTACAGTGATGATGGTGGTTGATGATGAGTAAGGATCAAAAGAAAAGAGTTACTTCTTACCCCTTTTGAAAAATACTCTGTTTAGTCGATGCCATGGAGTTATGTTTTATAAATAAAATCAGCTTTATGCAAACAGGCTTAAAACTTTGAAAGCCTCATCGAGCTAAAGCTCTATATTTAATCTTGCGAGTTCGTCGAACTCAACGTCGTTTGTTTTGTTTTAGAGGAGGACTTCACCGACCTCGAAGGTGGGTTCTTTGTGGACGTCGACGAGTAGTCTGGGTTCCCAGGTGGCAGCTTGGGACATCCCGGAACAGCTGGCGTTGGATGTTTATCTGTAGGCCTCTTAGGCCATATTTTGGATCTTGTTGTTTAGAACAACTTAATTCGCTTCCGCATGTTGTACAGTTGGGTCTGTGACCTCTGGTTGTAATTTTCTATCTTTCTCTATGATAAGAGTTGAACTATAATGCTTTGAGTCGTAGAGTCTGTAATGTGCCAGTTGTTCCACAAGTCTTGATCTCTCTATTATGCATTGATAGTTGTGCCTGTGTTAAGGCATCAATCGGGGTGTTGCGTTGCCGATGATCCATTCCGAGCAACGCCTGCCAAAGGTTTTGGCCGAGGATTGGTAAACCCGTAACCTCCGGTTGTATCGCTTAACGGTAACACACAACATCACTGTATAGCAGTCGGGTCGGGGCGCCACAGTTTGCTTGAGGACGACGAGAGATGGTTGAGGACGGCGGAGAACGGGAGCGTCGGAAGCTCGAGGTGGCGGGGACGAGCTCCGGCAGCGGGGATGGCCAGTCGCCGGCAGGGGAAGGGGGGTGGCGGCGGCTGTGGTGTGGCGCCGCCGAAGAACACGCTCGTCTTTGGCATGCTCGCTCGGGCGAAAAAGAAAAGACCGGGGGTGGTGAGGGGTACGCTCGGTCAGGGACGGGTGGGATTTGGGTTTCCACGTTTCGGCCCGGGTGGCAGTTCGCCTGTAATTACTTGCAAGGACATGGGCAAGGATATCTGCCGCTTCGAAACTCTAGCAGAGAAGCTCGGGAAGCACCTACAGAGGTGCTTTTTCTCATAGGAAGGAAAACGAGGTGCTTCGGCAAAAGCCCACCGCACCGCAGATCCTTTTGGTTCGTTTCGGCTGCTTTTTTCCGTGGAAAGCAGCTAAAAGTCCAAACAAAAGGGCCCTAAATCTGCTAGCACGTGCCATCTCCATCTTGAGCCAGAAATGGAGATTAGATGGATGAATCTCCGACTACTAGAAGAAAACCCAGGGCAACATATTGGCTGGCGCTTTTCAACATATCATGCGACTAGCTACTATCTTGCCCTTATGAGGAATTTATCTACTCAACGGGAAGAAATATAATTATTAATCTAGTTAAATAAAAAAATCCATTGTCGAATATTGAAAGTAAACAAATATTGTTGATTTATCCTTGGCTTTTGTTGTGTGTTTCCGAAAGAACTAAATTTTAGTAGGACCTGTCGATCTGGGGTTTAACCACAAAGGCTCTATATACCGAGTGTGTGTTCGACGCTCGGCAAACACGGCGATTCTGGTACTGAGTGGCCTGAAACCAGTGACGTGTACAATAAACACCCGCAAAATGGGCACGCCACTACTAGGATATTCCTTAGTAGTGATAATTCGATTTACCAAATATTTACAACTTTCCATAAGGACAATACTCACCAATGACATTAAATTGGTTGTAAATGGCAGGGCAGTAATGCAGGCATCGGGTGGAGCTAGCTAGCTGTATAAAAGCAGATTTTTCAGGGGAGCATGCAACTGTGGACGAGCTTCTTCATCAGTCTTCTCCACGTAGCTTAATCTTGCGTCAATGATGCGCGCTCTCTCTCTGCTCTCGCTCCACAAGTTGATGCTAATTAGGATTGGAAGACAATTGAGAATTAAAACGTGTGACATGCTCTTGTACCGTGGCTTCAAACTGAATTGCTCCGGTAGATACTTTGGCATGGTGAGCTTTCGGATCCGCGATATCCACCGGTGTTCGTCTCACTGGATGACGACAGCTGAAAAGTGGTAGAGGTAGCACAAGGACAGGTTTTACCTGGATGTGCCTCCTTTAGACCTACTAGATGACCGGTTGCGCCACTGCGCAGGTGCCGAAAGTAAGACTGTAATATAACCTTAAGTTTTATATATTTTGTGTATATAGTTTTCCTTGTCACATTATCTTTTGCGCTCACGTGTCCATGGTTGCCAAGTCCAGTCCTCACCGCTGCCTTGATCCATCTATCCACGTAGCCGATCTGATCCAACCTAACCTAAGACCTTGTATCAGGCTTGAATTTGTTTTTGTATAAGGCTTGAACTTATTAAAGTAGGAATATAGTCGCCGACGGAACTACAAGGAAATCCATCTCCAAACATAACCATTATAGAATTTAATAATCCATAGTGGAATACAATGAGTAGTCTCCATACATGTCTCATCGGATTTTATAATAAGCCACAAAGTTGGAGGGCAAAGAAGTTACTTCTATTTTAAAATTATATGATTGCATAATATTCTCATCCATAAGAGACATTTTATCGGCAAAGGCATGATAAAATTCATGAACATTTGGTGAAGTAAATATAGCACACACCTTCTTAGAAGGAAATTGCTTATCTTCTATAAAATTTGTACAAAATTACATGGTATCAGAAATTACAGGTCAACGCCTATTTATACACGATCGATCACAAAGTTATGATGGCCTCCAGTTTAAATAAATAACAACACAGAACAATGAGTTCCATTGCTTCTTAAAATGGATGATAGTGATGGTGCAATGACGACAAACTCCAAAACTCGAACATGCAACAACAATTGTGAAAAGAAGCTGATGATGCAAGCCTCTATACATGCATGATTATTTACAGTTACATTAGCCTCCGAGACTAAATAAATAACTGGGCACGTCCTCAGGACCAGACATCATGAATAAACATAAGTTACGAGAAGATCCTAATAAATAGGACATATGTCTCTTCACAATTTTATAGGAAAATGATTGGCACAAGGAGCACATGAACTATAATCTCAATTGATTTTTTCTGAAATCTCTGAACCAAATAGTTGCACAAAATTAAAGAGTGCTAATAGCAGAAGCTATATGTCCACCTACCAAGAATTTATTTTCTCAAGCTGGGAGAACCAGAGTCTGAACAACAATTGTGTGTCGCAATGCATTCTAAGTCTAAAAAGCACGGATGGCCTGTTGGCACAAAGAAACATAGAAGGTATAGAAGAAAGACGACAACAAGTAAATGAGCTGATAAGAACTGTAGTTCTTATTTAAAGTAAAGGAATGAATGAATATTTTGGCTTTTAATTCCTTTCATCATAGAAGTAACAGCTATGGTGCTTAGAGATTAAAGCTTAGGAGAGAAAGTAAAGAAAGTCATGTTGTCTGAGCATAGTCTTGCAGAAAATTTAGCACAATTAAATTCGTATAGAATCTACCATTTTAAGTGCAATAGCGCAACTGTGTTAAATCTTGGTTCTCCTATATTGGCATTCAAATTATTCAAAAAATTCCCCACACCATGTATAGAAGATACTGGACTGCTAAGAAGACACAAGTTCAGATCATTTGAGCACCTTCAAGGCTGACATTATCCGTTGTTTTGCAGAATACAGAAAACTAACACAAATTTTGAGAACTCCATGGCATAAATCGAATGCAAAACAAAGGGCAAGAGAGAATCTGCACCAAATAAATACCTCAACCTAGTGCAGCAGCTATACTGTTTTTGAAATAAATCTGAAACAATATGTAATTTGCAAATTATAGCACTGTGGTCATAGAGCTAGCAATATAACTATTTTCCAACAATAGCGCCACCAGAAGTATAGCAACAGAACAACAAAGTTTTTCTCGAACGGACTTACTTTGAATTAGAGTTCAGTAAAGAAGACATAACCAAAAGAACATGTTAGTTTCAGCATATGATACTCTTCCTTGAACTTCCTACATCTTCTGTAGATGATATGCTTGATACTTGAACTTCCTTGCCTCCATCTTCTGCTTAGATGAAACGCCTACAGTCAAATGGACCGCACATGAGAAGCATCTATGATCAGCAGAACATAAGATATGAAGTCGATCTTCACATCGCTCAGGTATTATGAAGCAACAACTTCCTAACTGCTTGATTTTCACAGTAATCAGCTGAAGATTGAAGTATCAAAAGAAGAAGAATGTATGAGGGCGTTTTTTTATATTTTGCAACTCATTTTCTGACCTGCTTGATTTGCTCTAGCGTTTACCTAAAAATATGTACAAATAAGGGTTTTTGAATAAAGGACGTGCCCAGACAAAGTAATTAGAGCCCAGACAAAGAATAGAGGACGTGCATCGGGTCTTCAGATATATAGACCTTACTAGTCAGTAAGATGGAATGCTTCTAACAGTACATTTGGTGTGAAAAGAACCATTTATTCGTCTAAACAGAAAAATCAAATATATACCATTTCAATCAAGCTTACCTCACCTAGGGCTTGGTGAGCCAATTTGATCTTTCTCCTATTAAAAGAACGTGCATCTGGATTGATGTCTGCATCTTCCTGTGTTATCAAACCCTGGACAAAGGAGCGTACAGATGGTGTAGTGAGATTCCATAAAGAGTGCAAGACATTGTGACACTGCAAAGTGCAAATAAAATAGCCATCAACAAACAGACAATCTGCCAGATAAAGTTGTAAATTAGCAGCCATATACTAACAGAGCATCAATGTTATAGTCTAGTAGACCAACCTAGTACTCCAATGATCTAATCAGCTAAAAGGGGACCAGCAGCAACTATTTTAATCGAATGAGCTAACCTCCAAAGGCCAGCCGCTAGCATCCAATTGCAGCAGCAAGCTAACACCCAAATTGTTTAATCAGCTAACCACAAAGGCCAGCCATATGTATGAGCTAGCATCAAATTGCTAGCAGAAAGCTAACATCCAAGCTAACATACAAGAACAGGGGAGGCGAAGAGAAGAGAGATCGATGGGAGAAGAAAGAGTCGTACCTTGCAGCCCTGCTGGGAGAAGCTTCCCGGAGAGGAGAGGCTGCCCTGAGCCGAGGAAGCTGGCGGAGGCGGAGGAGCAAGCTCATCCAGATCTGGCGGAGGAGCAAGCTGCTTCCGCCTGGGAGGAGAGGTCCTCTCTCTCTCTCTCTCTCTCAATCGATTTTGGACCGGTTTGCTCCTCTCTATCTCTCCCCCTCTCTTTTCACTCACTCTGCGCGCCCAATATCTCATTGGTTTTAAGGCAAAGGGAACACACCAGTTCATTTATGTAGGAAGCAACAAAAAAGAAAATTAGTACACAAGCAGCACTCACGGGCTTTTTAACCAGCCACCACATTATGTATTTCTCTTACTCATATTTGTATAAATAAACTTCAGACATCAGTACACAAGCACCAAGAATAAATAATAAGTAGAAAGCATTGTTTGGATATATGTAGGGAGAAAATGGGAGGATCAGAAACTGAAGCTGCACATCATTGGTACACAAGCACCAAGAACAAATAATAAGTAGAAAGCAATGTTTTGACAATATTTCCATTGGGCTCTTATAGTTTTACATGTAATTCTCACTTCCTTGCCAAAAAACTTTTACATGCTTCCAATTTCGGAAAAAAAGAACTGTAAAATAGGAATATGCTTAAGTGATCAATTGATCATGCACACAAAGTGTAGCTTAGCGATGGTAACTATTGAGCATGCAGTTAGTCAATCTAAAATTCTACAAACGCTAGACTGTGTTTGCTACTATTGATGTGGGATGGCCACTTTCCTGTAGGGTCGTTCTCTCCTGGTTGTTCTGATCTAAAAATGAAAGTGCACATTCCTTAAAGAGCTATGTAGCAGCCCATTAATTGAACTGAATACTACACAACCATACCAACGGGTTGTCTGAACCGAATACTGCCGGAACCATAACCGAATACTTTGGATTTGCTGAACCATAACCGAATACTTTGGATTTGCTGAACAGAGCCGAATCCACAAGACAAGCATCAGGAAGAAAAACTATCAGCACTTATTGAAAGAGGCGGTGATAACATCAGTTTAGATAACATGTGAGGCAAATGAATTATTTCAGGATACATGGAACATAGACAGCCAACAAAAAATCATTGAATCATAATGCCTTCTTTAAAAAAAATATGCAGTTTGAGAACAAACCTAAGAAAAATCCTTGGAACACCGTAAGAACCTTCACAGGAAGAGAGAAGTACTCACTGCAACCTGTATGCGAAGAAAAAATACAATTGGTTTGATGACTTTAATCTGAACCGAAATAAACAAAACAACAAGGTGGGAGAATCCAATATACTTTAGCAACTATCATGTCTCGAAAATCACAGTTAAATGTGTTTATTTATTCTCAACTAAATCAAGTAGCGCCATTTTTATCTTTCTATTTCATATTACAATGTGCAGTTTAGAACTGAAGATGAAGAAAAGGTTCAAGCAATGACCTGTGGGCTATTCCAATTAATCTGGTCAGCCTTCTCATAATTCAGTATTGCCTGCATCAAAGGGGATATTGATAAATTGCATGCTATCAAATTTGATAAACAAAACAACAAGCAGCGGGATAAGGAAGAGAGCTGACCAGCAGAAGGACGGTGATCACAAACTGGAAAATATTGCTGTGCAAACTGCAGACACAAATAAACTTGTGAGACAATTCAGCTGTAAATGTGCAGCCATATAAGCAAGACAATCAGCAGGCGCATGTGAGAAGCATTACCAAATATAGATAAGAGTTAGTTCAGGCACGTAGCAATGATTTAGATGCAGCTGGATAATGAGCAAGACAATAGCAGGCGAAACAGAAGCTGCGCTAGAGGTCGCAGATGCTATCCCTGGAACCGGTGACACATCAGGTTGAACCTGCAAAATATGGAAGATACAAAATCGCTCAAGATTACTACCATGATCCAACAACAAAAAAATCTAAATGAGTGGCAATACACATCACTTGATCTAACCAACAAAATAGCTCATATAAGAACTTCCCTCAAATAAGTTGAGCTAACCAACAAATAGCACAGGTCAACCATATAAATATTTCTTTGGATCATACAATTTATACCAAGCAAACCGTTCTGTACATGTACAGTGGTTACAATTAAGCTGTCACAATCAATCATGTACAAACCTAGATAATACAGAATAATACAAGTATAAAAGATGAAGAATTGTAATTCTGGAACAACAGAAACAAACGGTCGGTGCAAAAGATGAAGAATTGTAATTATGAAACAATATAAATAAAGGGAAGGAGAAGCTCACCTTGGCATCTTGACTGACGAGCATCGCTTCCCGCTGCCTGCTAGGCTAAATCATGCTTCAATTCATACAAAGCTAAACATCAGCAGCAACAAAGGTAAACATCTGGTTGCTCATCTCCTTGTGTTTGCCCAATCAAACTTGCTGCTAGCTGCAAGGAAGAAGCACATGAAGCTCATGACCAGGCCTGCTGCTAGCTGTAAGGAGAAGGTACTTCAAGCTCACTACCCATGGCCGACAACAAAATCGAATTACTACATGTTGGGTTGATTTGTTATGCCAAACAAAAATAATCAATAACACCACCAGGTGGAGGAGCAGGGCAAGAAGCAGAACATACCAGCGCAGATGTATGCGTGGATGCTGAGGACCATGGTCGGCCTAACCAAGAGCAGAGAGGAAAAAGAGCAGGATGTTCGACAAGGAAATGGAAGCAGGGCCTTCCTCCTACCGAGGCCTCTACTCCTTCCGCCGAGGCGAAGGCTCGCTGCCTCTGGGCAGCCACCGAACTCCACCTCCGCCCGAGAGGCCGGGCCTGCAGGCCACCTCCCTCACCGGGACAGCCTCTCCTCCGTCCTCCTCCCCGTCGCCAAAGCAAGGGGCACTCTCCTCCGTTCCTATTCATCCAAACGAGTGAATATGGCATGAACCAATGAACACTACAACATCAGGCTAGCTACAAAATTCAACCATACTCAATAGTAACCACAAAATTATATTCATGGCATGTAGAAAGGAAACCAAAAGATAAATCCTGATAAAGTTGAAGATAATTACTGACCCAACACATCTAAAATTATCAACATGAAACTGCCCACGTTTCTGTCCCTAAGCAGACCAAAGGTTCCACCTCCTCTGCCACCAATCCACACCAAGATCAGTACCTGCAAAACAAAGTAGACAGCACATAAACAATACATTGGCCAAAATAGACCCAATAAATCCATGAACCAAAAATATCCAGGAAATAAACACCCAACAAGCAGCCAAAATAGAGCCAGAAAATCCAACGGAGCAGCAAGTCCAAAAGAACAAACCAAAAGATGAACAAGAGATGGGAGAACGTCAAATTTAGTAAATCAATAATGCAGTGATTGATTTAGATACCTCAATGAAGACACATGGTCTAGCTGAGCCTCAGTGGCTAAGTGTCGGTGGTAGACATGATGATCTAGGCATAGCCATCCACGTTGTTTGTGTTGTTGTCGGTGGCACCCCTGTTCAGTTTAGGACAAAAAGGGCATAAATACACTGAAGTAAATACTCTCTTATAAATTATAATCAATACCCAAACCATTTCTTGAAACATTGGGATACTTCTTTTTACAAGATAACTTGACTATCACAATCCTCAACTTTCATAAGTGACATAGCCTTATATCAAACATATGGAAATGAAATAAAAGCCCTACATTATTAAAGGACTTCTGTTTATTATTTGTGGCCTCGGTCTGCAGAAAACACACTACCTGATAATCATAGTTAGGAAGAACTTTCTCAAAGGAAGAATACAGAGCGACTATTTGTATCACAACACAAAAAGATATTACAAAATAGGCTTGATCATTAGCAACATCCATCCAAGCTTGAACTAAACTTGAGCCTTGCTGAAGAACCAATCAATTCATCCATCATGCATGGAAAGTAACCCACAGTGCCAGAATCTTCAAATAAATCACTATATGGTGCTGGGGCATGACAATCATACTACATGGAGCTGGTATTATGTCTGTGAGTACTCACCTCATAATTCCAAATGTTAAGATCTATCAGCCCAACAACTATTTTAGACGCAAGATTCACCATCACACTGACCTGAAGGCGAGACCAGAAAACTGTGGAGTTTTGGGGGTTCGAGAACAACAAATTAAATTAAAAGAGAACTGGACCTTCTGTGCTCATATACCTTATATCCACTAACTGGATCCTTCTATCTGAACATAAACCAATATAAGCCTAAAATACAATGACACCTTTCTCTCCATAAATAAATCCTTCAAGACTAATTTCTTCACATAGTATTTAAACAAATTAAGAATGAACCACAGTGTGTGTTACAACATCAAGTAGTCCATTTTTATGCAAGCTTTCTTTTTGTCACCAATTAGAACTAAGTCGCTGAAATAAAAGAATAAAGACCAGCTTCCATAGAGAAAACTTCTAACTAAGTCACTAAAGCAAATCAATTCAAGAGATAAATGAATACACAGAATCAATCTGTCATGTCTCTTCAACAGCAAGTTAGCAACAGATACCACACAAGAGGATGAGACATGAGGAGGGAGAGGAAGGATCGTTACCCTTTGCCTTCTTGTCGAGTAGACTGTCGAAGCACACGTGACTGCTCCAATCCCCTTGCCCTGCTTGTTGAGCTTGTCATCACCACCGTGAGTCGGTTGTTCCGCCGGTGAGGATGGATTCGATAATGCTCGTTAACCTTTCAAGTGGGAGAAAATGCAGCATATAGTCAAATATTTAAAGCGCAAACCAACTGTTGAGAATACATGGCACGAGACTTTTTTTAACTTCTCCTGGTTGTATTTTGAATCAGATAAGAATATGAGAAGAAAATACAAATGCAGCAAGTATGCATTCCGTTAACATCATTTGCTTGCCCACGTTCCATCGTCCATACATAGTAAATAAATAAAAACACTTGAGGTGGTACATCATATATAAGATCGAATCTAATTACCTGACACGAGATCCGATTCCACGACTAGCTGCAAAAACATTCAGACAAAGTCCCTCTTCGATCTGCACAGTACTGAAACATGTCAATCCTCTTACAATAATACATCATAACAGCAGTTCATCAAGTTTTAACTGAAATTTAATATCAGATGAGAAAATGGCTTGCCTTACTCCATCCCTGGAGCCGTGCAAGCTCCCGCTTGGACCTGTAGAGTCGAGAACAAACACCCAAAGTATCAAAGAAACAAACAGCGAAGCAGCCAAAATAGATAAAAAAAAATCCAAAGCAGCAGCAGAGTCGAGAAGAAAAAACTCACATCATCTTCCTCTCCCGTGGTGCAGCACCATGGAGGAGGGAACTGAAGCATGGCGGGAGGAGAAAGGGCAGAGACAGGCAGAGGCGAATCCGCCTCCATGCCTTTCAGCCACCATGGCTCCATAGCACGAGCCTCTGCTGAGCTGCGCATCGCGCCGGAGGGAGAGGCGAGAAGCAGCGCGGCCCTCCCCTGCCTTCCCCCGCCGCCGCCAGCCGACTCTTGCGCCTACCGCCGCCACTCGCCTCCCACGGGTACCGCCACCACCCGTGCCTCCGACTTCGGCGCATGGAACTGGTCGCGCCCGGCTCAACCTTCGCTGCACCGGCAGCGAGCGCTGAGAGGAGGAGGAGGAGCGACGCGGGGAGGAGAGGAGAGGACAAGGGAGGCGGCTCGGCTGCAGAGAGAGATGGCGCCGTGTGGAGGGTGGATTGGCCCGGAGCCGACGTCCTTGCAGTCGCCGCCGTGCGGCCGGCCGCTTGCCGCCGCCCTGGCTGGCCCGGCCGCTGCCGCCATGCCCGGCCACCGCCGTCACCCTGTCCGACCGCCGCCAGAAGAGGGGATTGGGGGAGAGAGACGCTAGGGATTGGGCGTTGGTGTTCTCTGCCCTTTCGCGGCGTGAAGAGACGCACGCGGGGCATCAGTGCATCACTTGCCCTTTCGCGGCGCGACAGTAAAACACAGGAAAGAAAGGGCGACGCGGGCGACGCGCTGTAGGTGGACCCGCCCCGGCGCAAACCCCACATGTCATGGACTGCCGTGTGTGCCAGCGAGTGAAAACCGGAAAAAAACGACGATCCAACGGCCAGGGGTGATTGGACGGTGGGAACGGACGGTCCAGATAGTCTGCCTAAGCTACAGTAACACGGTTGTGGACACTCCATGGATGTGGTTGTCATTTATAGGTTTAATGTGTGTAGAAAGCGAACCATAGAGGTCAATGAGTCGATTCGATACATATTCATCGGTTCAGTTCATCTGATAGCAAAAGCGAACCAATACTTTGGTTCGGTTCCAACTTCTATTCTATTAATTAAGTAGGGTTTGCTCAACTGCATGCAACATGCAAAACAGTGGAAAGTTGTAGGCAGCATGCAATCAGCGGGTCAATATCCCTGTCCAAAGCGAACCTCGATTCGTACTCTGCCACATTTTTTCTTTTAATAGAATCCACATAGTGTATGGTCTTATCGTTGTACATGTGCAGATGTGTTTGTCGGCCAAAAGATACTTGATACGTGGTTCCCTTCATATAGTGATGCAGTGTGTTCTTCAAGCTGGATGAAAACACCGAGTATGTGATCTCCGGATAGGATATTGCCGAATAGTACTTGTTAGAAGGGGCTATTCCTTTTTTTTTTTTTTTGAAGGGAGTTCGTGATCCTCAGAGTACAACACACACGCACCACACGAACAGAGGCAAAGAAGAACACACACCCCAGCGACGCCGGGATCCACCACACAGCAAACCTGATTCACCCACCAGCAGCACGCCGCCGGGGAGGAAGGAGGCAAGCACGCCGCGCTCCGTAGCCAGTAGCCCGAACAACCTTGTTGAGCAGCCGCATAAGCCATCCGGCGCAAGCACCGCAATCTTGCCGATGAACGAGCTTCGGCTTCGGGCCACCGCCAGCACCACCCTTCTTCCACACGCCCCACCCAGCTCGCCGGCGGAGAGGAACCACCCGCCTGCAAACTCCCACAGAGTTGTCTTCATCCTCGCCGGCCTGAAAAGAGGACGAAGGACAGCAAAAAGCTGCGGGATCCAAAGATCCGCAGCGCCCAAAAGTCGCCCGCGCCGCGGCGAAGCTCCGGAGAGCGCCACCGCCAGAGAGGAAGCACGACGACCACCACCTAGCCACCGACACCATCGCCGCCTCCCCGACGCCGCCGGTGGACCTCTACCACGACCTACACTATATACAGGCCGGGATCCGGGGATCCCCCACCCTCCCGCCGCCGGAGCGGCCGACGGAGGGGAGGAATCCCGCGGATCCGCGGCGAGCGAGGTGGCCGGACGGAGGAGCTTCAAAAATCGCCTGTCCCGAACAGTAGTAGGGGAGAGGAGAGCGACCGACAGCTATTCCTGTTGTGACGGTTGGACGTATCGGACGTATCCACGACATAGTGAGTCTTGAATTATTTCCCTCTTAGATTTAATTCGTGCCCTTAAAACTCAGGGCTTTTTTTATTTATAGGATAGGAAAAGTATAGAGAGATAGGAATTCTAAAGGATTGGATTTGTATGTCTAGTTGTTTTTTATGGGAAGAGTTGATTGTGCTGAAACAATTTTTCACGAGGTTAGACCTTATGTTATTTTCTCATGGAGTTTACATTAGAGGATTTATATATGAATTTTTGTCCTATGAATCAAACGGCTTTCAAAGAAAGATTTTCATAGGATTTCAATTGTGTACAAATCATTTGAAAATCCTATGAATCAAACATAGTTGATAGGGTATATTGGAGGATGCAGTTCACTGCCCGTGACTCTTGCATAGGATTGAAAATTTCAAAATTTATTGGAACACAGTGTATGCTTGTGAACCTTTCCACATGTCACTTGCTATGTCTTCATGTTAGGCGTGTTTTGTTATCTGTAGATGCTTCGGTTAGTCCCGATGAATGTAAAAACGAGCATGTTTTGTAAGCTGGGCCGGTTTTGTGTATCTGCACCGCATGAACCTTAAAACACACTCTGACCTGGCTATGGAGGAATGGCCACACGTTCGTAGCAGCCGACAAGCCCACGTGGGTGGCTCCACTTTGTTTGTGAGTTAGTTTTGCTCATCTCACTTAAACTGCTCTGCTCCATTTAATGCCTCTGTCTATATAAATTTAGCTCGATTCAAAATAAAGTGTACGTGAAGAAAATATGCGCGCCGGCGAGTAATTTCTATTCCCGTGCTAGGTTTTGAGGTTCGTCGATTGTAATTCTTAATTTCGAACCGATGTTCGGAACCTTTTAGACGAATTTTGTCAAATTTGTCACATTCGTTAACCGTTTGAAATATTCTTTGACGAGTGTGTTCATCTCGACGTTTTGCACAACTTTGGTGTTGTAACTTTTCTGTTTCGGAGGTCATATACGAGTAGAGGTTTTACTCACATATACGTTTCTACTGCACCTTTGTGTGTTCTTCAACCTCCATCATCGCCATGAGCTTCACCGTCACAGTAGCAATTTTATTGTTTGGTGTAAGTGCGTTTGTAACCTCCACCGCAACTTCCACCGCCGCGCCGTACTATCGTCCTGCTCATCACCGGCGGTTGAGGTACAGAAAAAATGATAATATCTAGTACAGAAAACATAGCTTGCTTCTGTAAAACTGAAAGTTTGAAAATGACGATGGAGGATTATCCATGTTGCGCTATCACAACATGTTGATTCAGTGTTAATTGCCGAGCATGTGCTTTTCAAACTTGTGAGTTGTGACTCGGGATCCTTCAATGTTTCCTCACATAGCGACGGAAATTCAGAGATTTTATCCATTCGATTGTTAATTGCCGATCTACTAACTAAAACACCGGAAGAACAAAATAGTCATGCCAAAAGTGTGAGTGTTTGCACGAAGGTTGGCAATGGAATCTCTCGTGGTGCATTGGGCTGTGTGTATACAATGTGCGGAATGGAACCAAAAGATGTGTATCACGGTGACGAGATCTATGAAGACACGCTCGTCTGTTCTCTTTGTGTATTATTGAAGGAACGTTTTGGTAAGAAAATATTTTGCAACTCGGATATATTTCAGGGAGCGGTAGTGCTTGTATGACCCAGCTAGCTAACTTGCTCTATAAATTTCAAACGGGTAGCCAGCTACAAATGAATCGGAAGTTGCAGACACCCTCTCCTCTCCTCTCCCTCTCGCGCCGCCCCCGCGCGGCGGCCGGGAGGGAACCCTAGCCGCCGCCCACACCTCCCCCGCCCTCACTCTCCCCTTCCGCTGCCGCCAGAGGGCGCGGCCGGGCAAAGCCTGGCCGGCGTCGGCGGCGGCGGGATCTAATCCATCCCTTTGCCCACAGGAGGCGGCGCGGGTGGCGTCCTCGGGCCGGGCGTGGCGCGGCCGCCGGCGCCACGGCGTGGCTGCTCCCGCGGCGACGCGACGGTGGCGTGGTGGTCTTCTCCGGGCGGATCGGCGGCGAGGTACGGTGACCAGATCTTGGCCATCTCGGTGGTCGATGGATCTTGGAGTTCGGCCGGTGCAAGCCGGGCTTTGCCGACGATTGCGGCGCCTTTGGGTGTCGTCGCCTTGTTGAAGGGATCGTCGTCGAGATTCACCAACTTTCCGCACAAAGTTCCGGGGGAAACCCTAGATCTGGACTACCAGATCGGACGATGGCGGCACCCTCGGTGTAGTTTCACCCTCTTGGGGGCTCGTTTTGGAACACGTGATGCCCGGGGGTTTGCTGGTGAAGCGGAGTCTCATCTACAACGACGACGATGACGGGTTATGGCGGCGTGGTGCAGCGAGGATCCGACACCGGTCGTGACATGGTGAACTCGCGCAGGGTGGGTGCGCGGCCTGGTGTCTTGGTGGCATCGGCCACAGGCCTGGCGAGAGTTTTGCTTCGAGCTACATGCTGAAGTTGGGTTAACGGAAGAAGTTGGAGGCGATTTCCGGAGCAGATGCACAAGGCGCTGTCTCGGAGAGTTAGCCAGGGAGCCGGCGACGGTTGCGGCCGGGGTACAAGGCCCCGTTTTTTCTCCGTCGTTTGTGCTAGTTGTGGTGTTTTCACTGTTTGTGGGTTCAGCTTGTATGTTTCGTTGTAAGGCTTCTGCCAGCTATGTTGAATAAAAGAAATAAAACGGCCGTATGCATCTCTTCGATGCAGAGGCTGGGGTGACCCTTTTCAAAAAAAAAAAAAAACCAGCTACAATACCCAGTGTCATACATACGTGCGACAAAACCTGATAGAGACCTTTCACCTTTGTCTTCCATACTGAATTGGTACTGGTCGATTCAGGTTAGGCTTGGGATGCAATGGGGAATTAAGGTGCATGCTGTTCGTGTGAGTTCTACGAGGGACTCTTGATTTTCATCTTGAAAGGTCTGCAGTGTAATGTGGTCGTCCTGAACATCGGGTTCATCTAGTTTTTGCCATCAATGAAACTAGCCTAGAGCCTGGTGGTAATCTCAACAGTCCATTTGGACAGGTCTACAGGCGGTAGGGACTGTACATGACATCAGGTTCCTGTAACAAAATGAAGTGTAGTTAGCCGCCAACAGCATTGTGGTGATCGCCATTGTTGTAGACTTGTAAGCATTTTCTTGACAGAGATTATAAATACAGAGAGCGAAACCCAAGATCATTTTTTCTTTCAGTTTCTGTAATCGGGGACAACAGCTAATCAAATGTTTCTTCTCATTATTTTTATTTTTTGAATCAAAATTTTTAACTGCTAGCGTATGTAGTGTTACTCTCGATTCGACATTGGTACACCAAGAAATTCTCACTACGGGAAAGGCCCAAAACGCCGACGGCCGGCCGCCGTCGGCGTACGCTCGCATGCCGTCGGCGTACACGTACGCCGACGGCGGCCGTCGGCGTATCCCCGTCGGCGTAGAGGTCCGTCGGCGTAGCAAATATGCCGTCGGCGTATCCTCCGGCCGTCGGTGTACGCTTCGGTGGGACCCACAAGACGCATCCCGTCCGTCTCCGTCAGCCCTCCAGACGCCGACGAGAATGCCGTCGGCGTAGAGCGGCCTCCTGTCACAAAAAAAACCCGGCCGCCCCGCGGTGGGGACGAGCTCGGGACGGGCTGGGGGCGGGTTGGAGGCGGGCTGGGCTGGGCCGGCGGCGTGCTCATGGCTCGCCCCGGTGTCCGACGCGGGGAGGACGGCCGCGCTGCGCCCGGCGGACGCATAAATCTTGGCGCCGCCGGATGCCGCCCTCGCGCTGCTGCCCACGGTCCTGCTGGTGCTCGCGGACGCGCTCACCGTCGAGTCACCTTCCTGCTCGAGGCCGCAGACACCTTCCTGCTCAAGGCCGCGGACGTCGGCGGCGGCGGAGACGTGGTTGCAGCGAGGACACCGGCAGCTCGGCGAGCTCGAGGATGTCTATCACCACGGTCGCCATCCTCGACGGAACCGCGCGCCGGCTCTTGCCACTGCACGCGGCGCCGGCGAGGGAGGCCACCGCAGCGCCACCGCGCCTAAATCCCGCGCCGCCTCGCGGCGGCCGTCACGCCTAGCCCCACGCCGCCTCACGACGGCCGCCGCCGTCGCGCTTCAGCCTCCCGCCGCTAGCCGCCGTCCATCAGCTCCAGGAGGCCGTGTCGACGACGCCGCGCCGCCACGCGGTGGCCACCGCGCCTAAGCTCCTCGCCGCGTTGCGACGGCCGCAGCCGCGGCTCTGCCTCGCGCCGCTCGCGACGGCCAGCCAGCCTCCAGTCGCCGTCCTCAATCAGCTGTGAATGGAGAGAGAGAAGAGAATAAGGCAGAGGATAAGGTGCGTGAATGGGGGCAGAGATAAGGCAGACGCGTGAATGGAGAGAGAGAAAAGTCATCAATCCAAACCAACCAGTCTCGACCAATCACATTGAAGCATTTAGGATGACGGGGATAGTGTGCTTCTTCTCAACGGTTGAGATTGAATCGACGGTTGAAAGTCATTTTTGGCAATTCAAAAATGAAAAATTATATTTATAAAAATAATTTGAAAAAACCCAGTTCTACAAAATTGTTTCCCATACTAATACACACTTATGTGCCAAATTTGTGTTTCTTTGGCATTGTTTAAAAATACATAACTAAATATACAAAACTCTAAAAATGTGAAACTTTCGCCTTGGGTCATTATTTGTGTAACAGTTGCAACTAAGAATGACAAATACGAATTTATCATATTTTTTAAAGTTTTGTTTTCAGTTTCTTTGATTTTTTGAAAAAACGGTCAAAAAGACAACATGACTATTCATCGAAAGGTTTCAATTTTTTCAAAAATGGAAAGTGATAGTTTGAAAATTTTAATAGGAGACTTCATTAGATTTGAACATGTAGAAAATTATGACCAATTAAGACGCCCAAAAAAATGTTGTTGATACGTACTCATTTTTCATGACACGATAAATACAAGTGAGCGAGAGCGTATAATTATTGTGTTGAATAGTGGGTTTAGTAGTGAGAGAGTTAAATAATGCGAATAAAATCATCGATCTAAAGTATTGGACGGTATGAGGATGGTGCAGCGAGCAACAAGAACCTGATGGCTAGAGTTTTGCTGTGCAACTAAAATTATAATTTGTGTTAACATGAAATAAATTGGTGACAAGTAAAAATGTTGAAATTTTGTACCATACAAGTGTTTGTTTTTGTTAACTTTAGTATGCTAAATGAAACCATGTGCCATCACAATCCATTTATTCATTGTTACATGATAAATTAAGTATGTGTCAGCGAAAGAGTGCGATGAGAAATAGAGAATGATGTGAAGAGAGTTAAAATATATATTAAAATAGCTTCACCTACGGTTAAAAGTAAACTACGTTTAAAAAAAAATGTGCCATGGTGTTTTTTGGAAATGTGAGAATAGCTCCTCTTCCCACACGTTATTGCCTCAATTCCTCATCTCTCTCCCCGTGAACTGTCCAAGTAAAAAAACAGTCCATGGCCATGGAAAGCTCAAGCCAGCCACGCCACTGTCCAAGCCTTGCGTCGCCGCCGCCCTAGCTACCCGCCGACGCCGCCCTCCTCTCTCTCAACGCCGCCTATCCTCTAGCAGCCTCCGCCTTGCTCGCCCGACGCCGGCGCCGCTCCTTTCTCGCCCGACGCCCGGCGCAGCTACGTCGGCCCAGCCAGACCTACGCCGACGGCAAGGCTACGCCGAGGGTGGCCGTCGGCCCAGCCAGACCTACGCCGACGGCAAGGCTACGCCGAGGGCCAGGAGGACGGACTGGCTTCTTCGAGGTCTACGCCGACGGCCCCGACAAAAGGCCGTCGGCGTAGCCTCTGGCCGTCGGCGTACTGCCTCATTCCCGTAGTGTCTGCTCTATATATGCATGAGCAATGTTGTATTCGTTCTCTTCGTTTCTTACTTCATAAACCGTTGAATATATTGGGTACATAGATAGATTGAAGAAGAACTCAGAGGTTCATGCATCAGGAAAAGTATGTTGAGAGGCCTTCAGGAATATTGTGCATGGGAACG
The DNA here is from genome assembly GCA_947311845.1 of Poa pratensis. Classification (NCBI taxonomy): domain Eukaryota; kingdom Viridiplantae; phylum Streptophyta; class Magnoliopsida; order Poales; family Poaceae; genus Poa; species Poa pratensis. Next base: position 13,670,754 of record CAMZMU010000043.1, read on the forward strand.
AGACACATTCACTTGCTAATGTAGATCTAACAAGCTGCTAGGCTGCTGGTGGTATCGTTGCTTAACTTGATATAATTGTCAGGTTTCGAACCACGATCGAAATGGCCTGGTCTAAGAACCCGGTGGTTCTCTTGGCTGCCGTTAACAGCCTCTAGGAATATTCTTGTTAGAGCTCTACTAGTTGTGTAGATGATTTTTTGTTAAACGGAGCAAAATCTTTGCCACGTCTCATTGATTAAATACTTATACAAAACTTATATGTTTCAAATAAAATACCCAACAAAAGCACAAAAACCTTTTGTTCCACAACAGGCAACAAGCATGATAATGGACGACATGGCCTTCTTTTGGTTCTCACAAGCAAGAATGGGCTCCTGTCCTCGGATGGTAAAGAAATTATTTAGGGAACGTGTTGAGCAGACAGCCTCACTTGTGATTATGCAGTAACGATGCATCATTGTTGTTGTTTTGGCACGATAATGAAAATATGATTGGTAAACATATTACCCATATTTGTGAATCCGGTCCCCTCCAAAACCGGCAACCAGAATTTCCCGCCCTTTCCCCCACATGTTGCCCATTCTCTCATTCATTTCCGCCACCCTTCCTTTCTTCCAACCGCACCGCGTAATAGCCCACGAAACCGTGTGTCGCAACTAGGGGGTCTTCAACGGGCTTCTCTTTGACCTCTCTATCGTAAGCAGTTGGGTCTGTCGGCAGCGAGCCCGTGAGCCCATCGTTGCCACTACTCCCCACCACTAGCAGAGGACCCAGAAGGGTGAGGTGGGCCCAGGTCTGGGAGAGGGGTACTTGCGAAGGTCCCTCCATTGTTATGGTAACTAGGAGGGCGCCCCGCGCGTTGCAGCGGGTATCTCTTAAGAAATTTAATAAGACACATGAAACATGAAGTTGACTAAAGAAATATGCAATATTTAGTAATCATATCAGTCAAGAGGCTAAAATTTTAGACATTGAATGTATGTGTGGTTTATAATTTAAAGATTGTTATGGTTTAGTGGTTTATCTGATTGATATAGATACAATTATATCAACGGGTTGAAGAAATAGATGTTGTGGATGGTTTGCATGAAAATGACATGCACATTGCCGCATAATATTTCTAGAAACTTTTTGAGTGAATACATATAGAAGAGCCCATAATTTTTAATAACAGCTATATGATTTTCGTCATTGAAAATAATTGACAAAAAGTTCACGGGCGAAACTGATTCCGGTGTTCTACTTCCACATGATTTACTTGTGTAACTACATAGCGACATGGTATGATCTTACCATTCGAACATAAAAAAATGATGTGGACAATTTGATGGGCTCAAAAAAGATGATGCGGATGCTTGCATGTACAGATAGAAAACAATTAATAGATGTTAGTGGGACGACATGGACAATTGATTGGCTAAAAGAGCAAGCGATGTGGATAGCTTGCATGTGGAGATAGAAAAATACTAATTACACTTAGTGGGGTTTTGCTTTATAAGAAGTACTAGAAGATACCCCGCGCGTTGCAGCGGGTATCACTTTAGAAACTATATCGTGTAAATAAAATGGTATAAAAGGTATGACATATTAAATGAATATCTGAAAATCAATTGGTCATAGTCGATATACTAAATTTTCATAGACATGAATTGCGTGTGTATTATATATTGTTAATGTGAACTATTAGATTTGTTGGAGGAATGTATGATGTGTATATTAATAAGTATTTATGGAAATGACATGGACAATTGATTGGCTAATAGCATGGATGATGTGTATAGCTTGCATGTTGAGATAGAAAAATAATAAATGCACTTAGTGGGGTTTTGCTTTATAAGAGGTATAGATATATATCACTTTTGGTAGTGCTCCCTCCAATCCGGTAAAAGTATAATGGGAAAACAATGCAACTAGTAAGGTCAACCAAATCAGCCCATTAGTAGATTAGCAGCTTGGAACTTTGTTACCATCCGAAAACAAAATACGCCTTTATGGTTTCAATCGATAGTTCAGTTACATGATGCATACTTTATTCTAGAAATCGAAATGGTTCTAAAAATAGGACGACAGTAAGTGCAGAGTGTGCAATGTACTTCTAGAAAACTGTTTAGAGGAGAAAGAATGGCATTGGTCCGGCGTGTATATGGGTACTAGAAAGATACCCGCACCTTGCAGCAGAAACCATACAAATATTATAGTATAAAAGAAAATATATTTGATGCAGGAAATGGATTTTTTTTGGCAATATGGAGGATTTGATTAGCCACATTAGGAAAAAATCTTAATTTAATCAATGTGAAATGTTCGTATATTTAACCGTTAAAAGTTGACGATGTGGAAAATTGATGATGTGGAAAATATTATGGCTAAAAGAATTTATAATATGAATAGCTTGTATGTATGGATGAATATATTAATAGATATGGGATGACATGTATAAATGAATGATTTAAATAGTGGATGATGTGGTGATGACATGGAGAAATGAATAGCTCAAATAGTGGATGATATGGACACCTTACATGTAGAGATAGACTATTTAATGCATGTTAGTGGGATTTTCTCTTTTAAGAAGTATAGATATGGTATCAAACAAAAAAAATGGATGGCACGCTTGTTGAGTGCACGCTCGTATCACTGTGTTCCATACAAGTTTTGCCTCCATGATTGATAGATACTTGGAGATCAGAGCATTAAGAACAAGCAGCGAATATTCCAATAACCTAATTGTTTTGTTTCAAAAAATAATTCAATGCCACTGGACTGTGGTAACTTCTATGATTGTGGTGGGCTCACTTCATTGCGACGTCAGCGTTATACGGTAGCCATTCATAGTTAATAATGTAGGTGGATATCCATAGCAACTTCTAAGACTGTATTGGCACAAATCCTGAGTTTCATGTTTTGGACTTCGCCGGTAACTTGCATGACTATAGATGCATTCCACTCATGAAAAACAGAGGAATGTAAAGCAGTGAGCCGTTCGTGTTTTTTTTGGAAGTGAGGCATTTGTTGTTGGTAAAAAACTCCCATTTAAGGTATTCACGAGTAACAAGATGTCCAATTTGCTTTGCGGAGCAGCACCTCTGGAACGATCGGCATGCCCATTTTGCGCAACTAGAGAGAAGAACTCCTTCCAGCTACGTTTCAGCGACTAGGATGATCTCGACCGTTCAACAACTGGACCCAACGGTTGAGAGCGCCGAACTGTTGTGAGAGGGTTGGTTGGTTGAGTTATAATGTCTCTCCATTTCTAAGTGTAGAACAATTAATTCTATAGAACACGGAAAAACAGTCAAAATGGTAAAATATATCCTTTTGGTTTTATGGGATACCCCGTTGTAATGCAGCACCACATTTGACCGACAAGATCGAGGTCGATCTTGAGTCAAGGTTAAGAACTTTCTTTAAGAAAGAAGAGGTTGGACAAATAATAATTACTGGGTAGCTATAAATATTTGCACTTATATTTTCAGCACCATGAGTTTAGGCATCTTGGCTTTGTTCTTATAGAAATATTTTTTTATTTATTTGATTCTCAAGCTTCTTGTCATCAACCCTTGTCTCACTTACGTTTCTATGTTTAACTGACATGCATGCAACATTAGAAGAGGACACTACGTTTATCATGCATGTGGCTCAGCTGCTCACAACTACTAGTACAATACTCCTAGCGAGTTAACATAGTGTATAGATAGTGATATCTGCATATATATATGTAGGTAGACCGAGCAGTAGAGAAAACTTGAAACGAGCATCAGATGACCATACATCGTCGACATCTCGACTGGTTATTACATTCGTCCGTGATAAGATGCAAGGCTCTTCTTTCTTCTTGCAGAAATGCCTAGCCCGTATACAAGTTCAGCCTATATCTCCTCCGTGTTCAGTTGTTCGGCTTGGGATGCAGCGGGAATTCAGGGTGTGCATTAGTACAGAACTCTGCTTCCAGAACCACTTCAGCTTGTCAAAAGGCCTCCCAGACCATGATTTCCAAAAAAAATGTTGTTTGGTTGAGCAAACAGGTTCGTAGCTGCGCAGGCCCACGCTGTGAGCTTGCTACACAAGAGACATCAAGAGCAAGGCGGTGTAGATCTGTTTGAAGTCGTTCACATGCAAAGCCCGGGTCGGGGAAGGAGGGCGCATCAGTGCACTAGTATAGCTCACCAGGCCCACGAGCGGTGTGAGGCCCACCCAGCTGCATATGAGTAGCGTGATTGACGTGATCTCACTGTCGTATCGATGTAGAAGGATATGGCGACTCCTCAAGAATTTCAAATCGGTCTCAGCGTCCAGTATATGTGCTGTGATTAGGAAGCAACAACGGTGCATGTGTATGATCTTCAAATTGGTCAATAGTAGTAATAGGCAAAATTTATCAAAAGTGGAGGAACAATTTGATGATTGAAGATTACATAACGGAAAAACATTCTCATCAAAGACAACTCCACGGATGATATAGACATGGTTAGCTGGAACATTAAGACATTGGAACCTATATGTAGTGGACTATAACCAAGAAACACACATTTTTGAGAGAGAAAGTGCAAGTGTACTGTAAGGACGAAGGTTATGACGACAAGCACGAACACCTTAAACAACTTATAATCAGGAGTTTCCACAAGGAGATGCTCAAAAAGAGTCTCTGTGTTAATCACACGAGTAGACATACGATTGATGAGAAAACAGGCGGTAGTAAAAGCATCACCCAAAAAGCAAAGAGGAAGGATGCCGGAGCAAAAGTGTGATGATTGTCTCAACTATGTTGAGATCTTTACGCTCATCGCTACCATTTTGTTGGTGCGTATGTGGACATGAGACATGATGCGATATGCTTAATTTCCAAAAGAAGGAGCTTAACTTAATATACTCTGCGCCCCAATCAGCTTTGCATGTCCATGCCGAATCCTGACCCGTAGGCTCGCGTAGTCAACCCCTTTACACGAGGCGATAGGAACAAGGAAAACCAAATTTGAGCACAAGTTCACACAAGGTTCCCTCCGGTGGCCTTGACGTGGAAGCTTCAGGCTCTTAAGTGCAACAACCTCCCGTCGGGTAGTCACGTCGATGAAGCCTGTCACACTTGAAAGTTGTGTATTGCCTCTTTCCATCTCCCACCACACTAGACTATTCAGACCTTCCAATGATCTGAAGTGGGGGCTTCAAACCGATAGAAAAGAGAGGATGATAAAACGGCAGAAAAATAGAGATGGAAAATCAAACACTCCTTACGAAATTAGGAAATAAAAGTACTAAACCAAAGACTTATATTCCTTTTTCTAAAAGAATATTTTAATAAATTATTATTATAAAAAAATTATATGCCGAGGGTCGACGCTTGGCAAATGTCGCGTATGTTTGCCGAGCACCTTTGAACCAAGCGATTTCAAGCCTCCCTCAACAGGGGACGTCGCAGACACGTGGCGTGGCTATATCCGAACGGGACGGGCTTATAACCTTGTATGACAAGTAGTTTCGTTTGTCGAGTGTCGCCTAGAGAAAACGCTTGGCATACTGCCTTATATGCCGAGCGTTTTCGCGGGGCACTCGGTATATGGCTCTATATGCTGAGCGCGTGTTCAACACTCGGCAAACAGGGAGATTCTGGTAGTGAGTGGCCTGAAACCAGTGAAGTGTACAATAAACACCCGCAAAATGGGCACGCCACTCCTAGAATACTAGATAGTACCCCGCGCGTTGCGGCGGAACGTTTACTTAGAGCCTTAAAACATGTATATGCATGAAAGAAAGAAAATGATCACTAAGCTTATAAAGATTTAGAGTCAATCTGTTGTCAAATATCCACTCTGTTTTTTAATATAAGATGTTTTAGCATTTGTCCACATTCACATATATCTAGATGTATGTAGACATATTTTAGTATGTATGTGCACTCATATTAGTATGCATGTAGACAACATGTTAGATAGCTAAAACTTCTTATATTTATGCACGGAGGGAGTATCTGCTAATAAAGAATGGTTGATAGAAGCTACTGAATAATGCTAAACACCGGTGGATAGAAAAGTGAATCATGGAAGTCATGGACAAACCGCGACTCTCAAATCTCACACATAGCCGATGGAGGACTAAAAAAAATGGTTACCATAGTGTTGTTCTGATATCTTCTTACAAAATCATGCAATTGAAAAGAACAACGAAACAGAAGTTAGCATTGTAAATGAACTCGTACATATATACAACGGGGATTATTTTTCTTGTGCGGTGTTGAAAGGGCAAACCAAGTGAAAAGAAGTGTGAAAAAAATGCATAGTTCTTGTTTAGAAAGTTTTCGTACAAAACAATTGCCTAGTTGCAATATGTGTGAACAATTCTGAAATGTGTAGTAGCTAATTCAATCCGTGATATATGTACATCTGTTGTAACTGAGAGGTAGCCTTCGATGACATCTGTCCATAGTACAAAAACAGATAGGTTTAACAGAAGCATCGGCCAAATGTAGAGACACCTGCAGGCTGCAAGCATATACATGAGTATTAAAATAAATTCAAACCGCTTGAATGAGGATGAAACAGAAAGCCATTAGCAGAAGTGCAGTAGTACGCTCCAGGAAAAGTCATATCCTCCGTGAAATTGATGAGTCGTGTGGAGTAGCATGAGGTGTGTCCACGGGGGATAAGAAGGCTAATGACGGTGTGGAGAATTTATACTGATGAAGCCGAGAGCGGTGAGTGAAACGTCACGCCTCGTAGGTTTCTGATACCTCCACATGACTCATCAATTTCATTTGAAGGACTAATTAATGGTTTAATAGGAAAATAAAGAGGCATGTAAGTTTTGAAGAACGGCTAATTGATGGTCCACTCCGAAATAAACTGGCGAGAAATGGTAGCCATCACGCCGGCCGGTGGTGCTTTTCTATGCGTCTGTCTCATCATTTTTTTTTCATTTTCATTTTCATTAGGTGGCAGGCTAGTATTGCTCAGAAATGCTTGATGAGGTGGACACCTTGCATGTTGAGAGAAATACCCTTAGTGGGGATCTCCTATTTAGATATAGAAGATTCCTTATTACTGATAATTCGATTTACCAAATATTTACAACTTTCCATAAGGACAATAATACTCACCAATGACATTAAATTGGTCGTAAATGGCAGGGCCGGGCAGTAATGCAGGCATCGGGTGGAGCTAGCTAGCTGTATAAAAATAGAGTTTTCAGGGAAGGGGAGCATGCAACTGTGGACGAGCTTCTTCATCAGTCTTCTCCGCGTGGCTTAATCTTGCTTCCATGATGCGCTCATTCTCTCTGCTCTCTCGCTCCACGAGTTCAAGCTTAGTTAGGATTGGAAGACAATTGGGAATTAAAACGTGTGACATGCTCTTGTACCGTGTCTTCAAACTGAATTGCTCCGGTAGATACTTTGGCATGGTGAGCTTTCGGATCCGCGAGCTCCACCAGTGTTCGTCTCACCGGATGCCCTCAACTGAAAAGTGGCAAATGTAGCGCGAGGACAGGTTTTAGCTTGATGTGCATCATTCTTCGTGGTACACGTGCTCTCGTCGGCCAAAAGATCCTTGTTACTGGGTTCTCTTCATAGAGTGCTGTAGTGGCCCTTTCTTCAAGCTCCGTACCAAGAGCAAGTAGGTTATCTCCGGATGGGATATTGCCTAAGAGTACTTGTTACTAGGGGTTATTCCTGTTGTGACGGGTTGGACGTATTGGTCCGCAAGCACCCCTATGATGATGGGATGTGTTTGTCCGCCTTATCTGCGACGTAGTGAGTCTTGAATTCGTGCCACCGAAACTAGCAATGCTGTTGTTCCTCGGGAGGGTATCCTGGAGGATACCGAGGAGGAGACGGTGATGATTTTGGAGAAGTATTTACCCAATACCTATTCACTGCCCTGGACTCTGGCATAGGATTGAAATTCTCAAAATTTATTGGAACACACTATATGCTTGTGAAGTTATTAGACGAAAGCTTTCGACATGTCACTTGTTATGCGTTCATGTTAAGGGAAATATCACGAAAGCAGGAGACCAAAAGGTATCCTCCTGGGTTCTCTTGGTTGCTCGAACATTTTCGCAGAACATCTAATCCTATTCGTGTTAATCTCTTGGTTGGGATTGTTGCGGCGATTTAGGCAGAAAATTATTGATCGGAAGAACCCAATGACATCTAGACGCTAGTCTTTAGTACGTAAGAAATTCTGAATGCTTAGTGCTGCGGAACACAGATGAATGGCGAAGCTTAGTAGCTTACAAATGCTGAAATGGCAAGAAGCAGAATAACCCCCAATTACTATCAACAAACTATTCAACGAGAATAATAATTTCCACTGTAGTGGTAGTTATTTGACGACCTTTTTTTCAAAAAGAATCCTAGACGAACTATTCAAACGTACAGAAAAAATGATAATATTTAGTACGGAAAACATAGCTTGCTTGTATAAATCAGAAAGTTTGGAATTAAAGATGGAGGACTATCCATATGTTGCGCCATCTCAACAAGTTTTTTTGACGAAAAATGCAGTTGGTGCTGCTTTTTCAGTGATCAAGTAGAGTTTGTACATAGTACCAAAGGAGGAAAAACGAAAGGAAAACAACTTAGCTAAACTATGCAAACGGCAACAAAGCTAAATCTGTAGTTCAATCAGGCTCTCTTGGTCTGTAGCAGAGCACGAGCATGCCCACGTTAGGCAGCATGCCAGTTGTTGGTCTCTTCGATAATTGAGTTCTTCAGGTCTTGTAACACGGCAGCACGCGCATTGAAAATGCGATTGTTGCGCTCCTTCTACACTGACCACCAGGTGAGATGGACAAGGGCGGCCCAACCAAGTGTTTAGGCATCATGACTGGTCCAATAGCCAAGTGTTTAGGTTTGTCGGGCTGATTGGCAGGAAACACGGCGGCAGCTGGGTTAGTGGCAGGATCTCACACCATAAGTTGAAGGTGGAGGCGCAGTCAGCCAACAGGTGGGGTGCGGTTTCCGGCCGGGGTTGGCAAAGGGCACAGAGGTCGTCCTGAGGCCAACCCCGTCGCGCCAGAGCATCAGCTGTCAGACATTTACCTTGGACAGCAGTCCAGGCGAAAATGCGACGCTTCAGAGGTGCGTCGTTGCGCCAAATCATTGATCTGAAATCAAATCTCATCGCCCCTTAGAACTGTACAGCATATGCCGACGCGGCGGAGTAGCAGCCGGAAGCAATCAAGCGCCATGAGACTGAATCTGAAACAGCAGGGTTTAGAGTGACATCTCTTGTCTGTGCCCAGAGCTGAACAGCTTGAGTAATTGCTGCAAGAGGTTAATTGCGGAGCATTTTCTTTTAGTACTTGTGACTCGGGATCCTTGGATGTTTTCCTCACATAGCATTACAGAAATATCGATTTTATCCATTCGATTGAAATTGCCCATCTGCTAATTAACTAAAACACCGGAAGGACAAAATAATCATCCCAAAAGTGTGAGTGTTTGCCCGGAGGTTGGCAATGGAATCTCTCGCGGTGCATTGGGATGTGTGTATACAGTGTGTGGCATGGAACCGAAAGATGTGTACCACGGTGACGAGATCTATGAAGGCACACTCGTCTGTTCTCTTTGTGGATTATTGAATGAAGGTTTTGGCAAGAAAATGTTTTGCAACTCGGATATATATCAGGGAGCGGTAGTGCTTGTATGACCAAGCTACCTAACTAGCTCTATAAATTTCAGACAAACTAGCTAAGACACTATGAGTTTATCTTTCCTGCAATACGCAGTGTCCTACGTCCATACGTGCGGCAAAAGCTGATAAAGACCTTTGTCTTCCATACTGAATTGGTACTGGTGGACTCAGTTTAGGCTTGGGATGCAATGGGAAATTAAAGCGCATGCTGTTCGTGTGAGTTCTCCTGGTTCTACGTGGGACTTCTGCTTTTCAACTTGAACGGACTGCAGGATTATGCGATCCTACTGAACATCGGGTTCATCTGATTTCTGCCATCAGTACGTCTAGCCTAGAGCTGATGGTAATCTCCACAGTCCATTTACACAGGTCTACAGGCGCGCTAGGTACTGTACAGAACATCAGGTTCCTCTAACAAAATGAAGTGTAGCTAGCCAACAGCATGGTGGTGATCGCCATAGTTCTAAGCATTTTCTTGACAGAGATTATAAATACAGAGAGTGACTATCTCAATCCAAGATCATTTTTCTTTTAGTTTCTGTAATCGGGACAACAGCTAATCAATTTTTTCTTCTCACTATTTTTATTTTTGAATGAGTAAATTCCATTTTTACCCCGTAATTATACATCTGTGACATCAATTACCCCATTTAATAGAAATTCCTCCAGATTTCCCCATTTGATGAAACTTTTCTAAGATTTCACCCCTTCTAAAAATTACCGTGTTCTGACGGGTGCAACGTGCTCTTACGAGGTCGACGTGCGTGAGATGTGCCTTGTCAATCACACCACACACACCCGCATATATGCAAAGTTGCTCAAATTTTGTGCAAAACTCATAAAGATGTAGATATTGATTTCACCGCACATGAACTTAGGGCGTGGTAAAGGAGGCCTCCTAACATCTTCAGCTAGCAGCTGCTTGCCTGCTTCGATGCAGCGAGGACCAAGGTGCACTATGAAGAAACGCAAGATCTGCACCACAAAGAACTTCCGTCATAGAGGTGCACCAAAAACACTTCGTGCTTAGTTTGATCGCGGGTGTGGCCCTACCATGTATCCGCACATGTAATAAGAAGCATAAGGTATACGATGGCCGACGCTGGTAGAACAAACGCGGCCAAGAACATGTGTAATCGCCGGAGAGCACCTAGCAATGTCGAAGTGGATGGAAGCCGACCTTTCCGCAACGACGCCAAGTAGGCGCAAATTATGCCACTATGCTGTACGTCTAGTTTCCATGCCACGTCGACCAAATGTAGTTCAATATGCTAATTTTGGCTAAATGTTTAAACGAGGCAAATCTGAGAAAAGTTTCACTATATGGGGTAATTCGGAGAAATTTTCATGAAATGGGTGATTCGTGTCACAAATGTATAATTAGGGGGTAAAAGTGAAATTTAATCTTTTTCTAATTAAAAATTTAACTGCTAGAACATGTAGTGTTAGAGCGTGTTCGGAAGTCCTCCAGCTTTCACGTTCAAATCAGTGCCAAACATCCTAACTCCACGGAGCTGGATCCGAGAAGCTGGGCCAAGAGAAAAGTTCATCTACAGTCATTAAACTCGACGCGTGGTTTTAGTTTGGTCACTGATGACCTTCAAAATACACGAAATAAAATCACTGAAGTTGCTTAAGTGGCTCAATACGGTCACTCATATGATTTGGCATACGTATTTTTCTTAACTGGTATACGGGTTGATTGATTTGACCGTCACATGGCACTAATAAACTTACCTACGTGGCAAGTATTTGACAAGTTACTCTGCCCCGCACTCCGGTCGTGGCCGGGCCTACGCAGGGCGCTGCTCCTGCCCCGCTTATCGCCCACGCCGGCCGACGTCGCCGTCGCGCGCCGGCACTTCCTCGACCTATGCCCGTTCTTCCGCCTCGTCGGCGCCGCTGCCAACCAGGCCATGCTCGATCGAGGCCATGGAGTACGAGAAGATTGTCCACGTCATTGACCTCAGCTGCTCCACCTCTTCGCCGCGCGCCTCGAGGCCCAGCCGCACTTCCGCCTCACGCCCTCACAGCCGGGCACGAGCACAAGGACCTGCTCAGCCAAACCGCCATGGTGCTCACGAAAGAAGCAGAGTGCCTCGACGTGCCGTTCCAGTTCAACCCCGTGGTCACCCGCCTCGATGCCCTCGACGTCGAGTCCCTCCGCGTCAAGACCGGGCGTTGGCCATCACCTCTAGTCTCCAGCTGCATCGCCTCCTCGCCACCGACGACGACTCCTCCTCCGCCACCGCCACCATTGCCGGGGACAAGGAGAGACGTCGTGGCAGCCCAGAGTCCTCGGGATTGCGCTGCTCCTTTGACCTCCCACACCGACGCGTTCCCCGATGTGCTGTGGGGGCTATCCCTGAAAGTCATGGTGGCTGTGGAAATTGTAGAACCCTAATATTTCGTTGTTGTATTGCTCTGATCCTCATGGGGTATATAAGGAGTACAAGACTTGGGAGGCAAGAAGCCAATAGGCTTGGAGTACAAGATGAACTCTAATCCTAATCCCTAGTCTATACATATACGTATTCTAACATTCCCCCTCAGTCGTAGCGGGAGTGAAGCGGACGATTGCGACTGGATTTGAAGTTTTGCGCTTCCGTCATTTCCTCCTCTCCATCATTATCAACTGAGTCTCTGATGGTCTTCCTCTCTTCCCTCCCGCAGTCACAGCGGGAGTGGCGTGGACGCAAGTGATGACGTGGATGCTGTAGACTGTAGTTGTAGCCGATGTGTTGTTGTAGACGTTGCCCATGATGTCGATGTCGAGGTAGCTGATATTGATGTAGCCATGGTTGAGATGGTTGTGGTCGATGTAGTACTCGTTGTAGCCGCAATGCCGGAGGCGCAAAAAATTGCACGATGTGTATGACGGAGCTGCAGTTGTGTTTACCGTCGGGGGCGTAAGTGAGTCCACCAGTTTTGCCAGGACTGGGGGATCTCACCGAGCACACAATGGCTTTGCCAGAGCCGTGCGCGCGGTTGTGTCGTTGGGGCTTTCACAATTGTGATGCCGGGTTTTTGTATGTAGTCTTAGCCGTCGGACGCGGTTGATGCCGTCGTCGGTGTCATGTGGCGCCTTGCAGTAGTACTGTCAAAGGGCGCGTGTCCATCCTTGTGGACGATGTAGCGGCGACGGCGGTGTGTTGACGAGGTTGTCGATGAAGACCACGTTTATGTAGACCTTGGCGATGATGTGTCAGCGATGTAGCAGCAGGCGTGATGTAGTACGTCACTTGGAGGCGTCCCTCGCTGTGACGATGGTGTAGATGCCTTGCTGCCGGAGAAGTCGAGGAAGAACATGCATCTCTTTCTACACCGGCCTGGCGTGTGGATGGTGCATGTCGAAATCGTTTCCCGTGGATGCTCGATGAAGATCTTGGTGGTGACGTAGTCGTACTGCTTGGCGAAGGCGTCGTAGGTCGGCTCGGTGCCATGTAGATCGATACCGGTGCAGATCGGTAGGGCTTACGTAAGCCGTGATGGTGCGCGAGAGGTCGTTGAAGTCGGCTTGGAGGAGCTCACGGTCATGCGCGATGAAGATCTGCTGCACGTAGGAGTTGGCATGCATGCATCTATGAGTGTATGCCTTGAGATCTGCCACATGTATTACGTGCTTCTGTTTGTCTTATAGTGCATGGTGAATTGTTTGGACTTTGGAATCTCGTGCATGCTCGCGATGATGCGGATGGTGCACCGGGGCGAGCATGCACGAGATTCCAAAGTCAAACGGGCGAGCATGCACGAGATTCCACATTACGTTTATATATCATGCATGTGGCTCAGCAGCTCCCAACTACTACAGTACTACTCCCTCCGTTCTAAATTAATTGATTTCCATTTGTCTACATCTGGACGTATTACATGTATAGATACATCCATATTTGGACAAATGGAAGTCATTTAATTTGGAACGGAGGGACTACTAGCGAGTTAACGTAGTGTATAGTGTATTGATTGTGATATCTGCATATATGTAGGTAGACTGAGCAGTAGAAAAAAACTTGAAACGAGCATAAGATGACCATACTAGAGTACTATATATAGACACGGAGCGCACTAGTACGTGATAAGATGCAAGGCTCTTCTTTCTTCTTGCATAAATGCCTAGCTCGTATACCAGTGCAGCGTATATCTTCTCCATGTTCAGTTGCTCGGCTTGGGATGCAGCGGGAATTCAGGGTGTGCATTAGTACAGGACTATGCTTCCCGAACCAAATCTGCTTGTCAAAGGCCTCTCAGACCATGATTTCCAAAAAAATGTGGTTTGGTTCAGCAAGAAGTTTCGTAGCTACGCAGGCCCACGCTGTGAGCTTGCTACACAAGAGACATCAAGAGCAAGGTGTAGATCTGTTTGAAGCAGTCTTAAACACCAACAACAATTAAATATTTTAGTTAACTAGAAAATTACTCCGTGCGTTGCAGCGGTAATTTCATTAAAAAGTTTGTGTAAACGAAAATATATGACACATGAAATATAAAGTTGTTTTCAGAAATATGCAAAACTCTCACGATAGTAGAGAGATTATATTTGATTAACATCAAATTGTTGTGTATTTGACGACAAATAATGGTGACGTGGACATATGGCTGAAAAAATAGACGATGTAGATATATTGCATATACAATATGTTATAATTAATGACTATTAGTGGGGATGAAATGGAGTATTGATTGGCTAAAAGTATGGATGATGTAGATAGTTTACATGTTGAGATAGAAAATAATTAATGCGTGTTAGTGGGGTTTTGGTTTATAAAAAGTATAGATTAGGCTGAACTAGAAGGTATAGAAATATCGAAACTAAAAAATGTTGGACCATGCTAATAAGGGCACATTCCCCAGATTAGTTTTTCGTGGGCATGGATAGGATATGGGATAAGGTAAGTGAGTCATGCATGCATGCAACCACGTAGATTCCTTTTGATTTTCAAACTTTAAAACGTTTTATCTCTTAAATCGTAAATCAAAATTCAGATCCGTTTTCATAGTTGGCTTTGTCGCGACAAGATTTTGAAAACTAAATCCCATTTTGATATGTTCCGGCAACCTTTTCTAACCCAAGTTGCCAGATTATAATCACTTGGTCACCAAGTACAATAAAGTTGGTTACCAGGTTAAATTCAAATGGTTTCTGAAAATTTGAACTTGGTTTAGGGTTTAGGGTCACCAAGTACAATCAAGTTGATAGATTATAATCACTTGGTTACTAGGTTAAATCCAAATGGTTTATGAAATTTTGAACTTGGTTTAGGGTTTAGGGTCCCAAGTAAAATCAAAGTTGCCAGATTATAATCTCTTAGATACCAAGTACAATCAAGTTGGTTACCAGGTTAAACAGCACAGATGAGGTGATTGAGAAAAATATGTGTCAATATAGGATTGTCTACAAACTAAATATAGAGGGTGGTGGGTCTAATAAAAAGAGTTTTTGTAGGAGAAAAGCATTAAGCTTTATTACAATAACTGGGGTTAATAGCCCGCCACAACTTCAGCCACATTGGCCGTGACATCAAAATCCCAGATTAAAACCTCTTGGACATTATAGTTCTTTTTGCAAGGGTAAATATTTTGATGAGGTATGTATTTCTCTGTATTAACTATACATATGTAACCACATATTGCTTCCATTTAATTACATACTGAAGGCCAGAAAAGGACGATTTCATCTACACATATAGCACGACACAAGACGATCATTGTATATCTAGCAACAATCCTCGTTCCCATATCTTTCTCGGGTTGCCGCACCTGAGAAAGCAGCACGAGAACGGTCGACGGCTGTATCCCAGCTCCATGGGGCTTCCGTGCGCCTACGAGGCAAACCCCCCAAGACATAGCTCCACCGCGTGCGGCCCCGGCTCCAAGCTCTCCCTCTTCCGATCTTCCTTGTCCGACCGTTCTCTAAGTAGACCAGGGAAGTAAAATTACAGGCGCAGCAGCAGGTGGGGGACCCCTACCGGGCGGCCTCGCGAGGAATGCTGGCGAGGCAGTTGCCCGATGCCACCCCCCAGACTGGCCATGAGGAGGTGGCGGCGGCCATCGTCTTCACATAGTGGTGCTGTTACTTCTGTCGAGAGAAGGAGGTCTGAGAAGTGGATCCCGTCGATGTACACCATGGGCTGTTCGAGTCGTCCTACAGGGTGGACGCGGGACTGCGGGTTGATCATGGAGCCTCAGTCCGTCCTGGAATCTCAATCCTGCAGGGTGTATTATAAACACGCACATAAGTATGTTTTATCTTGAGGCTGCACCCTATCTTGGTTAATGGTTATACAGCTAACATACTGGAGATTTACCTCTTGTGCCAATTCAACCGCTTCGCGATCTCCATCTTTTTCTCAGCATAGTTCACCATGTACTTTGTTTTAAAATGAGCAAGTCCCTTCCAGAACAGAACCTGAGCTTCATCATCTTCAGTCTAAAATCCAACAAAAAAGGTGATATCGAAGTTAACAATGTACTCCAGTTACATATGCATCGTGTCAAACATACAGCATCCTACTTACATTCGAAGAAATACCAGCCCTCTCAGCAATAAAATGAATCTACAAAGGTAAACAGAGGAAATTAGACATTGGCAATATGTTGCATATTTGAAAATATACACTCACATGAGAGGCAAGTAAACTTACAAAACAGCTCCAAATTAATTAATAAAGCAACTTGCCTTCTGTCTCATTGTCAAAAAGGCAGGAGCCTTGTTCAGTTCAACTTCCATTGCCCGTTTGTGTATATGGAACTTGTCCATATTATAGACTTCCATCACGGCATCCACGTAATTTTTCTGAAATATGTGTGAACTGGTAAGAAATATGCATAACCACACACGCATGTCAGTAGTGGTTCATTACACAAAATGTTTGAAGTAGCAGGATGCTAACATTATCCTTAACAACAAGTCTCCAGATCAGAAAATAGACAAGATCTAGGTCCTTGAGGGATGCATCCTCGCGCAGCTCATAAATGTACTCCTGAATCAAATGGACGCAGATTGTGAGTAACACCAGTGACACACACCTAAATTAGCATACGAGACGAGAGGATATCTTGCCTCATATGCCAAATAAGCTAAACTAAGAGTCATATCGGGCAACGTTGTCGCAATCCTCAATGCTTGCCTCCATCCTCTAGTTGTTATTTCTGTCCACTGAAGTGGAAATTAGTTAATAATCTGGTGTTTCACCATCCATGCGTATATGACTAATGCGCCTGTATTCATGATTTTCTGTAGGGCATACTTACCTCCGCAGACTTTTCATCCAGATGTGAATATGCCTGAATCCACTGTTGCAAGATAGAAGTCCATCAATGTTAAAATAATACAGCCACTGGATATTTCAAATTCCAACAGCTTGATTGCATGATGTATACCTTGATTTTCTTTGATAATTCTCCATAGTACTTGACATAAACAGCATCCATTTCATATGTATGATAACACTCATGGTAGTCATCGACAGCAGGGTACTGCGGTTCAATGCAACCAGGCATCTACAAAATGAAGAATTAGATGACTCAAATGAAAATACATATAGGGGGCTAGGGAGATGGATGGACACTACCTGAAAGTTAATGATGTCTCGGTTAATAACAAAACACTACCAAAAACGTTTTCTAACTTTTACAATCTGGCATTCAGAGATAGATGAGCAATATCTATTCGAGGTGATCTGCTCTTCAAGCGGCAAATAACTACCACTTTAATATAGGTTTATATAAATAGCAGCAATGTTGCACCCGGAATGTCATGTGTCCATCCAACAATGATTTCAGTTCATAACAACTTTAATATAAGAAGGGAAAAAAATAGGATATACACACATACCAAAACTATTTCAAAGCACATAAGTGCTCATACTTAATTGCTACAGTAAAGTGAGGCAGCCTTGTTTGGTCAATGGAAGTAACTGGCTAAAGATTCACATTTTTTACTTATAGTAAGATTCATGCTAGAGATGGTACCATATAATTAAATTGCCTTCAACAAGTCATTCTAGTGAGACATCAGCATGATACAATTCAGAAGCAATTGAAACATCAACTAGTTTCAGCAGCCCAAGAGTTACCAGCAACAAGTCCATCATCATGTAACAGATAACAAGTTTGAAAATAGCAATGTTGGTGAAACTATAAAAAATACCATAGCTACCAGCAGTCATAAAACATATGATATTTTCATCTTCTAGTGCTGAACCACAGCCTTAAAACTGATGTTCTCATATACCGCAGCAGAGAATTTGGTGATGTAAGTCATACAATCATCATCTATGAGATGTATCAAGGATAGACTGTTTAGTGACAGTTTTGACTCATACCGTCAAACCCGTGGCTCAATTTTCTGTACAAACATTACAGCTGTGGTTGGAATTAATGAAGCAAAATGATTGCCGGTGTGTGTTGAAAAAGTTTCTGAATATTCATGCTCAATATAATGAAACTAGCCAACAGGATGACTCAAATATAGATATAGACAGTGAACTTACGAAACTTCTAAGGACAATTCTTTGATAGTCATCTAAATCAGGGTTCCAGCTATCGTCATCATGGAAGAACCACTCAAAACATTCCTCATCCTCTAAATGCCGAAAGTAATACTTGTGGCGAATTTCATCCGCAGAGTATGCATCCGGATCCTTAAGGTCGTTTCTGGACTCCGGCTTCACAGCCTACACAAGATGATAGAAACACAAGACAAAAATTGTTCAGAGGACTGAATTAGCTGATATGGCACAGAGATGCAAACTTTATGGCCTGGATTAAATACAAAATGAGTGGTACTGATTGATTGACTCGCACACAGTTGGTAGGTAGGTCATACCTTGTAATAAGCGATACGAAGGCGCCCATGGCGCTCTAGTTGCTCGTAGTTGTCCTCCCAACTCATCTCCGTCATGCTCATGCGAGGAGGATTATCGGGATGCAACAGTTTAACAAAACCGGCTTGGTCTTCCTCGCTGAGAATCACTTCCGGCCCAAAAAGCTCACTGGTTTCAACCTCTTCTCCCGATTCCAGCGCATTGTCTTGTGCTTGGACGATGGCCATGTCTATAATCGGGCCCTGGTGATCCTTGGCATAAGAAATCGGGGCTTGATGGCCCTGGGCAGTGGCAGTAGGAGCATCTCGGAAGACGGTGATTGGCGGCGCCTCTTGCGCGCCATGCTCGTTCCATCTACATCATCGCCGAGTGGACCACAGTTAAAGGGCTTCTCGTGCAGCATCCCCATCGAACGAAGGTTATCCGGAAGGTAGTCGGTGGCGTGCTGGAGGGTGTGGTCGACCTGGGCGGAGGTTAGCTGCAGGCCGAAGAAGATCTGGACAGCGGCGACCCGGGGGGGGGTGCGAGGTCGATCTGCTCGCGTAGAATCTCGGTAGAAGTGGCCGGCGGCGACGGACGTAAACGGCGGAGGGAGGCGACGATGGCTGCGGCGTGAAACCCTAGACTCAAACTAGACTGGCCCTCGGTTCCTCAATTAAAATTGTATAACCAAAATATTTTTGCTCTTACAAGAAAATATAATAAATCTGAAAACTCTAAACTTTGATTGATGGGAGAAGATACAAACAACATAACACATGTAACACCACAGCGAAGTACCATATATTCAATGGTTCTCAGCAAAAATTATATGCACAAATAAAAGCTATTTGTCCGGAAAGTGGCTTTGGCTGAAGAAATCGGATGTAGGCAATGGTGTATCACGCACGTGCAAAAAATCAACTTCAATCCTTTGTACTATGAGCTATACCAAAATGGAGGTTTGAAAATATGCATATTCAGATCCACACTTTGTAATTTTTGTGTAGCACGGAATAAAAAGTATTCAAAGTTGATTTTTGTAATTTTGTGGAATACACTATTAGCTACACCCGACTTTAAAAAAAAAATTGAAACTTATAGTTTTTCAAAAAAAAAAAAAATACTGCAGCTCGGGAGCACAAAATCTCCTCTCATGTTTGTCGCTCCACCAAGAAAGGTGCACATGTAAGTACATATCTCGTGAGTCCTGACATGGATAAATAGGAGCCAGTAATTCATGTCCATAGGATGCAGCTAGCGAATCTATAAATAAACATGTAAGCACATATCTCGTGAGTCCTGACATGGATAAATATATAGGAGCCAGTAATTCATGTCCATAGGATGCAGCTAGCGAATCTATAAATAAACGGCAAATAAGAAGGAACTGCCTACAACCGACTTATATCCTCCATAAGTCATCGTAGCCTCCTACCCATGTTAACCTCACACTTTGATCTCTCCAAGATCCATCATAGGCTTGGGAGGCAACCGGGATTTGAGGTGCGTACAGAATGAGTAGGGTGCAAGTGTTTCAGGACCGATCAGCGGCGCCAACTTGAACTTGCCACCATTTTTGGGCTAACAAAGCACCACTACTTCATCTTCCATAAATTCGGCCACATAGAACCACAAGATGTCTGCAAGTGCAAGTCGGGCGACTTGAAGTGTCGTTTATATGGGGTGTTCTTTACGTTTTGCAAATTGAAACACAAAATGTTTAGGAGTTATGAAAATGACAAAATCAACAATGAATAACGTTAGCCTCAAATGTATCAGAATTGATTACTTAGAAGTACCATAAAGAATTGATTACGTTAGCCTCAATGATTCTCAGCATAAAGAAAAATTATATGCACAAACAAAACTATTTTTGGCTCGACCAAGAAAAGTGCACATGTTAGTACATGTCTTCCAAGAATACATCATGGAAAGGCGCGTATCATTTTCATAGATAGAAGTGGCCAGACGGCTTGCACAAGCCCGTAGGCTTTTACAACATTGGTCAACCCAAACAAAAAAAAAAAACCATGCTCTCAGCTACACAGTTGATAGATCAACCCTCGACTACTCCTACGACAACTACTCGCCTCCGTGTTGCCGCATTGGCCCAATGGCCATCGTCCTGACACTACTAGGAAACTAGCTATAGGTGGATCAACATTCTGTGGCGCACCTTTTTTCCGTGCGCCACAGAAGTTTATCAGTGGCGCATCCCATGTGGTGCGCCACAGATATCAGTGGCGCATGGGACGGCCGTGCGCCACTGAATATGGCATTTCTGTGGCGCATGCAGTCCCATGCGCCACAGAAATATCGTGGGCCCCACCACCCACAGTTGAATTCGAGGCCCACCGCCCATTTCTGTGGCGCATGGGACTGGATGCGCCATAGAAACATGCATTTCTGTGGCGCATCCGAGCCCATGCGCCACAGAATTAAGGTGGGCCCCGCCCCAAATGATTGGGTGGATGAACTTTCTGTGGCGCATGGACCTGGGTGCGCCACAGAATTTGGGCACTTAGCCGTTTAAGCGCCACGCATCGTCCTCCACCACACATTCTCGACGCCACCACGCTCGTGCAACCGCTCTCGACCGCCGCCGGCCGCCGTACTTCAACTCGTCGCCGCCGGCCGCCCCAACTCGCCGGATCCTCTCCCCCCTCGTCGGTAATCTTCTCCTCCTCCTCGTCTCCCCACCCGTGCCTGTTCTCGCCGGTGGGAATCCTCCATCTCCGTCTTCCCCTTGGACGGCGGCCGTAGCGCCTCCTGCCTCGAGCTCGTGAGCCCCGCAGCTCGTCGGCTCGTCTCCTACACCCCGCAGCTCGTTGGGAGCAGACGGCGCGACGTCCATGGCTCCCGCATCAGCTCAAACGTGACTTGATGGCTCAAACGCCCCTCGTGATTTGACTAGCCACCGCCCTTGCGCGGCCCCCTCGCCACGCTCCCCCGCACCAACACCAACACCCACCGCGCCGCGCCCTAAACCCTAGCCCGAATCCGACGACCGCCGGTCCGTCCTTCCACGAGTGAGCAAGTCCGTGGGCCGAAATCGTGCTCCGCGACTCGTTCTCCGCTGCCGCAGTTCTCGGGTAGGGTTGCTGGGGGGTTAGTTTAGTTTCTAGGATATTGCTAGGTTAGTGTTAGGTTAGTTTAGTTTCAAGGATATTGCTAGGTTAGTGTTAGGTTAGTTTAGTTGTTAGTTGTTAGTTGCTAGGTTAATTAGATTGAAATTTTTAGTTGTTAGTTGCTAAGTGCAAAACACTGCTAAAACGTGACAAGGGAACAACTAGGAGGGTTAGGTATGGTTTGGTAACATCGGGAACATCGGGAACATCAGGAAAATCAGGAACATCGGGAACATCGGGAAAATCGGGAACATCGGGAACATCAGGAAAATCGGGAAAATCGGGAACATCGGGAACATCGGGAAAATCGGGAACATCGAGAAAATCGGAAACATCGGGAACATCGAGAACATCGGGAAAATCGGGAACATCGGGAAAATCGGGAACATCGTGAAAATCGGGAACATCGGGAACATCGGGAAACATCGGGAACATCGGGAACATCGGGAAACATCGGTAAACATTTAATTTTATGCATTTTTTTATGTAATATGACTTGTATGACTCAGATCGTTTTCTTGTTTCTGCTTCAAGTTCATGATCCTTTCCTTTTTTTTGGTTGTACAGGTGCAGAGGTTCTTGTGTGTGCTAGAAGTTCTTGTGTGTGCTTCAATTTCAAGAAGACGCCCTTTGGTGAGCTATTGGTACCACGATCGAGAAGTTGTGTGTGCTTGTGTTGATCTGTGCTACCACGACCATCGTGTCGTGGTTGTTTGTGCTCCAACCATCGTGTCGTGGAGATGCCGGCCGGAGATGTGGATTTTTTGTGAAATGCTTGCAGGTACCCCGAGAGGCCCTTGAGATTGCCGGAACGTCGATTAACTTCCGTTCCGGCAAATTCGGGTACTCCATATGTCCCTTTTTTTAGCAAAGGTCATGCCGAAATTTTTCGTGAATTTTGGCATGACTTTGCTAAAAATAGGACATATGAAGAAGACTCCCTCATAATTTGATAATTGATAATTTAGTTGTCTAGTTTGTAGTATATAGTTGTGTAGCTTAGATTGTAGATAATTTTAGTTGTGAGGGTTCCTTATTTAAATTTGCCTGCTACTTAAAAATTGTGTTTTTAGTTTATTGTTCTCGGCGACGATGTCACTGTTGGACCAGAGGGGCGATGTCCGCGACTGGACTCCGCCGGGTTGGCACTGGGAGGTGCTACCTTCCGGCACGCGTATCTTGGTGAGGAATCCGGGTGACGTCGTCGACGCGGATCTTCTTTGGTGGCAGTCGCGTGGGCCACGCTCGGTGCAGAGGGAGCCGGCCCCCGAGGAGGTGGTACGTCGCCGTATCAGGGAGGAGGTCGAGCACGTCCGTCGCTACATGTATTTGTTGGATAGGCAGTACAACAATACATGGTCGTTTGTTCAGAGGGTTCCTCCTCACGTGAGCTATAACCCTATGAGGGTTCCTTATCTTTGGATGCGCAGCCCCCGCGGCTCAGCACCCCGCGGCTCAGGACCCGGTCGAAGTTAGTTTGAGAGGTTCATGCATGGGAGAGGAGATGTATTAGTGATATTATTCGTGATGTATTAGGGTTAAATAAAAATGGACCAAATTATTCATGGGATCAAGATGTATTAGTTATACTTTTGCATATTTGATCAATGTCCCTACATGCATGAATATAATTTTGGCATGACTTTGCTAAAAATAATTTTAGTTCTGTTCATTGGTTTATATTGTGTAATTTCCACATTGTGTAGTTTGTAGTATATAGTTGTGTAGTTTTTTGATTCTAATGAATTTTTTTTTAATATGTTTTAGTTTCACGGAATGGCCGGGTTTAAGGGTGTGAGGGCGTGCTATAGGAAGAAGCTTGGTCGGTACGTGTATGGATGTCAGATCCATATCAACAAGAGGAAGCACTGGGCTGGGCAGTTTAATACAGCGGAGGAGGCGGCGCGCGCCTATGATTATTTCGCCGTACACGAATACGGTGATAAGAAGAAAGATAACGATCTGAACTACCCAGCGGATCGCCACCGTGTGAATGAGTACATACCGGATGGGATCAGACATGTGGAAATGGCCAAGGAGGAGCACAGGTTGGCTGAGGGGCAGATCGCACGTCGCAACGCACGCCCCCAGGACAACCCGTATGTGAGGCATCTCCTGCAGAACGAGCCAAACTTGATGTCCTACCAGCAGTTCGGCGCTAGTCCTTTTGACGGTGCTGGTCCTTCGTACGGCACCGGTCCTTCCCACGGCGTCGGTCCTACTGACGACGACGACATCACTTCTCTTGGGATCTGGGAGGAGGAGGAGGAGCAGCAGGAGGAGGACTGGGAGAAGGACTGGGATTCCGACTCTGAGCAGCGGCGGTAGAAGCGGCAGCAGGAGCGGCAGCAGGCGTCGGAGGAGCGGCAGCAGCAGCGGCACTAGAAGTGGCAGGAGTTGGAGCAGCAGCCACTGCGGATGTTCGGGCCGCCGAACCCCGATGCTTATCACCACACCGACCCTAGGCACTGGGTCGAGGTGAATAGGCGGGACTGTTGGAAATATGCCCTAGAGGCAATAATAAAGAGTTATTATCATATTTCCATGTTCATGGTAATGTTTATTCTCCATGCTATAATTGTATTAACCGGAAACCTAATACATGTGTGGTTATGTAAACAACACAGAGTCCCTAGTAAGCCTCTACTAGACTAGCTCGTTGATTAATGATGGTTATGGTTTCCTAACCATGGACATGAGTTGTCAATTAATAACGAGGTCATGTCATTGGAGAATGACGTGATGGACAGACCCAACCAAGCATAGCAATATTGATCGGATCAATAAGTATATATTGCCATGTCTTGTATTGTCAAGTATCCTGTTTCTTTGACCATGAGATTATGTCTATCCCGGGTACTGAGGAATACGTCTTGGGGACTTCAAACGTCACTTCGTAACTGGGTGACTATAAAGGTGTCTTACAGGTATCTCCGAAAGTACTTGTTGATTTGCATGTATCAAGACTGGGATTTGTCCCTCCGTGTGACGGAGAGATATACTCTGGGCCCACTCGGTAATGCACATTCGGTATCGCTTGCAAGCACGTGACTAAAGAGTTAGCCACATGGAATGTTGTATTATGGAACGAGTAAAGAGTACTTACTAGTAACGAGATTGAGCTAGGTATGGTGATACCGCCGATCAGATCTCGGGTAAGTAAAATATCGTGAGACAAAGGAAATGGAATACGTTGACATTGTGGTTCACACGATAACGATCTTCGTTGAACTTGTGGGAGTCATTATGGGCATCCAGGTCCCGCTAATGGTTATTGATCATAGAGGAGTCTCGATCATGTCCACTTGTTCTCGAACCCGTAGGGTCACACACTTAAAGTTCGGTAACGCTAGAGTAGCTTTGGGATAATTATAATGGTGAGACCGAAGGTTGTTCGGAGTCCCGGATAGGATCCGGGATATCACAAGGAGCTCCGGAAGAGTCCGGAGATAAAGTTTCATATATAGGAATGTGGTTTTTGGGTTCCGGAAAGGTTCAGGAATTAACCGATATTGTATCGGGGTTTTTCCTGAAATGTTCCGGTGGGTCCCATGGTGGGGCCCACTATCCCGAACGTCCCACTTAGGATATTTGGCAGCCAAGTTCCTTCCTTGAGAAGTCTTGGCAGCTAGGTTCCTTCCTGGGGAAGCCTTGGAGGCTGGTTTCTTCCTAGGGAAGATTTGGAGGCTGGTTTCTTCCTGGGAAGATAGCCTCACACCCCTCCCCACATCCTATATAAGGAGGGTACCATTTGGGGAAAGATGATGATTGATTCCTAAGCCGGTACACTTCCTCTTGCTCCTTTCTCTTGTGGTCTTGGCTTGATGAAGCCCTGCCCGCGTGAGAGCTCACCGAACCACCACACCGTCGTGCTGCTGGTTTGAATCCCATCTACTTCTCCTTCAAGCTTGCTGGATCAAGAAGAGGAGACGTTGCTGAGCCGTACGTGTGTAAATCTCGGAGGCACCGCTCGTTGTGGTGCTGATCGGAGTGAACCGCATCAAGGTCTACACCAAGCTGCGTTGTGATTAACGTCCAACGCTCGTGTTCTTCGAGGGTATGTTGATTACCCTCCCCGTTACTTGCATCTCCTTAGATAAGATCTTTGGGTGTTGCTTCCGCATGTGAGAGAAAATTTTGATTTTCTGTCGCGCATATCCCTACAGTGGTATCAGAGCCGTGCTTTGCGTAGTTGCTTTGTACGGATAGAACACAAGGAGTTGTGTGGCGTTTGATATTTATTGTTGCTACCCTCTCGCGTGTACTTCTTGGTTTTGTGGCATGGTAAGATGCAGCGGCCCGGACCAACTTTACAGTCTTCGGATTGAGACCGGTTCCGCACTTGACATGCAACTGGTTTGCATATGCGGCTGGCGGGTGTCTGTCGCTCTTATCATAGTGAAACCGGATTTACAATGGAGGGCTTATAGAAGTTAATAAGCAACTTGTATTATCAGCGTTGTGGTTTTTGCGTAGGTAAGAACGGTTCTTACGCAGCCCCTAGAAGCCACGTAAAATTGCAAAAATCAAGGGAGAGGCGTCTAACTTGTTTTTGCAGGGGTGGTTGTGATTTGGTATAGCCCAATTTTACAATATTTGTTGTATGAGATGCACATTGATTGTAATATTATTTTGTGACCTGCGTGTCATGAGATCGGCAGCCGGCAGGAGCCAAATGGTTGTCTTATTATTTTGTGACCTGCGTGTCAACTTAATACGCCATGTAATTGCATTACTTTATCGCTAAGGAGTTAGCAATAGTTGTGGATGCAACGTGATGGTGGAGGCAACCATGCATCTTGCTGGAGGGATGATGGAGATCATGCCGTGCGTTCTAGATGGAGATCAAGACGCAAGAAAAGGGCTATACCATATCACATTGTTTAAGCATGTGATGTTTATCCTTTATGCATCTTATTCTGCGTGTGCACGACGGTAGCATTATAAGATGATCCCTCACTCAAAATTAAGATCGTGTTCTCCCCAAGTATGCCACCGCCAAGACAGTTCTTCGTTTCTAAGCACCACGTGATGATCGGGTGTGATGGATTCTACGTTCCACACAGCGGGTGTTGCTCGAGCCTAGCATGTACAGACATGGCCTCGGCACACAGGCAGATATACTTGGGTTAGCTTAACGAGCCTAGCATGTGCAGACATGGCCTCGGAACACAAGAACCGAAAGGTTAAACACGAATCATATGGTTGATATGATCAACATGGTTGATGTTCACCATTGAAGCTACATCGGCTCACGTGATGATCGGAGTTTGGTGTGGTGGATTTGGATCGTGTTCCACTTAACAACTATGAGGGATGTTGGTTTAAGTGGGAGTTCACTTGGTAATTTGATTACGCTGAACTCTTTATCATGAACATAGTCCAAATTATGTATTTGCATCATTCATTGTAGTCAATGGCATTCGTTTTCTCAACTACCACTAGGCTTGATTGATTGAGATAGATTAAACTGTTGGATATCTGGTAATTATCTTTACGGACTAGTACCGTACTGTGAGGATTGTCCTCAAAGTATCAAGTTAAGATTTAGTCCTATTGCAAACTTTTGGTAACCCTCCTGCTCAATGTATGTCATTAGATATGATCTATGAGATATGCATATATAGATGTGATCTAAGAGCATTGATTCCAGTTTAGCGTCTTATGTCATACTTGCCTCAGTGGAACTCAAACCTCAGAAATGTTTTTGAGCACTGAGTGTCTGAGAGACAATCCAGGAGCTGAAATTGTTTCAGACACAACCAATGGTTGAATGATATATGATATCAAAAGATTGGTTTGTGTGCAAATGACCAAGGATAATTCAGTGAGTTAACATGTATACCTAGATTGTCTAGGTACATGTCAATGTTGTAGACGCTTGGCGTCCTAAACCCCAACCAGTTGGGCACTGATAGTATTCTTGTTTTCCCTCCCTCCGTGCAATAGTAGCATTCTCATGAATTGTTCATGACTGAGATGGAAAACAGTATGGGTGATTTGATCACTATGCTTAAAAGACTGTTAAGAGTGGAATCTAGAAGAACGCCAATCATTTGATGATGGTAAAACTTTCAGACACGGGGAAACCGGAAGAGGAACTACAGAAAGAATCTGGCAGTAAAATAAAAGTCTGGAAATGTCCAGCTCAGGTATAATTGTTATACATGTTATTGATGTATTGTTTGTTGGTCAAACAATGTACTTCTTGGGTATAGTGACCAATTGTTGATCACAAGGATACCAGGTCGGTTGCTCTTGTTTGCAACTCGATGCAAGAAATACAATGGCCTAAGAGACCAACAAAGGATGTTATGGTGTGTGACAAGAACGAAGCAATAGTTGCTACGGTCGTCGTCATACATTCAGGATTTGGTGAAATCTTGACAAGTAACAAAATACATCTATAACACTGGCGCTAAACGTCGTAAG
Organism: Poa pratensis; assembly: GCA_947311845.1. Taxonomy (NCBI): domain Eukaryota; kingdom Viridiplantae; phylum Streptophyta; class Magnoliopsida; order Poales; family Poaceae; genus Poa; species Poa pratensis. The sequence goes on from CAMZMU010000043.1 coordinate 13,698,750, forward strand.
ATTCATGATTAGAATTCCACATTTTGTGGTACTGCCGTCTAAGTCATATTGGAAAGAATCACATGAAGAGACTCCATAGTGATGGAATTTCTGGAGTCATTTGATTATGAATCATTTGACGCTTGTGAATCATTTCAAAAGGAAATGACTAAAGACGTCGTTCATAGGCAATGTTGAACAAACGGTTAACTTGTTGGAGATCATACATGTGATGTATGTGGCACAGAAGTGTAACCGTGGGCAGTAGATTCTTTTACTTCATATCCTTCTCGGATGTTTTGAATAGATATATGAGTATATGTTCAAACGATACATAAGACTGAAACTTTTGAAAAGTTCAATAATTTCAGCATGAAGTGGAAATCATTGTAACAAGAAAATAAAATCTCTATGATTGGATCACGGAGATAAGTATTTGAGTTACAAGTTTAGCGAACATCTGAAAGGTTGCGGAATTGTTCCACAACTTACGTCACCCGGAACACCATAGGTGTATGATGTGTCCGAGAGACGTGATCGAGCCTATTTTGACATGGTGAGATCGATGATGTTATTAATCTGCCATTATCTTTTGTAGTTGTGCTTTAGAGACTGTCGCTTACACACTGAAAAGAGCGCCATCTAAATCCGTTTGAACGACACCATATGAGATATGGCACGGGGATGCGATGCATATGTAAAGGAGTTTACTATTAGCTCGATCCTAAAACGGATATGTTTTGTTTCTTCGTTGGTTATGCCAAAAACGTTTTGGTATTCCTCGGCTACCGCACGTAAGGCAAAATGTTTGTCAGGAACAATGTGTGTTTTACGAGAAAGAGTTTCTTGCAAAAACATGAGTGGGAGGACAGTGCAGCTCGACGAGATTGTGAATCTTCGTCTTCAGGTCAGAGTGGCGCATCGGAAGAGGTTCCGGAGTTTCTCACTTTGACTGATACGGAAGCTTCTACATGTGATGTAGTAACTTCAGTCGAGCCAGCAGCTGAACCATGAAGATGTAGTAGGACTCACCCGAAACCAGAATGGTTATCGGATGGAATATTATTGTTAGACAATGATAAGCCTGCTACCTACACATAAGCAATGATGGGCCCTGACTCCGCTAAATGGCTAGGCGCCATGAGATCCGAGATAGACTCCATTTACGAAAATCAAGTTTGGAACTTGGTAGTCCCTACGGAAGGCGTAATGCCTACGAACGTATATGGATCTATAACAGATATGGATGTTTACATCCATGAAGCTTGACTTATGAAAGGTGTTTCTGTCAAGTTCAAAGAGTTGACTACGATGAGATTTGTCTCCCGTAGCAAGCTTGAAAGTCTGTTCGGATAAATCTAGCAATTGCTACATATATGATATGGCAAATGGACTTCAAAACAGCGTTCCTAATGGAAGCTAACCGAGGACATGCATTTGATGCAATCTGAGGGTTTGTCGTTGCATATAATGCTAGAAAGGTATGCTCACTTCAGAGTTCATTTTATGGAACTGAAGCAAGCATGACGGAGTTGGAATATTTGCCTAGATGAAGTGTTAAAATGTTTTGACTTCATCGTGGACGGCAAAGATGCTTGAGAATTCAAGAAAGTAAGTGGGAGCGCCGAGAAATATTTCTAAAACTTTATGTGGAGACATATTGTTGATTTGAAATAATGTATATTTTCTTAATACAGCTAAATCTTCATTGAAAATAGTTTTCTATGAATGATTAAAGCAAAGATGCCTACATATTGGATATAAAGATCTATGGAGATAGATTCCGATACCTAATATGGCTAAGCCAGAGTACATGGACATAGTACTGAAGTAGTTCGGTATGAAAAGGCAAGAAGTGTTCTTACCATGTTCATATGGTTGAAGTTGAGCAAGACTCAGTGTCTTCGACACATGATGAGCAAGAATGCATGATTGATTGGATCAATCATTCATACCATAACATGTACACAACCAGATGTGTCCTATGCCATAAGTGTTATGAGCAGATACCAGAGTGATCATGGATGATGATCACTGGACAACAGTGAAAAACTTCCTTAAGTACTTGAGAAGGACTAAGGAGTTGTTTCTCGTTCTATGGAGGTCATGATGAGCTCGTTGTAAGGGGTTACACCGATGCTAGACTCATGACTAATCCTGACGATTATCGATCTCAATCAAACTTGCTGGTTATTCGGAGACGCAGTAAGCTGGAAGGAGTTCCATGCTGGATTTGGAAGTGTTCCAAAGTTTAACACTGTGACGAATTCTACAATGATAGCTGAGTATATCGCCGCTTTGGAAGCAGCGAAGGAGGGTGTTGAATCAAAAGTTCGTAACTGAACTTGGTGTAGCTCCGACGAAGGTAAAGCTATGGAGCTCCATTGTGAGACAATGTTTGGCTCCATAATTAATGCCGAGAGTTAAGGTTCCACCAGAGATTCGAACATATACAAAGCTGATTCCACATCATTATGAATGAGTGGAGCGTGAAGACGCAAAGATATGCAAAATACAAACGGACCTGAGGTGTCAGACCCGTTGACTAAAACTTCTTCCACTAGCCAAACATGATCAACACCATAAGCCCATGGGTGTTAGATCCTTACAATGTTAACTAGATTATTGACTCTAGTGCAAGTGGGAGATTGTTGGAAATATGCCCTAGAGGCAATAATAAAGAGTTATTATCATATTTCCATGTTCATGGTAATGTTTATTCTCCATGCTATAATTGTATTAACCGGAAACCTAATACATGTGTGGTTATGTAAACAACACAGAGTCCCTAGTAAGCCTCTACTAGACTAGCTCGTTGATTAATGATGGTTATGGTTTCCTAACCATGGACATGAGTTGTCAATTAATAACGAGGTCATGTCATTGGAGAATGACGTGATGGACAGACCCAACCAAGCATAGCAATATTGATCGGATCAATAAGTATATATTGCCATGTCTTGTATTGTCAAGTATCCTGTTTCTTTGACCATGAGATTATGTCTATCCCGGGTACTGAGGAATACGTCTTGGGGACTTCAAACGTCACTTCGTAACTGGGTGACTATAAAGGTGTCTTACAGGTATCTCCGAAAGTACTTGTTGATTTGCATGTATCAAGACTGGGATTTGTCCCTCCGTGTGACGGAGAGATATACTCTGGGCCCACTCGGTAATGCACATTCGGTATCGCTTGCAAGCACGTGACTAAAGAGTTAGCCACATGGAATGTTGTATTATGGAACGAGTAAAGAGTACTTACTAGTAACGAGATTGAGCTAGGTATGGTGATACCGCCGATCAGATCTCGGGTAAGTAAAATATCGTGAGACAAAGGAAATGGAATACGTTGACATTGTGGTTCACACCGATAACGATCTTCGTTGAACTTGTGGGAGTCATTATGGGCATCCAGGTCCCGCTAATGGTTATTGATCGTAGAGGAGTCTCGATCATGTCCACTTGTTCTCGAACCCGTAGGGTCACACACTTAAAGTTCGGTAACGCTAGAGTAGCTTTGGGATAATTATAATGGTGAGACCGAAGGTTGTTCGGAGTCCCGGATAGGATCCGGGATATCACAAGGAGCTCCGGAAGAGTCCGGAGATAAAGTTTCATATATAGGAATGTGGTTTTTGGGTTCCGGAAAGGTTCAGGAATTAACCGATATTGTATCGGGGTTTTTCCTGAAATGTTCCGGTGGGTCCCATGGTGGGGCCCACTATCCCGAACGTCCCACTTAGGATATTTGGCAGCCAAGTTCCTTCCTTGAGAAGTCTTGGCAGCTAGGTTCCTTCCTGGGGAAGCCTTGGAGGTTTCTTCCTGGGAAGATTTGGAGGCTGGTTTCTTCCTAGGGAAGATTGGAGGCTGGTTTCTTCCTAGGGAAGATAGCCTCACACCCCCTCCCCACATCCTATATAAGGAGGGTACCATTTGGGGAAAGATGATGATTTTGATTCCTAAGCCGGTACACTTCCTCTTACTCCTTTCTCTTGTGGTCTTGGCTTGATGAAGCCCTGCCCGCGTGAGAGCTCACCGAACCACCACACCGTCGTGCTGCTGGTTTGAATCCCATCTACTTCTCCTTCAAGCTTGCTGGATCAAGAAGAGGAGACGTTGCTGAGCCGTACGTGTGTAAATCTCGGAGGCACCGCTCGTTGTGGTGCTGATCGGAGTGAACCGCATCAAGGTCTACACCAAGCTGCGTTGTGATTAACGTCCAACGCTCGTGTTCTTCGAGGGTATGTTGATTACCCTCCCCGTTACTTGCATCTCCTTAGATAAGATCTTTGGGTGTTGCTTCCGCATGTGAGAGAAATTTTTTGATTTTCTGTCGCGCATATCCCTACAGGGACGGCGTACCTCCGTTCCGCACTCTTTCGGGTCAGCCGTGGGGGAGCAAGGACACTGATGACCCCGCAGATCCGATGTTCTGGGCTCAGCTGTATAGGCCTAGGGACGACGACCCATAGAGCGACTTGTCCACTTCTTTCCGTACTATGTTTTATGTTCACTTGTCCACTTATCTATGTAGACTGATGTTTCCACTGTACTTGGTTAAGACTAATGTTTTATTTTCATGCATCACATGGTTGACTTGTCCACTTATGTTGACTTTCATGTGGTTGTTTGTGCTCCGACCATCGTGTCGTGGAGATGCCGGCCGGAGATGTGGATTTTTTGTGAAATGCTTGCAGGTACCCCGAGAGGGCCTTGAGATTGCCGGAACGTCGATTAACTTCCGTTCCGGCAAATTCGGGAACTCCATATGTCCCTTTTCTAGCAAAGGTCATGCCGAAATTTTTCGTGAATTTTGGCATGACTTTGCTAAAAATAGGACATATGGGGTATTGCGACTAATGCATGGGCCGGGGTATCTTAGTACTTAATTAAGTGATTTTTTTTTCTTATATTTGGTGTACTAACTTCGACGTTTTTTTCTTATAGGTGCGAACATGGCTGACAATAACGAGGCCGGGGGTTCACGAACAGGAGGCGAGGAACCGATAGAGGAAAATAGTATGATTCAGACGGTCATCGCACAGGCAGTGACAAAGACGTTCACGTCGATCTTTCCTACCGTCTGTGAGGGTGTCAGGGTTTGGATTGAGGGAGGGAAAAAAGGGCCTCCCCAGTGATCAGCTTCGGCTCCAACAAGTACTCAATCAATGTGGCTACAGAAGATGCACCCCCAGCATCCCCAGAGGTAAAGAAGAAGAAGCACAGGAAGAGAAGTAAGCCAGCTCCTAAGACGACTATCCGGGGGTATGAAGACATGGTATCACCCCGTGCGGATGGCGTGACCCGAGTTCATGAAGCTGGTCAACCGATCCTGGCTCGGGAGCTACTCCGCCTCGCAGACGGATGCATGCTCTCTTTGCAAAATGCTATCTTGACGCTAAAGAGCAACCTTCTTAAAGAAGAGGATCCAAATTACCCGGTGTTCACTGTCAAGGTGCCAAAGGACTTGGCCGTCTTCGTCCATGAAGCCCCCGCGTATCTGTTCTTCATATCGTACGAGGACGTCTTCAGACTGTTTCACTATAGACGGCTGGACTATAACTTGGTCCGCCTATACGCGCTCAACCAGGCGATGAGGCCCTAGCGGCGAAGGCCCTACACCCAGATCCAAAAACTCCAGGAGGGAGTCGAGATCACGACATAGTCAGCTCGCGCCACGCAGCACATGATCGTAGTGGTCGCAGCCACCACTCGGAGGAAACAAGGAGTGGCTCACGCCGACACAGGTCCAGCAGAAGCAGATCACGCAGATCCTACAGCAGCGACTCATATTCCGATCGGGAGCCCGAGCCATGCGGAGCCTTGTGCTTCACTCGACGCGTCCGCGAGACACGGATTCCCAAAGGGTTTAAGCTAACATCTGAACAAACCAAGTACACAGGTCGACAGGAACTTTCAGGATGGCTAGAAGACTACAGACTCGCTGTCTCGTGCCAACGAGGCACGAATACCATAGCAAAGCAATACATACGACTCATTCTCGAAGGCACAGCCCGCGACTGGCTCAAGGCGCTACCTCCATCGTCATACGACTCGTGGGATCACTTTCGGAGAGACTTCATCAAGAACTTCGAACCTCTGTGCGATCGACCGAAAACATTCGAAGAACTGAGAGCCTGCACTCAACGCTCAGACGAAACGTTGAGATCATACATACGGCGATGGACTGAGATACGCAACTCACTCGGGGCAATATCAGAAGATATGGCCATGGATGCCTTCATCATGGGTCTCGCCAGGCGAGATTTAAAAGAAGCACTTGGTCGACAAAAGCCAACCTCCGTGGCTAACCTCATAAAAATCGCGACTGACTGGGCAGATGGAGAAGACTTGGTGCGAACAACCCGCGCCTCTTCACCACGTGACAACCATGACAGCGGCAGTCGAAACCGCAGGGACTCATATAGAGATGACCGGAGGCGCAAGCGTTCCAAACGTCATTACGACGACGACAGACACGAGTTCATGGCGGCTGGGTTCTCACAACCCGTGACGACCAAGACAGGAGCGACCGGAGGTCAGATGATCGTCGGAACAGTCGAGACCGCAACCAACGAAGTGACAGCTACAAGAAGAAAGAGTGGCGGAAATCGCGTTCTGACGCACAAAACGAGCGCTCATTCGATGACAAAATGGATGACCATTGCAGATTCCACCTGTACAAGGGGGACGACGGAAAATTGCGCTCCAATCACTCGTTGAGAAACTGCAGAGAATTCGACAAATTAGCATCTGACTACATGCAACTCAGAAAGGCAGCAGCCGCACCCACATCTGCGCATCAACCAAACATAGTACCTGCCCTAATGGCACCGCAACCACCACCACAGCCTGCCGCAGGCTGACATATTGTGGGTGCCATACAACCCGTACCTCGGGTAGAAGAAGCTCAGTACCCTCCGCCTCAAGGGCAGATGTACATGATTCAGAAAGGTCGTCCTTCCAACAGGCAGCAAAAACTACTCACTCGACAGGTGAACATGGCAGTCATGGCACCCCCTGCTGTTCCTGAATTCTTGAAGGGATCTGAGACGGCAATCAACTTCAGTCGGGCGGACCACCCACCAGCTGTAGTTCGACCAGGGCATGCTGCTCTGGTACTTGACGCTCAAATTGGAAGTTACGCCATGTCCAAGGTCTTCATGGATGGGGGCAGCGGCATAAACATCATCTTCGCAGATACACTCCGCAAAATGAACAGGTCAGTCGAAAACCTGCCAAAGTCCACAAACACCTTCCACGGTATCGTCCCCGGCAAAGCAGTCAGCCCAGAAGGCACGATACAACTCGATGTCACATTCGGGGACAAAAACCACTTCAGGACAGAGTCGATTGAGTTCGAGGTCGTCGACTGGAAGTCACAATACCACGCCATACTTGGACGGCCAACTTTTGCTCGGTTCATGGCAGTGCCACACTATGCATACCTCAAGTTAAAGATGCCAGTACCAAAGGGAGTCATCACTATCAATGGAAACTTTCAAAGGTCAGATGCTTGCGACCGCGAGTTCAGCAAAATCTCCGAGACGTTTGGCATGGAGGAGACACTCGCAGATTTAGCGATCTCCAACGATCGCACACTCATGCAGGAGCATAAAAAGTTGGCAGTCGACAGAGCGTTCAACGCAACAAATGACACAAGGTCACATCAGGTACACCCGACCGACCCGTCCAAGACAGTCAATGTATCATCGAGTCTACCTATCGCATAGGAAAACACGCTCGTCGAATTCCTCCGTGAGAACTGGGAAATATTTGCGTGGTGTCCAGCCGACATGCCAGGTATTCCCAAGGAATTCGTCGAGCACTCTCTCCAACTGTTTCCAGATGCAAAGCCAGTCAAACAAACAATGCGCCGTGTCTCCGGCCCAAAAAGAACCGCCGTCGAAGCCGAAGTTGATAGACTACTCGCGGCAGGAATCATCAGAGAGATCAAGAAGTCACAATGGGTGGCCAACCCCGTACTCGTAGAAAAGAAGCATACAGATATCGTTCGGATGTGCGTGGACTTCACAGCCCTCAACAAATGTTGTCCAAAGGATCACTTCCCGCTGCCTCGAATCGACCAGATCGTCGACTCCACCGCCGGGTGCGCTCGCCTATCCTTCCTGGATGCTTACTCGGGTTACCACCAGATAAGGATGAAGGAAGAAGACGAAGAGAAAACGGCGTTCATAACCCCACTTGGGGTCTACTGCTACACAACCATGCCCTTTGGGATCAAGAACGCGGGTGCAACATATCAGCGCATGATGCAAGATTGCCTCAAGAAGCAAATCGGGCGAAACGTCCAAGTATATGTGGACGACATCGTCATCACAACAAGGAAAGAAAACACTCTACTCGACGACCTGCGGGAGACGTTTGCCAACCTCAAGCGCTTCCACATCAAGCTCAATCCCAAGAAATGCACGTTTGGTGTGCCAGCCGGGCAACTCCTGGGGTATCTAGTCTCGGCCCGTGGAATCGAAGCAGACCCGGAGAAAATACAGGCCATCTTGACAATGCAAAGGCCTTCCAAGCTTCATGACGTGCAAAAATTAGCGGGTCTAGTAGCGGCGCTCAGTCGCTTTATCAGCAAGCTAGGCGAAAAAGCACTCCCGTTCTATCAACTGATGAAGAAATCAGACAAATTCGAGTGGACGCCAGAAGCCGAAGCAGCTTTCACGGATCTCAAGCGAGTCCTCACAAGCTCTCCAGTCCTCGTCGCACCTAGGGAACGAGAACCACTATACCTATACGTCTCTGCAACTAACAGGGTGGTGAGTACCGTACTGGTGGTCGAACGCATGGAAGAGGGACACGCCCAAAGCATACAACGCCTAGTCTACTACTTAAGTGAGGTCCTCTCCATATCAAAACAGCGGTACCCGCACAATCAAAAGCTAGCCTACGCCGTGTTCATGTCCTCACGAAAGCTGACGCACTACTTCGCAGAACACCCGATCACTGTAATTAGCAACTCAGGGATCGGGGACATCCTCACAAACCCCAACGCAACTGGGCGAGTCGCAAAATGGCTCATCGAGCTGGGACCTAGGGACATCAGGTATGATCACCCGAAGGCCATCAAAGCACAAGTCTTACCCGACTACAATACCGAGTGGATCGAAGCTCAGTTGCCAGGAAATCCAGATGTGTCCAACTCATGGACTATGTACTTTGACGGGTCCAAGAAAAACAAAGGCGCAGGCGCAGGTGTCATACTCATATCACCAAAAGGCGACAAGCTTCGCTATGTCCTGCAACTGGGATTCAAGTTACCATCCAACAACGAGGCCGAGTATGAAGCCTTGATCCACGGCATGCGGATGGCCAAAGCTCTCGGGTGCACTCGTCTAATGATCTACGGTGACTTGAATCTAGTGCTGTAGGAAACAATGAAGGCCTGCGACGCCATAGCAGACAACATGATCGCCTATTGAGACCTGTACAACATAATGGAGGGTAGCTTCGAGGGCTGCGAGTTGCGGCACATAGGGAGAGAAAGCAACGAAGAAGCAGACATGCAAGCCAACCTAGGCTCGACCAAGGCACAAGTTCCACCTGGTGTCTTCCTCGAGCGCATTGAGCACAGATCCATCAAGGAAAAACGGACGCCTCCTACATCAACCGCACCAGCCAAGAGCAAAGCACCCAGCACGGAGGACCCGCCAGTCGAAGTACTCCTCATTGAGCCAAATTGGACTCAACCTTTTCTAGCATACATACTTCGCAACGAGGTACCTGAAGACATAACAGAGCCACGACGCGTCACTCGACGATCTAAAGCATACACCGTCATCAACGGCGAGCTATACAAGCGCAGCGTATCAGGTATGTTCCTACGATGCATAGCATTCGAAGATGGCCAAGCCATACTTCGAGATATTCATGCAGGTACCTGCGGGCATCATGCCAGCAGTCGATCACTCGTAGCCAAAGCCTTTCGAGCAGGTTTTTACTGGCCAACAGCACTCAAGGACGCGGAAGACATAGTAAAAAGGTGCATCGGCTGTCAAAAATTCGCCACAAAGCCACACGCACCTGCATCAGCGTTGAAGACAATACCATTGGCCTGGCCTTTCGCCCAGTTGGGGCTCGATATGGTTGGGCCACTCAAAAAATCCTCCCATGAAAGACATACTCACCTTCTGGTGGCAGTCGACAAGTTCACAAAGTGGATCGAAGCAGTCCATATCACAAGTTCGACTGCCACTACAGCAGTCAATTTCATAAAGACCATCATGTACCGCTTCGGCGTCCCAAGCAGCATCATAACTGACAACGGTACAAACTTCACAGCTGAAGAATTCCGTTCCTTCTGCAAAGAGCAAAACATCACGCTCAACTATGCATCCGTGGCACACCCGCAGTCTAATGGCCAAGTCGAAAAAGCCAATGGACTCGTGTGCAGCGGAATCAAGAAACGCCTCCTGGTGCCACTCAAAAGAGCTGCGGGTGCTTGGGTTGAAGAACTTCCGTCGGTACTATGGAGCCTACGCACAACTCCTAACACCTCCACGCAATTCACACCATTTTTCATGGTCTACGGCGCAGAAGCAATCCTTCCATCCGATGTGAAGTACGATGCACCGAGGGTGGCGGCGTACAACGAAGACGACATAGAAGAAGCACTCGAAGACGTAGTCGACTTGCTAGAAGAAGCACGCGACACGGCCTTGGCTCGCACAGTTGTCTATCAGCAGGATCTCCACAACTACCACAGCCGTCGACTGCGCACCAGGTCCTCCGAGGTTGGCGACCTGGTACTTCGACTGAAGCAAAAGAAGGTGCACAAACTCGCCTCCCCATGGGAGGGACCCTTCATCGTCACCGAAGTCATTGGCGGTGGCGCGTACAGACTGAAGCACGCGAAGACAGGCGAACTTTCGCACAATCCTTGGAACGTTGCGCAGCTGCGCCGTTTCTATGCTTAGGTTGCTCAGTCATACAATGTAATAGGCGATATGTCGGATGGCTGCAGGTTTCAGACGCGCTCTTTTCCTTACCAGGGTACCTACGGGGGCTGGAAGGTTTTTAATGAGGCGGCCTGCAGCTTAACATTCAAAAGTGGAATATAATCAATGTTCCTCCTATCTCTCTATTTACAATTCGCATAACTTATTAGTACATACCTTGGCCGCACCCCGAAACACTCGGGGGCTGCGCCATCAAAAACACGAGCTATCGCTCCCTCAAAAATAATACCTCAGCCGCACTCGAATACTCGGAGCTGGGTCACAAAAGTTCAAACAAGAACGCAAAACTTCTCAACCCCACTCGATAGACTCGGGGCTGCGGAAATACAAAGTAAACAATTCATATTATATGCAAGTGGCAAATTTACACTCGGGGCTACCCCCTCTACAAGTTTATACATAAAAAACCTTTAGTCTTCAGGCTCGTCCTTGATGGGCAGCACAGGACCAAAGAGTTGGTCGTGGTTTCGCTCGACCAGCATCCATGCAGACACAACGGTGCCATCAAGGTCTTCCTGAGACAAAGTCGCTCCAACGACGGGTGGCGGCAACACCAAGTTGGGACGCTGACTCCGCACGTACGCCATCACCGCGTTAGCTCCAACCACAAGCTTTTGAGTGAGCAGCTCCCGGATAGGACCCGCCTGACGGAAAAGATCCAGCAAAGCATGGATCCCTTGTGGTTGTGGTCCCGTTGGAAAATGGGTCTGATTGATGCGAATGAAAGTCGCCCTGCATAACTCGAGTAGTTGAGAGCTTCGCCACGCACGATCCTTCAAGGTGGCGAGTGTGTGCGCTCGAAACCTATCAAGCCAAAAATGCTGACGACCAGTTGACGGGTGTCAGTCGCATTGTCCAAACGCTCCTCAATGCGAGCTTGCTCTGCCTTGAAGTCAAGAACAAAACCTGCAAAATATAAGTCGGGTCAGCAGAGAGTGTCGTGGGTTTGTCACGTCAGGTGTCATAGATGACTTCGTAGGTGTGGGATTACGCGAGTCAAGCATCTCCGAGCTTGGGATCGCAGGAACAAAGATCAACACAGATTTACCCAGGTTCGGCCCCCTCAATGTGAGGTAAAAGACCTACTTCCTGCCTATCCTAGATTGGTATTGATATGATAATCGAGGTGTTACAATGGAGGCGACCCGATCTGGTACTCGCCGTATGAGCTAGGGTTTGGGGCTTGATAGCTTGACCCGCTCCAAGTCCTGCGAGTCCTCTTTATATACACAGAGGCTCGCTAGGTTACAAAAGGAAACTTCCCCATAAGGAATACATCCACAGAGGCCTACTCGGAGACTACTTGGTCTTCACGTCCTCCGGGATTTGTCTTCTAGATCTTTCTCCTTATGGCGGTTCAATATTGGGCTTGTTCCCAAGTGGGCTTCCATCCGTGCGAGTAAGTTAAGTCGCACTGGGCCGCGGGTTAATCCAGAAAGTATTCCCCCGACAGAGAGCGAAAGCAAACATCAGAAATCATAGCAAGGACTGTACTCACACTCGAGTTGCCTGTTCACAAGATCCATCTCGCCAAGCACATAATCCTCTCGTTGAGTGGCCGGAGCTGGTCTCATTTTCAGCATATCCAGCTCGCTCTGAACACTCTTTAATTCTTGCTCCAGTTTCCCGATTCGAGTTCTCATGTAACCCATCACTTTGGCCCCCAGAAAGTATTCCCCCGACATTAGCCCCCAAGCATGGCCTGAACTTCATTGTACCTCTTGATCTTGAATGCTTAGGCCGTGCTTTTCCTTGCTTCGCGGCTTATAGTTGTACAAGTTTGGCCTTGACTCGCACCTGGAAGATCATCTGACTTCATGAGCTTTAGAGTATCCTGATAGCTTCAAAACTTGATGACGATCTATCTTCAAATTTTTGATGATAATATGATATAGCCCCCAAGGATTGAGAGGATGTTATGTGGTAATCATCTCAATTCTTCTCAGAGAACTCTGAAGGTCATCACCTGTAACTTGACATCATGAATAAAACAATTGTTAAGTTACAAGTAATTGTAATTGGTGTTGCCGTACTATAAGCAGTACATCGACCTCTAGTTAGGCCATCTGAATCCTTAAGTGGGCACTCGCGCGACTCAGTATTTCCCAGGAATATGTGTGTTCAGGGTCGAGAGCGGCCATGATAGGCAATCAAGCTCGATTGACGCCACACCCCAGTACTTTGGCCACATAATGCGAGTAGCAATCCAACTTAAGGTAAATTTGATAATTGCCAATGAATCGGCTGTTTCAGGGTAACAAAGACCCCAAGAAACATAATGATATTGCCATGATAGGCTAAGCTATGATAAGCTTTGATTATGATGACACATAAGGTCGCGCCTAGGTGGCAACCGAGTGTTATGCATAGGGTTGGATCGCGCGTAGGTGGCGATCCATGGTGATACATGGGGTCGGTCGCGCCTAGGTGGCGACCAGAGATGATACAAAGTTTACGGCCGCGCCTAGGTGGCGGCCGATTTCTGATACAAGGGTCGATCGCGCCTGGGTGGCGATCAGATGTTGCATAGGTCGCGCCTAGGTGGCGACCAAAGTTGAAGTTCTAGCCCTGAGTGGCTGTGATGATACTCAGCTATAAAGCTGGAAAGGATGATGCTTGGCTCTGATTAGCCTTTTCTTATGTATAGTACGGTCGCAGGTGTGCGACGTTCCAAGGGCGAGGTGCCTCAAGACGATCCTCGAAATCATGGCGTTCGCTGCTTTCTTCTCTTACATCCAGCAGGTAGTACGACCCATTGTTTAGCTTCTTGCTGATGATGTAGGGTCCTTCCCATGGAGAGGACAGCTTATGCATTCCCTTGTGATCTTGTTTAAGTCGCAGCACTAGGTCGCCTTCTTGAAAGGTGCGTGTTTTGATGCGTCTGGCATGATAGCGTCGCAAGTCTTGTTGATATACTGCTGACCTTGATGCTGCCAAGTCTCTAACTTCTTCTAATGTGTCCACCGAGTCTTGCCGAGCTATCTCATTATTTGTCTCGATGTAAGCCGCAACTCTTGGTGAATCATGTATGATATCGCTGGGCATGACTGCTTCTGCTCCATAGACCATGAAATATGGTGTAAATCCTGTGGATCTGTTAGGGTTGTTCTCAAGCTCCACAGTACTGCTGGCAGTTCTTCCACCCAACATCCTGGAGATGCTTCGACCTTTTCAATAAGGCGCGGCTTAATTCCATGGAGAATTTCCTGGTTAGCTCGCTCAGCTTGTCCATTGCTCTGCGGGTGTGCTACTGACGTGAGGTCCAATCTTATCCCATTGTCTGCGCAAAATATCTGTGTGGCCCCTTCAGAGGTGTTGCTCCCATTGTCTGTAATGATACTATGGGGGTAACCAAAGCGGAATATGACCTTCTTCAAGAACTTGACTGCTGTTTCAGCCTCGCAATCTCCCACAGGTTCTGCTTCTATCCACTTTGTGAATTTGTCCACCATGACTAAGAGGTGAGCTTTTCCGTTTGAAGACCGTCTGAAAGGCCCTACCATGTCAAAACCCCATACGGCGAAAGGCCATGTAATGGGTATTGTGCGAAGTGCTTGGGCTGGCATATGATCTTGCCTAGCGTATCTTTGACATCCATCGCACACTCTGACAATTTGCTCTGCATCTGCTAATGCTGTTAACCAGAAGAATCCATGTCGGAACGCCTTTGCCACCAAAGATCTTGACGAAGCATGATGGCCACAATCGCCTGAATGAATTTCGTGCAAGATTTTTCGTCCCTCTTCTGGTGAGACACATCTTTGAAATGCTCCTGATACGCTACGCTTGTATAATTTATTGTTGATGATTGTATAGGCCTTTGATCGTCGTATGATTTTGCGCGCCTCAATTTCATCGTCTGGCAGCGCTCCGCGACTTAAATATGCCATGTATGGCTCTGTCCATCCTGGCTGTTCATGCAGGGCTGCGATCAAAGTTGAATCATCCTCTGGCTCTGCAATGTCAATTTCTGCTGGAGGCTTGACTGATGGATTGTGCAGTTCATCCAGGAAAACATTGGGTGGGACTGACTGTCTATTGGATCCAAGCCGAGATAGGGCATCCGCAGCTTCATTTTGTCTCCGATCAATATGTTCAACTTGGTATCCAGTGAAATGTCCAGCAATTCTGTCCACCTCTCCTATATGCAGCCATGTTCGCGTCCTTGCTGTCCCACGTTCCGGAGACCTGTTGTGCCACCAAGTCTGAATCGCCAAAACAGCGTATGCGACTGATGTTCATCTCCTTTGCTATACGTAGTCCATGAAGCAGTGCCTCGTACTCCGCCACGTTATTTGTGCAGTTGAAGTGTATCTGTAACACATACCGCAGCTTGTCTCCCTTGGGAGATGTCAGAACAACTCCAGCCCCCGAGCCCTGAGTGACCATCTTCGCTTTTGCGTTTGTTTTGACTCGTGTTGTTGTGGCTTGTTTGCTGCTGCTGGAGCTTGTTGGAGTTTTTCTTTCCTTTTGCAGCAACCTCCTCTTCTTCTCCGTCTGACGCGTCTCTGGTTTTATCTGAGTTGGCATATTTGTTAGCCGCAGCCATCACCTCGCTGAGGCTCTTGACTTTATCCTTCATGCGACCCAGCTTATGAATCAGCGGCTCAAACTTGCAGTTTTTCTCCATTACCAGGACGGCTGAGCTTGGTGGTATATTATCTGAGGAGTGTATTATTTCTGCCACCCTTTTCATCCAATGGCGACTTGACTCGCCTTCCTTCTGGACACAACGCTCTAAATCTTCTATATTGCTGAGTCGCTTGCAAGTTCCTTGGAAGTTCTTAATGAAGGCATCCTTCAGTTCCTCCCAAGTATTTATAGAGTTGGGAGGCAGATTTTGCAGCCATATGTGCGCTGCTCCTTCTAGCATCATGTTCAGGTAGCGCGCGCAGATCTCTTCAGATGCGTTTAGGATGCTCATGCCCATCTCGTAATTGTTGAGCCAAGTGGTTGGATCCATGCTGGCGTTATAGTTTGCCACCTTGCGTGGCCCTTTGAAATCTTCAGGAAAAGGTTCCGATCTGATCTTTTCAGTGAAACACGCTGGTCCCTTGAGTCGCGAAGACAGGGCTGTGGGTGCGCCTGCGGGGTTATCTGCGACTCGCTCCTGTTGCCTCTGTGCGACTCCTGACACGTCCTCTGGTGGCCTGCTCTGGACGCTTCTTTCTGCTGTAATCCTGTGATTGGCTGGTACGAGGGGCAGCGGTGCTTCGGCTTCCGCCCTATTGGCTTGTTGCAGGACTGCCGTACTTAACATCTGAATCGCGCGCCGCGCCTCAGCATTGACCGGGTCATCGCCTGTTGGTACCATCTGTGTCAAGATATTAGCCGCAGCATACATATTATCGACAGGGTTCTGGTAATGGCCCTGTGGGGTGTGAAACCTCCTTGGTTGTTGCTGGGTCTCTTGATTTGTTGGTACCCTTCCTTCCGCAGTCATCTGGATTCTCGTCCCTGCGGCTGGAGTGAGCGGGATTTCCACTGTTGGTTGAGTCGCGCGCAGTTGTGTTTGCGGGTCAACCTGTTGTTGAGTCGCAGCCAGCGAGGCTACTCTCTGCCGCTCCTGTTGGATCCCTTGGTTTATCTGATCGAGCCTGCGGCGCTCTTCTTCCATCCTTCGAACCTCATACAGGAGCTCGGCCCTGGCGGTCTCAATTTCTGTTGCACGGAGGGCGGCGTTCGTGGCTGACACAGGGACAAGAAGTGGGTTGCTTGGGGGTGCCGATGCCTCGGTTTCTCCAGCAGTTCCTGACGCACCTGCTCCTCCGGCCATGTAAACCGCGACTTGTGCCATCTCTTGATCTGGTGATGATGTGATTTCTGGGGGGTAACCCCAGCAACTTTCTTCAAAGGCAGGTATGATGGACCCAAACTCTTGCGAGTCCACGCTTTCCACGGATTCTTCCCCGTCATCGGCGACTTTTTCTATTGAATCGCCTTCCGGGACCGATCTAACGGACCTGCCACCGATGAAGCCGACGAAGACGTTGATGGATCCGAACGGGATGACGTGGCCGGTCTCCAAGTAATCTGCCTCGGCCCCCAGCTTGAATCGTCGATGAGGGGTGTGCCATTGACCGTGATGATACGGCCAACAACAAGATCTTCAGCTCCCTTCATGGATCCTGCGCGGAACGTGACGCTCTTGACGCAGGCCCCACGGTGGGCGCCAACTGTCGTGGGTTTGTCACTCAGGTGTCATAGATGACTTCGTAGGTGTGGGATTACGCGAGTCAAGCATCTCCGAGCTTGGGATCGCAGGAACAAAGATCAACACAGATTTACCCAGGTTCGGCCCCCTCAATGTGAGGTAAAAGACCTACTTCCTGCCTATCCTAGATTGGTATTGATATGATAATCGAGGTGTTACAATGGAGGCGACCCGATCTGGTACTCGCCGTATGAGCTAGGGTTTGGGGCTTGATAGCTTGACCCGCTCCAAGTCCTGCGAGTCCTCTTTATATACACAGAGGCTCGCTAGGTTACAAAAGGAAACTTCCCCATAAGGAATACATCCATAGAGGCCTACTCGGAGACTACTTGGTCTTCACGTCCTCCGGGATTTGTCTTCTAGATCTTTCTCCTTATGGCGGTTCAATATTGGGCTTGTTCCCAAGTGGGCTTCCATCCGTGCGAGTAAGTTAAGTCGCACTGGGCCGCGGGTTAATCCAGAAAGTA
The DNA here is from genome assembly GCA_947311845.1 of Poa pratensis. Classification (NCBI taxonomy): domain Eukaryota; kingdom Viridiplantae; phylum Streptophyta; class Magnoliopsida; order Poales; family Poaceae; genus Poa; species Poa pratensis. The sequence goes on from CAMZMU010000043.1 coordinate 13,716,392, forward strand.
TTCCCCCGACAGAGAGCGAAAGCAAACATCAGAAATCATAGCAAGGACTGTACTCACACTCGAGTTGCCTGTTCACAAGATCCATCTCGCCAAGCACATAATCCTCTCGTTGAGTGGCCGGAGCTGGTCTCATTTTCAGCATATCCAGCTCGCTCTGAACACTCTTTAATTCTTGCTCCAGTTTCCCGATTCGAGTTCTCATGTAACCCATCACTTTGGTATCATTTGCCAGTTGAGCTCGAGATCGGTGAAAGCACGAGGTCGCGAGGAACCAACTGAAGTAGAGGGTTCCCGTGGTTGTTCAAAGCATCACAAAAATCTCATGTCAGAAATGAGAAACCAAGCACATAATTCAGGCGAGTTACAACACATAGCCTTTCAGGTGAAAACGCAAAAGGCATTAAAGATGACATCCATACAAAGTGTAGCAAAAGTACACGCATACTCGCGTGATCATAAGGTATAATTATAGGGCATAAATAAAGGTTCGGCTGCCCTATATCTACGACATAGACTCCGACCTAGCCCTACTCTCGCGAGTGGCGATCTCTGCTGCCCGGCGCTCCATAGTGGCCATAAATACTGGCTCACTAAAATGCTTTAGAGACACCAGCTTCCCGTTCGGCTTCCGAGGGAACTCAGACATAGCCGCCTCGAAGTTACCCTCTATCCCATGACCTAATATGAGCTTGAGGGTAGACTCCGATCGCGTACCGTAAGGGCGCGAGCAAAACTCGCCATGGTCGAAGTCCCTGGGCCGAGAACATTGGCGAATCCATCAACAGTCGACGGCAGCTCACCAAGTGGCAGCATGTTCTTGTACACAGCGCCGAGTGTGCTGGTGGACTTGGCCAGAGCGTCCTTCGCGTGGACGAACATGGCGCCAAGGTCCCCTATGACATGGTCGAGTGACAATTCGTTCAACAAAGAGCAGAAATTACTACACAGCACTCAGCGGTTACTCGAAAGCATAATAATACGTCTCAAACGTATCTATAATTTTTTATGTTCCATGCTGTTATTATACCAATTGCTACATGTTTTATTTACACTTCATAGCATTTTTATACATTTTCTGGGACTAATCTATTAACAAGATGCCGAAGTGCCAGTTCCTGTTTTCTGCTGTTTTTCTCCTTCAGAAAAGCTAGTCGCAAAATATTCTCGGAATTGGGCGAAAATCAACGTGTGTGCCTATTTCACCGGAAGACTTCAGAAGCCAGAAGGGGAGACGGAGAAGAGCCACGAGGGGCCCACGCCAACCCTGGGCGCGGCCAGAGGTGGGCCCATGCCCACCCCTGGCGAGGCCACCTCGAGAATTTTCCGGAGCCGCCATTTCGCCTATTTATTGCCTCCGCGGAGAAAACCCTAAAACAAACGACGATTCTCCCAGATACGACTCCCAGCTCCGCCGCCATCCAAAACCCTAATTCGGGGGACATAAGTCTTTGTTCTGGCACCCTGCCGGGGTGGGGAAGTGCCCCCGGAGCCATCTTCATCGCCGTTGCTGCCTCCCATGATGAGGGGAGTAGTTCTTCATCGAGGCTGAGGGCTCTACTGGTAGCTATGTGGTTTATCTCTCTCTCCCATGGTGTGATATTTATGTGATCATGAGCACTGTAATCTAGTTGAATTACTATAGATGTTTCCCCTTCATTGTTATAGTTATGCTACACTCAAGTGGTTTTATCATTATAATCTTCGGATGTCATGTGACAACACAATACCAAGGTGACAGTGTGGGTGGCGTGTATGGCTCCATTAATAAGATTAGAGGGATACTTATCATGAATATTCTTGTGTTGGATGGCACTATAAAATTGTGGTGTTTGTGTACTATTTTAGGATGCTCATAGTGACAGCGTGGGGTGACCTAGATGTGGAATACAGACTTTAAGGTGTGCTTTTGTACCCCTACGCGATGGTCTTGGTGTTCTATGAAATTGTGGTGTTTGTTTACTCAGACTTTAAGGTGTGCTATTATAGCCCTACGCAGCAGATTGGTTTTTCTATCCAACGAGAGAATAGTTTAGAGTAGCATAGTGAAGAGAAGTATTTATGTGTTCAGTTATATTACTACTAGTTTAATGCCCGTGCGTTGCTACGGGGCAAGCACATTAGGAGGCGGCGCTATCAACTTTCTCCCTCTCTCTGACCGTGATAACATTTTTTGCGTATTTTCAATATGCAAGTCATATTTATGATATTTTAGTTTTGTTAGGAGATGTGTGACTTCATATTTGTGTCAATTTACTAAGTTTACATAATGTATATTGTTATGGAGCGAGGAAAAAACATGTCGTTGGTATCTTTTCTAGCACCATAATACTTTTTATATAGTATGAAACAAATTATACATACACAGATAGAAAGCAAGCTATGAAACGAATTTTATACATCTTGCTGGTGTCCAGTCCTACTCTCGATCTACTCTATGTCTCTCCACTCTACGTTATGGGTATTGATGGAAAGCACATTTCAAATTTCAACTGATAACGTAAAAAATCATGCACACTTGGCTTTATCGTTTTGTACTTTATTGCTAGAGAGATAAACAAAACTTTCCTAGACCATAAAATATTTGTCCATTAATAAAATACAAAAATAACATCAAAACATGATAATGTACATTGGAACTGAAGCAGTTTTATTCAGTGTAGGAGCTACATGGTCAAATACACTTCTCTCGTTTAGTCACTGTCTTTTTGTCGCTCACCTCCTCCTATCTCAATGCTTTAAGCACATCCAGCAGTTGCCCTAAAATACTTCCCCTATATCTTGTGTTAAGTCTGAAAGTAGACACACATTACTTACCCTTGCTTCCAATACTACCAGAGGAAGACAAAGCATTCAACACAGTAGATTTAACATATTAACACTTGGAGAATAGAATTTCTATGCACTTACAGCAGCTTAGGTATTAAATGATAATAAGGATACCCTTCAAGTTAATCTTCACCAGCTGCTCGCCAATTATCTCCATCTCTTGCTGAAGACCGTCTAACTAAAACCATCATGACAAGACTGGGTGAGTATTTGAGGCACTAATACGACCAGCTAGATAAAAAAGATTTACAACTACCAGAATATAGGGCTGGCATCCTTGACATCGAAAACATATGTTGGAGGCCTCCAAGGTACTCAAGTTGGCACCTGTTTTGGGTGCATCCATGCATCACTCCTCAAGTACGGTGCAAACGGTCATAGAAAATTTCAAAAGAAATGGAGATAATTGAGAAAATAAATATAGCATACCAAAAACATCAAATTTGCATTTACGTTGATGTGAATATGCAAAGTGTTTTAATGAAATCATAAATTAAAATGGTAATAAGAAATCTACTATTCACTGAAATATGACTCTTCTCCTGAAGTTAAATGTTTATAGGATGTATGACTAAATCACGACCTAAAGAATCAAACAATATTCAAAATAATGTTCAAAATTATTTGAGTTGAGTTTGGAGAATGGGTGCACAAGTGCGTCTAAGGGTGGGATCACAAGATACACCTTCTTACGTGCTTGTAGTAGAGATATAGCAACATACAATACCTTAGTTTTGCACAATCCAGTCATTGCGATGAAACCTTTGTAGATATTTAATGGCATTATGCTATGAACGATGAGGCAGATAATGCCAATTTGACCGCAGTAATTTAGAAACTTGAGAAAGATATCCGTGTCATAGAAAAGATGTGTAACTATATAAGGTCGTCACCAGCATCAACCTGTAGAAAAAATGTGAGAATGAAGCTGACAAATGGAAACATGTTATGCTCAGCCAGTTCATCAGGATGCAACATGTCACGTCGGTAATGAATTTCAAAATAACTTCCAAGTCTGCAATGGCTTTATAATAAAAACTTTTAAAAACACACCTTCCGGCCCCAACTTCTGAATTCAAGCTCGAGGAGAAGCAGTTCAGGAGATACATCGAAGGTTCATAACAAATTCAGTTAGTCGCTTCATGATGGAGTCTTCACTGTTGTGAGGACCAGCTACAGATTAATTCACACCACAAACCACATGAAGCTGATAACATGTGTGCCCCTATAAGATAGCAAAAAAGAGCAAATCAGCAAGTGTGGTATAGGAATAACATCTGGAACTAATTGCTTCCTCTTTTAAAACAACTTCGCTCTCATAAGCAGTCCAAAACAAATTTGCTCTATTACTTCCACATGCACCAATCGACATCATCAATTCAACACAGACAAAACGGAATTAAACAAAATCTTTGTGATTACACATGCTCCTTCAACTTTAAAGCAAGATTAAAATTAGAGAGAATTGAGCAAGCGAATCAATCAACCATAGTGCTGTCTTGCGATATAGCGCCCACACCTGGCCAAGGGAATCTCGACCTCTTACTGTCCCGTTCATCACAGCTTGTCGCCAATCGCTCCATTCGGCTTGCCTCTACCTGCACGGCGAAGCCAAGTCAGGAAGATGTTCACACTGTTGTTGTCGCTATCATATGCATGCCTCCTTGATTGAGGCACTGAATCATGTGACAACAGGTTTTACTGATCAGTTTACAAAGACAGGTCCTGCTGAACAACACCGGTCATTGCTGGAGATTTGTAGTCATCTAGTATCAGTCAAACATGGTTATGAATTCAGAACTTGCCTCGACCTGGGACGAGGCGGGTAGCAGTGGGTCGTCATCCTGGCCATGTGGAGCTGTAGTTTGCGTCCTTGTCGTGAGAGCTACAGTCCATCGCGGAGCTGGCAGGCGAGCGGGAGAAGTCGTGTGGGTGGGGAGTGGGAGTGCGCACTGGGAGGTGCGAGCGCCGAGCGACTGGGCGAGGGAGACACGGCCGTCCTGCTGTCGCCAGCGTCGCATTGCGTCGAAGAGGAAGAGAGAGGATATGCCGCCCCTTGGAGTGAGAGGAGGGATTGGGAGCGGCTGGAGACGAGAGGCGACCGGCGCCGCTGCCGGATCTGCGCTCGGAGGAGGATGAGGGCGAGAGGGGTGGGAACAGGGAGGTCTGGCCACCGACGACCTACGGCGTAGTGCCGCCGCCACGATCGGAGAGGAGAGGGGATGGATTTGAGAGGAAACGGGAGGACTCACCAATCGCAAGCAGTGCCTCCTCTGCGTGGATCAGCTCATCCATACACACCTTCCCATCTGACTCCTTAGGAGCCCGGCCTTCCTCCTCGTCGGGGTGCCCATCCCAGATCTCCCAGCGCCGCACCAAGGATCTCTTCGGCGGTCCACTTGAGGGCGCCACCGGAGCGAGTGCGGCAGGATATCGAGCCCTGCAATATTTGGGGCGGCGTCTTAGGCCTTGCAGGAGGGAAGGTTACTGGTGGCTGGTCGTTGGCGGTGGCCTGGAGGCTTAGGGTACGGAAGGAGACGACGAGGGCAACCAGAGGAGGGGAAAACTCCTCAAGCCCTGACAATAGTGTTGATCCCTAACCGATTGGTTTTTCTATTGGGCCGGCCCAGATTTTGCGAGCGAGAGCGATCGAGGACCGGCAGAAAATGGAGGCAGAAAACGGAGGGGGTACGAACGTACGTTGAACTCCCATTTAATAGTAAAGATTGTGGAGAGTGTCCACTAGTGAAAGTATGATCCCAAGGCCTTGTTTCCAAGCATTGAAACACTGTTTACTCTCAGTTCTGCTGCATGTTTGCTCGCTGCCATTTTTACTACAGATTACAATTACCACCTGTTATTATCTATATCACTTGTATTTTGATATCTCTTCGCCGAACTAGTGCACCTATACATCTGACAAGTGTATTAGGTGTGTTGGGGACACAAGGGACTTCTTGTATCTTAATGGACGTTGCTACGTCGTGGTCGACCTCGTTCTAGCCTATAGCGAGGTCACCCGAAAAAGGAAAGTGTCCCGCGCCCCGTACGGAAATGCACGCGCGCGCACCCAGGACCCAGGTGCCGGATTTGGCGGGAAGCGTCCCGCGCCCATACGGAAACGCGCGCGCACCCAATCCGGAGACGTAAACAAATAGGACACGGGACGCAGCCCCCCCAGGTGTTTCCTTCTTCCTCCCCCCGTCGCGAACAAAAGCAGCGGCGGCTGCTGGAGGAAAACACCCAGAGATCGGCGCCCCAAACACCAATTCCCACCATGGATTCCAAGAAGAAAGCTTACATCCCTGCAGAAACATCCACCATCTGAACATCCCCCTGTCCCTTTTCCCCTGTTCCCCAGCTTTTCAACAAACAAAGCCAAAAAAAGTAGCAGATCTCCACCATAAAACCATTACATCCATCAGAAAATCTCTCCAGAGTAAAGAACAGGAATCTTTCGAAGTTGCATCTCCAGATTGGAAGAAGTAAAAGATTTTCAGAGAAAAAGCTCCTGCAGGGTAAGTTTTTCAGAAATCAAAAACGTCAGATCTTCCCATCCACCCCCATGTCCATCTTGTTTTGTTCTGTGCGCTTCCTCACCTCGATGAACTAGGTTATGGTCTGGAATTTACATCACTGCAAGAACAAAAACATGTAGAGGTAACATATATGAACTGGTGAGCATGAACCTAGTTGTTGCTTGACAAATTGTATAATTAGGTCTTGGTGTAAGTAAATGAAATTTGTTACTGTCAAAGACTGAGAACTAAAAACAAGCCTTACCCCCCTTTTACACCATGCTATGTTCTGAAAACACCATAGCATGTAACTAGTATACCATGCATGTACTGACATTAGGTGTAGTATACATGTCTTTGTTGTGGCACAATCTGCCATTAGCTAGAAAAAGTAACTTCTTGTTAGAACAAAGTATTTTCTATTACCATTGGGATTTTACTTAAATGGCAGTAACATCCTAACAAAAAATGAAAAAGAAGTAATTTCTTGTTGAAAGAACTGGTAGTATCTATGTGTTCTTTCACACTGAACTGGTAGTATCTGTGTCTTTTTTACAGCAACATCTACATAGTAAAAACTTCTTGATGAATGAACTGCTGGACAATGCAAAAAATATATTCTCTTACATTTTGTTTTTGGAGAACCTACTGAGCTGCTTGACTAACATACTCCTTGAACCTGAAAATTAAGATGACAAACAAACAAAGTTAGAGGAAGCTCTATTGAAATAATAGTATTAGGACTACTGACCAGCACATCATTTTTGTGTTCTTTTTTTACTTCGTTTCAAAAGTAAGAGTTTCATCTTTATATATAACAAAAAATTCAGACCCCCCCTGTTTCTTGTGCAGAAGAGAGAAATGGATGCTGGAGTCTTTGGTGGGATTGATCTTAACATTCCGTTTGCTGATGAAAATCCTGGTGGTTCGCATGGCGAGGAGGCCCCAAATGTCACTGGTCCGTATGGCGTTGGGATGGATGTAAACTTGGAAGAAGCGGGTACTATGCAGACAGGGGTGCCTTCTGAAACAGCTCGAACCTTATCTAGTGCAGAGAGCGGCAGCGATGATGAAGTACAGTCGACGCCAGAAGGGTTTGTCCCAAAAACACCATACTTGGGCATGTTGTTTGACTCACCAGAGGCTGCCCTGTTACACTACAACAAGTATGCCAAGCATGTGGGATTTTCAGTGAAGATCAGCTCGTCTCGGAGATCAGTGGGCGACAACCAGAAGGACAAAGCTTTGTTCATTTGCAACAAAGCTGGTAAAATGGCAGAAAGGGAAGGAGAAGCACAACCCCTCAAGACACGGAACCGAACTATTACATTGCTTACTGACTGTAAAGCAAACACTACAAAGGAAACTATTTTTGTTGACAAATCACTTTCGTCATGTATTAGCCAGAATTCGTCAACGATTACTTGGGGGTGACGAATTTTGATCGTCAACGGGTTCGTCATGGAAGCTCCGTCATAAAATATCGGGGGTGACGGTATGCACTTTTTCGTCAACATCAAACGTTTGATTGTGACGATTTAGAAATCCGTCAACGTTTAGGGTTAATCATTGACGGCCATATTTGTCACTAAAAATTGAAAAATTCGTCATTATAAAATTGTTGGGAAGGATCTGATTGGTCCAAAATACCTGACATGGCCTTACATGTGGGTCCCATCATGCTGATGTGGCTGCTGACAACGTGGGTCCGATAGCACATACGTGGAATGTTGTCATATGGGTCCACATTATGGCACGTGGCATTCTGTCATGTGGGGCCCACATAGTACTAACTGGTGGGACCTACAGTAATTATTAATTCATTTTCTCAACAATTTCTCAGAATAAATTGAATTCACATGGACACCACGGTATATATTAAATTCAGAGCCAAAACACATTATACGGTCTGACCAATGCCAAATCACAGATGATGGATATCATACGTACACAGATATTAACACATTAAATAAGCTCACACTCAAAACCAATGTACAAATCACGTTTCCCATAAAAAAAAATAACAACAGAGATTTTTATTGCATAAGCTTCGTATGCATCTTCAGTTATGCACCTTTTCTTATCGAACTAGCTTCCTGGTGTATCATCTGCTATAGTCAGCTGCTGCTTCGTGCTATTTCTTTTTCCTTGAAGAACTTGTTGCCTACAGCAAAAAGTTTACACAGAAATTAATGAAGCATTTGTAGATTCCAGTTTTCCAAATTGATTTCACAATCTCATTTGGAAGACAGAGGAATTGCCAAAACAAATGGCTAGGAAAAACTATAAATCTGGACCTATTGAGATTGGACACACCTGGGTTTGCAATTTACACGGTACCAGAACTATTTAATGGGATTCAATCTTCATAATATAATGACAGGAAACAAAACTCATATTGCAGTATCAAAGTGGCAAAAGTGGAAGGATATGAATTCTACTATTACTTGCACAAAACAGTGAACGAAAATCTATACCAAAGTGTTCATTTTATCAGAAATTTATCTGTGCATGTGAACATATTCTCCGCCAGCTTTCTTACATAGCAGTGGTGGTACTAGTAGCTACGATGGTGGTTGTGGGAAATGTTCTTGATACCTCCGTTCTTGGGCTGCAACAAAAGACAACATCATCAGCACAATGGATCAGATCACATAGAACTGGAGCACAAACTGTGTCAACCAGTGGGTGGACAGGTGAGTAGGCAGCCAACGTGGCTTGGGTATCTTATCGATGATCTCCTGGGTGTCGTACACCATGTAACCGAGGAAGATCAACAGGCCAAAGTAAACCTGCAGAGCACACAACCATTTGTGTCATGGTTTATTCACCCAAAACCAAAAAGATTAATAACATTATTGTTTTGGTCTGCAAGGGTAACAAGGTTGGCGGTATGTATATCACCTCAAACAAGAAGTAGCTATACACAAGTGCACTACACATACACTAGCTGCAGGTGTGCATGCTATAAAAAAAACGGACTACCTATAGCCTGAGTGCCAGTTCTACTGTAAAAAACGGAGATGTCAAAGCAGCTACACGCTTTTCAATTCCAGAGATAACTTCATCCTTGAATTGATCAAAGAAAATGAAACAAAAAAGTAGTCTAGCAACTTTCTACTTGTTTGTTGCGCAAGGTACTGAAGGAATAACTGAAACATTTTTTGCATCGGTCATTTAATGATTGCACTAGACAAATGTGAAGTTGCCAAAATGATCAACTCTTCAAGATTGATTTACCCAAATAGCGAGTACCATTAGCTACTTTATTTGGTCAGATATTTTCAAAGGGAGGGCTTTTCTCTGGATTGTATAAGATGGAATTATTTTTGGTTGTTCTGTATCAGGACATGCGAGTACTTACAACAAAAAGCATTTACATCTAAAATGTAAAACAATGAAATACAGCTCGTGTGTCCATCGAGCTCTCGTGAAATGTCTAATTCCCAAGAAAACGGACGTGTTCAAGCAATGGTCATATTTATAGAAACTGCATGGAAGTGGTATAACAGAAATATATATCTAGCACCATGACCGCTTGCACCTTTTTCTTGGCAAATACTATGTAGTACAGTATAATACTACTTTTCTTCTTGGCAAATACTATGTAGTATAACACTACTTCTCTTATCAACCTGTAGCTAGTAGCTGCAACAAAATTTGTCTTACTTCATTTTGGGAAGTTGATATCTAGCATCTCCAATTACGAATGATTCATCCTCTGCTCAGAAACTGACCCCAAAAAGAAATTCTACCACGGCATAGCAACAGTAAAATACAGCACGCCTATCTATCTACAAGACCTTTCGTGAGATGCTATTTCCCAGGAAAACAGACATGAAATTGCAGCTTGGATCCAGATCATTTCCCAGGATAACAGATATGAAATTGAGGCTTAGATCTAGATGTAAAACAGGGAGGGAGAGTGGTACTGACATCATCGACGACCTTCTCCCCCGCTGCTTGGATTAGTGGCCGGCGGCGGCAGCTCGGGGACGTGGTCGGTGAAGACAAGGCCGGCGGCAGCTCCGAGTCGGCGCCGGTAGGAGCAGCCTGGTCAGGTCATGAGCAGATCCTCCTCCGTGCCTCCCTGCCGCCGCTCCTGCGCGCTGGAGAGCTCCCCCGCCAGCGCCGGTCCCTCCGTCGGCGAGCGGCACTATCGAGCCGCCTTGCTCTGCTCGTCCATGCCAGTACAAGAACGACGCGCTGAGCCCCGGCACATCCCCCGCCTTGGTCTCACAGAGCGAGAGCCGAGAGGCCGGCCGGTTCGGATCCATCTGTAATCAGGAGGGGCGGGCGCCATCCGTCGCGCGGTGGAGGTGGGCCGGCGCGTCGGCTCGATTCAGATCGGCGGGATGGAGGGGCGGGCGCCGCCGGGCCATGGGGATGCAGCGGAGGAGATCCAGGCGGGCAGTGCAGCACTGGGGAGGCGTGCCGGTGGTGGGGTGGCGAGGATCCGCGCCTGTCGCCGGAAACGGTGGGGAGGAACGAGAGGATGGAGGCGAGTGGAGCTGGCGAGGAGTGCGGCGCCGCAGGGAGGGAGAGAGATCGTGGGATTATGGGACTCTCTCGTGGGATTGTGGATAGCAGAATAGGGTTAGGTTGAGGTGCGGGATAGGCGGTGAATCGTTGGATGGATCAGGTCAGGTGTGGACGGTTCAGCTCGGTAAGATTGGGTCGATCCGCGTGGAGTGTTATGTCCTCATCTCATTGGCTGGAGGGTGAAATTTGAATTAATTTCAACAAATCGATATATAGTCATTAAATAGGTGAAATCAGGTAGAAAGATAGAAAAATCGTAATATTTCGGGATGATCCATCAAATATGGACCACTTTGCATGAAAATTGTACTGGTGCCATTTTGCACCATATTTTTTGTACTTGCTTCACAAAAGAAAGTCATTTTTGGCACTTAGAAAATGGAAAATGATATTTCTGAAAACTAATTTCAAAATTCAGTTTGGAAACATTGTTTCCCATTCAAAATTGTTGCAGGAATGGATCATGATTGTGGGCTTTTTGTTGGGACAGCACTTGTGAAACCTAATTGTGGTCAGACCAACATGGGTTGGTCGACATCGATCATGTCGGTTATAGGGCATTTTGGAAGCAAGGTGCACATAGAAGATTCAGGTTGACCTACGATTTTTTGTGACTGGTCATGTAGTAATATTAGGTGTCCCTGCCGATTTTCAGAATTTTCTGACAATTATAGGTGTGTTAATAATTTTCTTGGAAGAAAAAGGCTAGAAAATGAAAATAATGCATGAAAATGTGTAAAATTCATACAAAAATAATTTTAAACTCATATGAATCATGCAATGTTGGTTGAATCATGTAGAAAATGTGATGCACACAATTTGACAATTGTTTGGTCAAGTTTGATTCAAAATGTGCACTTAGGAGGGCATTTTGGGCATTATAGTCAAAACATCGAGGCCATATAAATGGCCATGATCTTGTTATGTGTGTTTGCCGAGGGCGGAAATAGCTTACAAATAAAATCTGTTTGTATCAGGGTTTTAGAAAGTTTGTGGTATCGTGGTGATAGCTGCCTTTACAATTTGTTGTTTCCAGTATCGAGTCTTTAACCACCTTTTATTCTACTTTTGATTAATTTCCTCCTTGCATAAATATTACAACGTTTCAACTTTCTCTTACTTCACAAGGCGTCTAGTGGTCTAGTGGATAACCATAATCTGTTCCTTTGGGGAGGTCTTGGGTTCGATTCCCCATCTCCAACTTTTATTCCGTTTTCTAGTATTTGCCTCGCTGCATACATATTAAAAAGGTTTTCCGTTACCCAGTATTTCGCATTGTGGGAGATGGTGCAGTGGTTACCTATTACCTTATACCTGGTGGAGGTCTTGTGTTCGATTCCTGCTTGGTGCATTTATTTTTTATATATGCAAAATGAACACAATATATTATATGGTAGAGCTTGCAGATCACTAGACCTCATGATATTTAAAACTTATAACATTTAATATTTTCTCGGCTACTGGGTCCCGCAAGAAAAATGAAATAAAAATTATAACAAATTATTTTTTAACTGACATGTGGGTCCCAAATTATATTCGTTGACAGTTTACATTCACCACGATGTTGATTCGTCACCTATTAACAGAGACGATGGCAGCCCTTCCAGGTTTGGTAATAGGTGACGATTTTTCGTTGACGAAAATAAAACCGTCAAGCATTAACCTACATGCGTGACGCCAGATGCAATCCGTCACCTATTAAGACATATCCATGACGGTATGCAATTTCGTCACCAGGGTTTTCGTCAACAAATATCACATTTCTTGTAGTGAAAGTTGCGTGTGAAAAGAATGGGATCAAACTGGCAAGTCACTCAATTTGTTGAAGAGCATACACATGAGTTGATAAAAAAGTTTGCATTGAAGAAGTACTTGAGGTCACACAAGAGGATCCTAAAGAAGAGAGGAGGTTCATTGACCTGCTTTACGAAGTTAATCTGTCTTCTGGTAGGATATTGGCAATCATGGCTGAACTGTATGGGTCCATCAGGAATGTGCCTTATGATAGCAAGGCTATAAGCAACTACACTGCTAAGCTAGGCGAGGGTCATAGGGTTCGGGATGTTAAGAAGCTGCTGGACTACTTTGATGAGGTAAAGAAGGATGATCTGGGTTTCTTCTACAAGTACTTGCTGGACGATGAAGACAGAGTTGTAAATATCTACTGGGTTGATGGTCCTGCAAGAGAAATCTACAAAAACTATCATGATTGTATCTCTTTTGATACCACATATCTGACGAACCGGTATAACATGCCTTGCGCGCCGTTCATTGGGATTAACCGCTATGGGCACTCCATCCAGTTCGGGTGTGCTTTTATTAGGAATGAGCAGATACCAAACTTTGGTTGGATTTTTGAAACTTTCCTAGAAGCTATGGGGGGTCTGCATCCTTTGAACATCATCACCGACCAGTGTCAGGCGATGATATCTGCCATCCTTGCAATCTTTGTTGATATTGTGCACAGGTTCTGTAGGTGGCACACAATGCAGAATGTGCAAGAGAAGCTTGGTACATACATTAGCAAGCATGAACAGCTGCGGCTTGAGTTCAATGAGATCATTGATCATAGTCTTACTGTTGAGGAATTTGAGCAAGCTTGGGCTGCGATGGTCCAGAATCATGGTGTTGCTGACAACAAACACTTTCTGGACCTTTATGACCTAAGGGCATTTTTCGTTCCAGCCTATTTCATGCACCGGTTTTTCCCCTTCTTGCAAACTACAGCTCGAAGTGAAGGATTCAACGCGGTGTTGAAGAAGTATGTTACACCGACAGACAGCTTGCTGCGTTTCTTCCATCAGTACATGAAGTTACAGGAGAAGATAGATTCGTCGGAGGATTCTACTGAATTTGTTGGCATAGATAGGACAGTGCGTTTGTGGTGTGATTTTCCGATGGAAAATCAGATCCTAGAAACCTACACACTGGAAATCTACGACAAATTCCAGAAAGAGCTGCGCAAAATTACTTCCTACAACCTTCGTGATCATGGGGACAGTGTCTATGAGGTTTATCCTGTGCAAGGTTCAGTTTTTGGGTATGGCAGGAGAAGCTACTACGTTGATGTTGATTTACCAAATGAAATTTACAACTGTCAGTGTTGTAAGATAAACAGAGATGGCATCCTTTGCTGTCATGCTATGAAAGTAATGAGCCATTGGGTGCAGTTCACCATTACCCAGACATTACATTCTCCCAAGATGGTGTAAACCCCGCCTGATATCGTAGTACCGCTGTCCGAACCGCGTGAGATTCCACCTGGCAAGTTATCTAGGAAAGAGATGAGATTGCTTCGCTACGGGAACCTTTGCTCTGACTTTGCGCAGCTTGCTGTTGGAGCAGCAGCTTCAGAAAAGACAGAAGAGGTAGCCCGGAAGCATATGCAAGCACTAGAGAAGGAGCTTGCTATGATGAAGAAGGCAGCAGCTGATGCACTGAAGAAAAAGAAGGGGAAGGCTGAAGCAATGAAGGCTGCTAATACGGAAGATGTAATGCACTCATGTTGGAAATATGCCCTAGAGGCAATAATAAAGAGTTATTATCATATTTCCATGTTCATGGTAATGTTTATTCTCCATGCTATAATTGTATTAACCGGAAACCTAATACATGTGTGGTTATGTAAACAACACAGAGTCCCTAGTAAGCCTCTACTAGACTAGCTCGTTGATTAATGATGGTTATGGTTTCCTAACCATGGACATGAGTTGTCAATTAATAACGAGGTCATGTCATTGGAGAATGACGTGATGGACAGACCCAACCAAGCATAGCAATATTGATCGGATCAATAAGTATATATTGCCATGTCTTGTATTGTCAAGTATCCTGTTTCTTTGACCATGAGATTATGTCTATCCCGGGTACTGAGGAATACGTCTTGGGGACTTCAAACGTCACTTCGTAACTGGGTGACTATAAAGGTGTCTTACAGGTATCTCCGAAAGTACTTGTTGATTTGCATGTATCAAGACTGGGATTTGTCCCTCCGTGTGACGGAGAGATATACTCTGGGCCCACTCGGTAATGCACATTCGGTATCGCTTGCAAGCACGTGACTAAAGAGTTAGCCACATGGAATGTTGTATTATGGAACGAGTAAAGAGTACTTACTAGTAACGAGATTGAGCTAGGTATGGTGATACCGCCGATCAGATCTCGGGTAAGTAAAATATCGTGAGACAAAGGAAATGGAATACGTTGACATTGTGGTTCACCGATAACGATCTTCGTTGAACTTGTGGGAGTCATTATGGGCATCCAGGTCCCGCTAATGGTTATTGATCGTAGAGGAGTCTCGATCATGTCCACTTGTTCTCGAACCCGTAGGGTCACACACTTAAAGTTCGGTAACGCTAGAGTAGCTTTGGGATAATTATAATGGTGAGACCGAAGGTTGTTCGGAGTCCCGGATAGGATCCGGGATATCACAAGGAGCTCCGGAAGAGTCCGGAGATAAAGTTTCATATATAGGAATGTGGTTTTTGGGTTCCGGAAAGGTTCAGGAATTAACCGATATTGTATCGGGTTTTTCCTGAAATGTTCCGGTGGGTCCCATGGTGGGGCCCACTATCCCGAACGTCCCACTTAGGATATTTGGCAGCCAAGTTCCTTCCTTGAGAAGTCTTGGCAGCTAGGTTCCTTCCTGGGGAAGCCTTGGAGGCTGGTTCCTTCCTGGGGAAGATTTGGAGGCAGTTCTTCCTGGGAAGATTGGAGGCTGGTTTCTTCCTAGGGAAGATTTGGAGGCTGGTTTCTTCCTGGGAAGATTTGGAGGCTGGTTTCTTCCTGGGGAAGATAGCCTCACCCCTCCCCACATCCTATATAAGGAGGGTACCATTTGGGGAAAGAATATGATTGATTCCTAAGCCGGTACACTTCCTCTTGCTCCTTTCTCTTGTGGTCTTGGCTTGTGAAGCCCTGCCCGCGTGAGAGCTCACCGAACCACCACACCGTCGTGCTGCTGGTTTGAATCCCATCTACTTCTCCTTCAAGCTTGCTGGATCAAGAAGAGGAGACGTTGCTGAGCCGTACGTGTGTAAATCTCGGAGGCACCGCTCGTTGTGGTGCTGATCGGAGTGAACCGCATCAAGGTCTACACCAAGCTGCGTTGTGATTAACGTCCAACGCTCGTGTTCTTCGAGGGTATGTTGATTACCCTCCCCGTTACTTGCATCTCCTTAGATAAGATCTTTGGGTGTTGCTTCCGCATGTGAGAGAAAATTTTGATTTTCTGTCGCGCATATCCCTACAGTGGTATCAGAGCCGTGCTTTGCGTAGTTGCTTTGTACGGATAGAACACAAGGAGTTGTGTGGCGTTTGATATTTATTGTTGCTACCCTCTCGCGTGTACTTCTTGGTTTTGTGGCATGGTAAGATGCAGCGGCCCGGACCAACTTTACAGTCTTCGGATTGAGACCGGTTCGCACTTGACATGCAACTGGTTTGCATATGCGGCTGGCGGGTGTCTGTCGCTCTTATCATAGTGAAACCGGATTTACAATGGAGGGCTTATAGAAGTTAATAAGCAACTTGTATTATCAGCGTTGTGGTTTTTGCGTAGGTAAGAACGGTTCTTACGCAGCCCCTAGAAGCCACGTAAAATTGCAAAAATCAAGGGAGAGGCGTCTAACTTGTTTTTGCAGGGGTGGTTGTGATTTGGTATAGCCCAATTTTACAATATTTGTTGTATGAGATGCACATTGATTGTAATATTATTTTGTGACCTGCGTGTCATGAGATCGGCAGCCGGCAGGAGCCAAATGGTTGTCTTATTATTTTGTGACCTGCGTGTCAACTTAATACGCCATGTAATTGCATTACTTTATCGCTAAGGAGTTAGCAATAGTTGTGGATGCAACGTGATGGTGGAGGCAACCATGCATCTTGCTGGAGGGATGATGGAGATCATGCCGTGCGTTCTAGATGGAGATCAAGACGCAAGAAAAGGGCTATACCATATCACATTGTTTAAGCATGTGATGTTTATCCTTTATGCATCTTATTCTGCGTGTGCACGACGGTAGCATTATAAGATGATCCCTCACTCAAAATTAAGATCGTGTTCTCCCCAAGTATGCCACCGCCAAGACAGTTCTTCGTTTCTAAGCACCACGTGATGATCGGGTGTGATGGATTCTACGTTCCACACAGCGGGTGTTGCTCGAGCCTAGCATGTACAGACATGGCCTCGGCACACAGGCAGATATACTTGGGTTAGCTTAACGAGCCTAGCATGTGCAGACATGGCCTCGGAACACAAGAACCGAAAGGTTAAACACGAATCATATGGTTGATATGATCAACATGGTTGATGTTCACCATTGAAGCTACATCGGCTCACGTGATGATCGGAGTTTGGTGTGGTGGATTTGGATCGTGTTCCACTTAACAACTATGAGGGATGTTGGTTTAAGTGGGAGTTCACTTGGTAATTTGATTACGCTGAACTCTTTATCATGAACATAGTCCAAATTATGTATTTGCATCATTCATTGTAGTCAATGGCATTCGTTTTCTCAACTACCACTAGGCTTGATTGATTGAGATAGATTAAACTGTTGGATATCTGGTAATTATCTTTACGGACTAGTACCGTACTGTGAGGATTGTCCTCAAAGGTATCAAGTTAAGATTTAGTCCTATTGCAAACTTTTGGTAACCCTCCTGCTCAATGTATGTCATTAGATATGATCTATGAGATATGCATATATAGATGTGATCTAAGAGCATTGATTCCAGTTTAGCGTCTTATGTCATACTTGCCTCAGTGGAACTCAAACCTCAGAAATGTTTTTGAGCACTGAGTGTCTGAGAGACAATCCAGGAGCTGAAATTGTTTCAGACACAACCAATGGTTGAATGATATATGATATCAAAAGATTGGTTTGTGTGCAAATGACCAAGGATAATTCAGTGAGTTAACATGTATACCTAGATTGTCTAGGTACATGTCAATGTTGTAGACGCTTGGCGTCCTAAACCCCAACCAGTTGGGCACTGATAGTATTCTTGTTTTCCCTCCCTCCGTGCAATAGTAGCATTCTCATGAATTGTTCATGACTGAGATGGAAAACAGTATGGGTGATTTGATCACTATGCTTAAAAGACTGTTAAGAGTGGAATCTAGAAGAACGCCAATCATTTGATGATGGTAAAACTTTCAGACACGGGGAAACCGGAAGAGGAACTACAGAAAGAATCTGGCAGTAAAATAAAAGTCTGGAAATGTCCAGCTCAGGTATAATTGTTATACATGTTATTGATGTATTGTTTGTTGGTCAAACAATGTACTTCTTGGGTATAGTGACCAATTGTTGATCACAAGGATACCAGGTCGGTTGCTCTTGTTTGCAACTCGATGCAAGAAATACAATGGCCTAAGAGACCAACAAAGGATGTTATGGTGTGTGACAAGAACGAAGCAATAGTTGCTACGGTCGTCGTCATACATTCAGGATTTGGTGAAATCTTGACAAGTAACAAAATACATCTATAACACTGGCGCTAAACGTCGTAAGATTCATGATTAGAATTCCACATTTTGTGGTACTGCCGTCTAAGTCATATTGGAAAGAATCACATGAAGAGACTCCATAGTGATGGAATTTCTGGAGTCATTTGATTATGAATCATTTGACGCTTGTGAATCATTTCAAAAGGAAATGACTAAAGACGTCGTTCATAGGCAATGTTGAACAAACGGTTAACTTGTTGGAGATCATACATGTGATGTATGTGGCACAGAAGTGTAACCGTGGGCAGTAGATTCTTTTACTTCATATCCTTCTCGGATGTTTTGAATAGATATATGAGTATATGTTCAAACGATACATAAGACTGAAACTTTTGAAAAGTTCAATAATTTCAGCATGAAGTGGAAATCATTGTAACAAGAAAATAAAATCTCTATGATTGGATCACGGAGATAAGTATTTGAGTTACAAGTTTAGCGAACATCTGAAAGGTTGCGGAATTGTTCCACAACTTACGTCACCCGGAACACCATAGGTGTATGATGTGTCCGAGAGACGTGATCGAGCCTATTTTGACATGGTGAGATCGATGATGTTATTAATCTGCCATTATCTTTTGTAGTTGTGCTTTAGAGACTGTCGCTTACACACTGAAAAGAGCGCCATCTAAATCCGTTTGAACGACACCATATGAGATATGGCACGGGGATGCGATGCATATGTAAAGGAGTTTACTATTAGCTCGATCCTAAAACGGATATGTTTTGTTTCTTCGTTGGTTATGCCAAAAACGTTTTGGTATTCCTCGGCTACCGCACGTAAGGCAAAATGTTTGTCAGGAACAATGTGTGTTTTACGAGAAAGAGTTTCTTGCAAAAACATGAGTGGGAGGACAGTGCAGCTCGACGAGATTGTGAATCTTCGTCTTCAGGTCAGAGTGGCGCATCGGAAGAGGTTCCGGAGTTTCTCACTTTGACTGATACGGAAGCTTCTACATGTGATGTAGTAACTTCAGTCGAGCCAGCAGCTGAACCATGAAGATGTAGTAGGACTCACCCGAAACCAGAATGGTTATCGGATGGAATATTATTGTTAGACAATGATAAGCCTGCTACCTACACATAAGCAATGATGGGCCCTGACTCCGCTAAATGGCTAGGCGCCATGAGATCCGAGATAGACTCCATTTACGAAAATCAAGTTTGGAACTTGGTAGTCCCTACGGAAGGCGTAATGCCTACGAACGTATATGGATCTATAACAGATATGGATGTTTACATCCATGAAGCTTGACTTATGAAAGGTGTTTTGTCAAGTTCAAAGAGTTGACTACGATGAGATTTGTCTCCCGTAGCAAGCTTGAAAGTCTGTTCGGATAAATCTAGCAATTGCTACATATATGATATGGCAAATGGACTTCAAAACAGCGTTCCTAATGGAAGCTAACCGAGGACATGCATTTGATGCAATCTGAGGGTTTGTCGTTGCATATAATGCTAGAAAGGTATGCTCACTTCAGAGTTCATTTTATGGAACTGAAGCAAGCATGACGGAGTTGGAATATTTGCCTAGATGAAGTGTTAAAATGTTTTGACTTCATCGTGGACGGCAAAGATGCTTGAGAATTCAAGAAAGTAAGTGGGAGCGCCGAGAAATATTTCTAAAACTTTATGTGGAGACATATTGTTGATTTGAAATAATGTATATTTTCTTAATACAGCTAAATCTTCATTGAAAATAGTTTTCTATGAATGATTAAAGCAAAGATGCCTACATATTGGATATAAAGATCTATGGAGATAGATTCCGATACCTAATATGGCTAAGCCAGAGTACATGGACATAGTACTGAAGTAGTTCGGTATGAAAAGGCAAGAAGTGTTCTTACCATGTTCATATGGTTGAAGTTGAGCAAGACTCAGTGTCTTCGACACATGATGAGCAAGAATGCATGATTGATTGGATCAATCATTCATACCATAACATGTACACAACCAGATGTGTCCTATGCCATAAGTGTTATGAGCAGATACCAGAGTGATCATGGATGATGATCACTGGACAACAGTGAAAAACTTCCTTAAGTACTTGAGAAGGACTAAGGAGTTGTTTCTCGTTCTATGGAGGTCATGATGAGCTCGTTGTAAGGGGTTACACCGATGCTAGACTCATGACTAATCCTGACGATTATCGATCTCAATCAAACTTGCTGGTTATTCGGAGACGCAGTAAGCTGGAAGGAGTTCCATGCTGGATTTGGAAGTGTTCCAAAGTTTAACACTGTGACGAATTCTACAATGATAGCTGAGTATATCGCCGCTTTGGAAGCAGCGAAGGAGGGTGTTGAATCAAAAGTTCATAACTGAACTTGGTGTAGCTCCGACGAAGGTAAAGCTATGGAGCTCCATTGTGAGACAATGTTTGGCTCCATAATTAATGCCGAGGAGTTAAGGTTCACCAGAGATTCCAACTATACAAAGCTGATTCCACATCATTATGAATGTG